>CM077311.1:115300837-115367390 GCA_039655065.1 Glossophaga mutica
GTGTGGATGTGTCCCTATGTTTTCCCACAGGTTTTTAATGTATTTTAATATTACTCAGTGGAAATGATTTTTTAACTCCCAGTGTGATTCATTTTGAGGGTTCCTCAGAAGTGTATTTCGTAACATTTAGTGTAAGAACTTTCTAGTTACTGTTTGCAACTGATTTCTAGATTATCTACAATGACAGCAAGAAACATACCTCAGATAATAAGTTCGATCCTTTGAATTTCTTTGAAATTTGCTTCATTACATTACGGTCAATGTAAAAAGTGTTCGAAGCATGCATCTGTGCTGCCGTCTTGTGGTCATCTTGGGAATAACACCTCAGGGCCGGTCAGCAGGAAAAGCTGTGCCTAGTCGGTTGTCTGTGAATGCTGAATCCAGTTTGCTGCTCACGGTGTGTCTTACATCCTTGCTGAATTTTTTGAGGTGGTCTGTTGTTTCTGAAAGGGGAATGCTGTATTCCTGATGAGAGAGGTTTGTTCACTCTATTATGATTACACAGTTTTGTGTTTCTGTTCTATATAATTTAAGTTTAGGACATTGTTTATGAATTTGGATCTTCCTGGTCCATGAAACTGATGGATAGGAAGTGCTCTTCATCTCTAGTCCTGCTTTTTACCTGGAAGTCCACTGCATGTTAGTGTGTAATTTTCATGTTTCTGTTTGCATAAGACAGGGTGGGGCAAAAGCAGGTTTAGAGTTGTGAATACGAGAAACAGTTTATTGTTGTCTTATTATTTCATAACGATGACATTATTTTCCATGTGAGCAATGGTAAAGCTGCTTCTATAATGAGTTATCTTTTCCCATTATTTCCCTTTCGATCTGTGTTCACCCCATGTTTTAGGTCATTCATATTTTCTCCCAGTTTGTGTCTTGTCCTTTTATTTTCTGACCTTTTTCAGGGTATTGTTTCATTTTATAAAGCATGCATGATTAATGTATTTATTCATTACACTGCATGTCCACAAGTCCACCTGATTCCTGCCTGGTTTTGTTTACATGGATCCCCAAACCTGAAACTGACAGATGAGGGGCGGGGCCTAAGGTCAGAATCTGGACTGGGGTGGTGGTGAGAAGAGGCCAGAAATGTGGGCGGGGCTGGGGGAGGCAGGTTCAGGCTGGCAGGCGTGAGGAGCAGGTGGTTCTTTCTGGTGGAGATATGCAACCGCGCAGACTGGAGGTTAGACACTGCCCTCCGGTCTCCATGGTCACAAGGTGATGCTCACAGCTTATGTGATGCACGCAATGCGGTCCAAGGGCCGGAGGTAAGCTGCGTGGGGGCTATGAGGGAGTTGGGAGGCAGAAACGGCCACCCTGTGGGGAGCAGGAAAGGGGGGCCGGACTGTTTCTGGGGTACCCGTGTCAGGTCCCAGTGTTACTACTTCCTGTGGGACCCCTTTTCTGTATTTATCTAGATATTTGAGTTATAGATAACTTTGGTGAATGGCTATACAAAGACAGCCATTTTTTAACCACCAAAGAAGATATTTTTAATTTGTTCAAGTTTCTGTTATTGTGTAATAATTTCCAATTTTGTTCATACAGATCCTGTGCATTAAGTTTATTCCCAGGTTTGTTTTTTACCTGTTTTGTTGCTATTGAGTCTTTTAAAAATTAATTATTTCATTTACTATTTCTATATATTTTTTCATCTTATTTGCCTATCATTGTACGAAGTTCTGTTTGTGACACTTTTCCGTTGATTCTCATGAGTTACGAGGGTAAACATGCTCTCATGCAATAATGATCATTCCATGATTGTAGCTGTATGTGACCTAGAAATAGTGAAAGCTTGAAAGGAAACAAGAAGCGAGGTCAAGTGAGGAGCTGGAACAGTTCTTTGTTAGTTGTGAATATGTTAATGAGTACCTAAAATAGTAACATGCCTTTCAGTATTTTAAATGAGTTTAGGGCCTGGAAGCATGGTGTTGTAGAACTCAGAAGTATTTTTTGATAGGAAATGTGCCCTCGCGGGTAGTTCATCCGAGGAACATAGAATGTAGTAGCAAATGTCCCCATTTTCAAAGAGGAAGACTTGAGATGGTGATATCTGGAATGTAAAACAGGAAGGCCGTTTCTTCTAAGTGACATTATGCATTAGTTATTACAGTGATGTAGGAGCCATGGAAAGAAGCAGGGATCCTCAGGTGACTGCTCTGTCCAATCACAGCGGGATCCGGTCTCCTAAGTGGAGAGATCTTCCTTTGTCTCCTGAGCTATTGCCTAGGACACTTCTCCCTGAGATTTGCCAGATGGTTGGTATTTTTTGTTCTTTAAGTTTCAGGTTCAGGCTTCCTGTGCCAAGACAGGCAGGCTTTCAGATCGAGGATGCAAAGGGACATGCTGTTTGTATTCTTTTTTTAATTTTTTTATCATTTTTTATCAGTATTTTTTTAATTGTTGATACTGTACAGTTTTGTCATTTACCCCGCCCCCAGCCCACCGCCTCAGCCCTCCCCACCTTCCTCCCATTTCCACCCCCTGTAGTTTTTGTCCATGTGTCCTTTATACTAGTTGCTCTAAACCCTTCCCCTTTTACCTGAAATTCCCTCCTCTCTCCCCTCTGGTCACTGTCAGACTGTTCTCAAATTCAGTGTCTTTGTTTACATGATGATTGTTTGTTTTGTTGATTAGGGTCCTGTTACAGGTGAGATCCTATGGTATTTGTCTTTCACTGCCTGGCTTATTTCCCTTAGCATGATGCTCTCCAATTCCATCCATGCTGTGGCAAAGGGTAGGAGCTCCCTCTTTCTTTCTGCTGCCTAGAATTCCATTGGAGTCTTCAGGATACAGAGTAGGGTTTCCGTGTCTCAGCACTATGGACCTTTTGGCCAGAGAATTCGTTCTCCTGGGGGATGGCCCTCTGCATGTAGGTGCTTGTTAGCATCCAATCCCTCTGTTCACTGAGAGCAGCCTGGCTTCCCTTCCCCTGAGGACCATCTGAAATGGCTCAGGACAGTGCCTGAAGTCCCCTTGGGGGCCAAAGTCACCTTTGGTTGAGAAACAGTTTGAAGCTGTCACCCTTTTTGAAACCAGAAAGATCTTGGTCTGGTAGGCAGACTTTTTATTATTTTTCTATGCAAATTATTTTGCATTCTGATGGTGATTTTGGGAAGGTATATAGAGGTGTATTTAAAAACATATAAATATAGGGACTTTGTAGTTACCTTGCAACTGTTTTTCAGAGTAATGGCAAAGAGCAATCAACATTGTGAGACATTCGTTGAAACCCGCTGTATAGGTAAATATGGTCATGCTTTGAAAAGTTGCAAGTGTGCTTGAAAAACATTTTTAATTGACTTTGTTTCTGCTTGCTTAAATAATGAGAAAACATGTATTCAAAATTCTACCTGAAGAGTTAAAAAGAACTGGTATCATTTTCCGCATATCCCCTTGCAGAAATGTGGATGTGCTCATTTCTGTCTACTTTCTCTGGATTTGTTTTAGTACTTCAGGTTATAAGTATGGGCACAAAATTTGTATATTTACAGGTTTATTTTTGATACTGTGCATGGAAGGGTGAAGATGTTTTCCATAAGTTTTGGTATGTAGTATGTTCATCCCCATTCAGTTTATTTTGTCATTCCCATTGTTTTATTTTTGAGGTTGTATAGAAGTGTTATCACATAACTGCCCATTTAGAAGGATTTTCCAGTCATTCAGTTTTAGTGAATTCCAGTTTCAGTGCAACAGGAGCACTTAGAGAACTATAGTGCATATAATTTCTATGCTGCGATGCTTGTTGAAACTGGGTTTTTATGGGCTTGGCGAAAAGATAAAAACTTCTGGGAAGATGGAATTAGGAAGATGTCTGAAAGACTGTAGAAAGCAGTGGGACAAAAGGGTGAATACGTGGTTCCATGAAATTATAGGTGAAAACGAAAAACGTCTCTTCCATTGTGTCTTTACCTACAAATCGAATGAACCTTTTGGCCAAGCAAATAGTACAGTGTTCCAAGTGAGCAGCTCTGCTGCCACCTCGTGGGACTTTTGTGAATAACATGTTCGTGGCAGGTAAGCAGGAAAAGGGGTGGACTGTAGGACAGTATCCATGAACGTGGATGGCAATGTTACTGAGACGTGTATCTAGAAAGTTTTCAATATCAGGACTTAGTCATTACCTTCTGTCCCCTATTTCCATATGAACAGCAAAGGCAGAAAGAAACAGACTATCCTTTCAGTCCGTTGAAATTTGTTAAAACTGGCCGTAGCGCAGGATGGTCGCTTTGAAAACTGTCCGAAGTGCGGGCCTCTCCTGCCATGTCATGTGTCGCCTGGGAAGAACAGCTTCGTGCCGGCCAGGAGGAAAAGTCCTTGGCTTCAGTGAATTGTCTCCTAAGGGTTCATGGAATGTTATTGAAAGTGTTTTTCATGGCATGGAAACCAAAGGACGTCGTCGTTACCTTCTGTTTTGGACTTGTACATGAGCAGCCATGAGGGCGACCCATGAATTTTTTATGTCAGTCCTGAAATGTGAAGTTATTTGAAAACGGATGGATGGTATCATATGGTCCCTTCCAAAGTGTTCTAAGCGTGCCTACTGCTGCCGTCCCGTGGGCATTCCCGAGAATGACACCTTAGTGCTGGTCAGCAGGAAAAGTGGTTGATTCCAGTGGAATAGGAAGGACTGTTAGTTTCCATGTCGTGTAGAAGTGCATTTCATAACTTTTACATGGAAGGACCTATTCATTACTATTTGTTCCCGATTTCTCCATGAACAGCAACAAGAGCAAGAATTATATGCTGTATAATTTTAGTTGTTTGTAATGTGTTTCATCTTGCTTTATGATGGTCACTTGGTGAAATGTCCTAAGTGTGGCTCTGTTCTTGTCTCAAGTGCTTCTTGGGAAGAACACCTTCGTGCAGGCCAGCAGGAAAGGTTGTCCACTGCAGTGAATGATCTATGAATGTTGATTGGCATGGCACCTAGTCATGGATGTTGTTACTTTCATGTAAACGGATTTTGCAGTTCATTTTTCCTTCTCTCCACCCTGTATAACAGTAGTGTCTTTACGTCAGGTAACTAGGTGTTGGGGGCTCCGCCCGTAGAACCCCCCCTTCATCACGGATGAAAAAAAAAACTACCAAGGCAAGATCTGCTTGGGGAGGAAAGGGGTCAAACTCTCAGGAGAATGACCCAGAGGCCCTTCCTCACTAGGCTTTTATTGGGTTCCAATACACCGGAATACAAGTTTAACATGTCAAAGAAATCTGAGGGCTTATTCCGAGCCAGTGTTTGTCAGGAAAGAGGGTTGCCAAATTTGGGAGACGTACTCATTTTCTCCTGGGACACTTATCACCTAAGGAGAGCACTCTTAGCAAAGCAGGTTTCACAGGACTTTAGGAATTCTTTCTTATGCCCGATCACCCAGGGAGCCGTCCTTGCCCGTACAGGGCTGCACCGCTCACCCCCACAGTTTCAGGCTTTAAGCCGATTAGGAAGCAGGAGACATCTCCCAGATGGAAATGAGGACTCGGGCTATGTTAGAATAGCCGGGGGGTGAGGGTCCATCACATCCTCTTTGCTGCAGCCCCCCGAGTCCTTCCATGAGGCCTCCCAAGTGGTCGTGTCTGGCTTAGGTTGCCCCTCCCATGAGGAGTCTTACCCGTCATTGACTAACCAACCAAGCATTGGGGCCAGAGAGGGATGAGGCAGAAGCAGCGCTCCTGCCAGGGAGATAAGCTTTGTCTCCTCAGTAGCTCACGTCCTTGTGACAGAAGAGACCCAGATGAAGTGGGTCCCTAGGCTCTTACACAGCCCACCCTGGGGTGAGGGTTACAATTCCTGAAACCAGGCTGAACGGTCCACAACATCTCCCCCGTTTTTATCTGTTAAATCAATTGTAGCTGTTAGACCTGTGAAACTTACTGTATGCTGTTCACAAATGCGATTACGAGAAAACCATCTCCACATATATTGTTAAGTACAAATAAGGATCAAAACAAGGAGGCATCCAAGGACTGCCATACCCCAAATTTGTAAATTCAGTCCATCAAACCAGTTCTTATGATTCATTTATTGTAGATTATTGTTCAGAGTCTGGAACACCTTTTGTTCAGTTAGGCATTTGATGTCACTGAGCTGCCGGTGGAGCTCAAGCTGAAGCTGATCAATTTGTCCTTTAAGATTGGTAGAAAATGCTCTCTGCAGGCGATGACGAATATCTGCCCAGGAATGCTGACTGGAATTCCACCTTAATGGAATAACAGAGTTTAGAAAAACCAGGATCACAAGTAAGCTGTTGCCTTAAGGCAAGAGCATCCTGTCGCTCTCCAAGCCGGACAATGGCAGATTCTGTGGCAGAGAGCCGAGTAAGAATCTCCTGATCCATTTGGCTTTGTTGAATCATTTGCTGAGTAGTATTAGTGAGAAGAACATCAACCGCATGTGCAGTTTGAATGGATTCAGTAAGGGCTACAGATGCAGTAGTCGCGGCCCCAATTATTACAATAGTAGAAACTATGGAGGCAATAAGCATGCCTATGAATCGGCGGGTTCTGACACAGGTGAGGGCCTTATTGAGGGCACTTAATCCTCCTGGATCAGCCCACTCCCGGGTAAGGTTCACAGGAACCCAAGCCTGGGCCTGTCGTCGAATGACAAATACGGAGGTAAGATTTAATTCAGTGACATTCGCACGGGTTAAGCAGCTAGTATATATAGTGCCAGGAACAGTAGTAAAAGTATATATGGTGTAAATCTCATTATACATAAGCTGAGGTATACCAGGGATGGCTACAAATAGATAAGGATGAGAAGTACCTACAGTAACCCAGGTACATTTAATATTCCAAATGTTAAAGTAACCAAAGGCATTATCTTTCTTTCGGATGAGTTGAGTCGTCCTGTCTGACGGTCCAAAAAGGGAGCCCCATCTTCCAAGTAGAAGTATGCCACGGGCTAGTATGACTAAGACCCTTTATTCTGAGAATAGGGGCTCCTGCTCCTCCACTACGCCAACTAAGTTTATCATACGCTGTGAGGGGCATTGGGTTTACTATTCCCGAGTCTGCTATGGCATATATCTTCCAATCTGCACCCCAGTGTTCCGCTACAAGAGGGGTGCTAGTAATATTAATTAATGATGGTGTTTGATCATGGCATAGTTTCCAAGTGACTGGCTTGGTTGATCCACCATCTATATGACATAAAGGAAGATTGGGTGGTTTGGTACTGTCCTCTGGCCTTTCTCCTATACATCCTATCGCTCCAGCTAAGGAAAGATTTACTGCAGGCAGAGACTGCTGAGTAGTATAATTAGGTATTGCATAGGCATACCACTTGGATGTAATGGGCAAGCAGAGGGTATCGGTTAACACAGAAAAGCAAGCAGGCAAATGGTTAGAGACATATACAGTGCCTTCCAGAGCAGCCAGCCAATGATGTTTTTCCTCTAGGGGTCCGTCCGGGGGGAGCCAGGTGCCTCCGGTCCACTCAGCATCATTATTAGATAAAGGAGGCTCAGGATTCTACCATGTATGGAGTTTAAACATAGGTGGGTCTATAACATGGCTCCAATATATATGTTCAGTTTCAGAGGCTAAACCTAGTTCTCCAAGGCAGATAAGCAGGCCCAAGATGAGGGCTACCTTGGAGAAGCTTGAAAAAACAGTTGAAAAATAAGCTAAGAACCTGTTGTTTGGAGCAGAGCATCCCTGACTCTAACTTGTTGTGCAATCTGCTCTGCTCTTAAGGGTTTTAAGGTCACCCCAAATTACTCCCTGAGGTTGATCCAGGGAGTTGCTCCTGTGAGTCTGTTTTCTGGTGGCGGGATTCTTCTGCTTTGGGCCTTGGGGACATCTGCTCCATCTGTTTCTCTAGCCAGTCTGCTTTCTGTCCGAGCTGTCGGGTCCTGATGAGCTGCCACGTCTGTTGTCAGGGTGGGTCTGGTACGATATGGCTTCACTCTGTTTGCTGGGAGCCACAGTGGTGGACCTGTGGGAATTGAAACACAAGCGTACCCCCTTCCCCATGTCAATAGTTCAACTGGGCCTTCCCATTTTCCTCCCCCTAATGGGTCTTTATATAAGACCAAAGGGCATGGACCTGCTGGCTTGGTTTCTATAAAGTGTCTATGGGTGACTTCAGATTATCATCACAATTCAAAAAATTGTACATATATATTGCTAGCATGGTTAAATTTCTAGGGGATATTTCCTGACTCCCTCTTTTTTGTTTAATAATGTTTTAAAGGTCTGGTGAGCTCTTTCAACAATAGCTTGGCCCGTAGGATTACAGGGGATACCTGTTTTATGTCAAATTCCCCATTTTTCTAAGATAGCCTGAGTGGCTTGGGCAATATATCCTGGGCCATTATCAGTTTCGATTTCCTGTGGGTGGCCTAGGTGCCTGAAGACCTCAAGCCAATGAGCTCTAATATTCTTCGGTGACTCTCCAGAGAGGGGAGTGGCATGTAGAACGCTTGAGTAAGCGTCTACAGATATATGTAAATATTTTAATCTTCCAAAAGGGGGGTCATGAGTAACATCCGTCTGCCAAATCATTCGAGGTTGCAACCCTCTGGGGTTAATTCCAAGAGAAGTAGGCACCTTTGTTTTAGATTTTATTTATTTATCTTTTAGAGGGGAAGGGAAGGAGAGAGGGAGAGAAACATCAATGTGCGGTTGCCTCTTGTATGTCTGTCCCCTGCGGGGAACTAGCCTGGCAACCCAGGCATGTGCCCTGACTGGGAATCGAACCGCGATCCTTCGGTTCGCAGGCCCGCGCTCAATCCACTGAGCTACACCAGTCAGGGCAGAAGTAGGCACCTTTGAAAGCGCTTGACAATCTGGACATTCTCTGATCATTTGCTTTGCTTGGGCCCTTGGAATATTAAATTCTTTGCGTAGGGCCTGACTATTTTGGTGAAAAAACTGGTGAGACATAACTGCAGATTGAAAAGTATCTGCCAGGCTTACAAGGGCATCAGCCTGAGAATTACTTTCTGCCATAGGTCCAGGCAAGCCTGAATGAGATCGGATATGAGTAACAAACAAAGGATGCTTCCTTTTATCTAAAAGACTTTGCGAGGTTAGAAATAGGCTTATTAACTGAGGCTCAACGGACCCTTTTAATAGGGCCTGATCTATATGAAGGAGTGTCTATACAGTATAACCAGAGTCACATACTAAGTTAAGAGGCTCTTTGGGCCAACGTTGGAGGGCAAGAATAGCCCCTGAAATTTCCACCCGCTGCGTGGAGGAGTGCCCACTGGAAAGAAAATGTTTTCACTCATTTCCTTCTTTCCAGGTGACAGCAGCTTTCCCTGTTTTCCCTGAACCATCCATAAAGATGGTTCTAGCTTTAGGAATAGGAGTGGCACTGAATTTTTTCCGCAAACGGATATTAAGAGTGGGGAGGTTTTGGAGAAGTTTATCAGAAGGTAAATGAATATTAAGATCGCCTACAAAATCAGCGAGTGCACACTGAAATTCTAAAGATTGACTATAAGGTTGCTGTAGAAACACTTGTGTGAGTGGAACGTGTATAGCAGCTGGGTCGTGGCCAAAAAGCTGAATGACTCTATCACGGCCTTTAATACTAAGCTGACATAGCGCAGTAATATAGGTGGTAATAGTGCGCCGGGGTTGATGGGATGAAAATAGCCATTCAATCATTTCTAAATTAGATGCCAGCTGTCCTATCAGCCCAGTGGGTGTTTTCAGTGTGGGAAAGCAAAAAAATCTGACAGGTAGTTGTCTGTCTACCCTAGTGAGGTGCCTGGAAGAAAGATATTGGTTCACTAAATCCAATTCCTGTCTAGCCTGATCACTTAAGAATCTGGGAGAACTTAAGTCTGGATCCCCTTTAAGGGTGTTGAATAAGTTAGTTAACTTCCCCGTGGTGATCCCCAAACTGGGACGGATCCAGTTAATGGTGCCTAAGAGCTGTTGCAGACTGTTAAGCGTTAAAGGGTCTGGTACCTGGATCCGAACTATCTGAGGCCTAACCGTACGGTGAAATAAGACATGTCCTAAATACTGCCAAGGCTGATGATGCTGTACCTTCTCTGGGGCTATTACTAGTCCTGCTGAGGAGACATTGCTCTCAAGACAGAGGTAAACTTGCTTTAGCCCTTCCTGAGAGGCTGCAGCAATTCGGATATCGTCCATGTAATGATAAATAATACTTTGAGGAAACTGAGTCCGTGCCGGCTGAAGGGTCCGAGGAACAAAATGTTGGCAGATGGTGGGGCTATTTAACATGCCCTGCGGCAGGACTTTCCACTGGAACCTCTCTAATGGTTGAGAGTTATTAAGTCCTGGGACTGAGAAGGCAAATCTCTCAGAGTGGTAAAGAAGCAGTCCTTTAAATCAATGACAATAAGAGGCCATTCTTTTGGTATGCATGTTGGATTTGGAACTCCTGGCTGAAGGGCTCCCATAGGTTGTAAGAGTTCATTAATTTTTCTAAGGTCATGTATAAGTCTCCATTTCCCTGTTTTCTTAGGAACTATAAAAATAGTATTCCATGGGCTACCGGATGGTTCTATATGCCCTGCCTCTAATTGTTGTTGTACAAGCTCTTGAAGTTTTTCTAGCCTCTCCTCCTTCAGCGGCCAGTGATTAACCCACACAGGCGTGTCAGACAACCAAGTGAGGGATAAAGGTGAAGCCTGGACAGTGGCCGCTAAGGAAAAGGCAGCAGGGTGATTTGCATTCCCCACGGAGTGAGAAGGTCCCTGCCCCAGATATTAAGTGGGGCGGGGAGGATGTAAGGTTGAATTCGTCCAACCTGCCCATCTGGACCAAAGCTTTTGAGAGTCTACATAGTTTTGCGGGACTGAGAGATGCTCCCTATTCCAGTTATAGAAATGTTTGTTTCAATTACTGGCCACTCTGGGGGCCAGTATCGGCTGGAAATAACAGACACATCAGCCCGTGTCTAAGAGGCCATGGAATTCTCTCTTCTACCTTAATGCTCAATATAGGCTTTTTCAGATCAACGGAGGCAGTCCAAAATATTGATTGGTTATCAGTACTGCCAAACCCGTGCTCCCCTCTGACCACTTCTTGAGTGTCTGGTACCTTGCAAGGCACGAGGAGGAGCTGGGCAATGCGGGTCTGAGCTGGAATGATCCAATACCCGAGTGTCCTGAGCATCATTTTAATTTCTCCTTGATAGTCAGAATCGATAACTTCCAGGTTGGACAAGGATGCCCTTAGTGGTCCTGCTAGATCGTCCTAAAATAAGCCCTATTAGTCCCTGGGGTAACGGCCCCCCTACTCCTGTTGGAGTGGTGACCACCTCATCTTACTCTTTTTTTTTTTAAAGATTTTATTTATTTTTAGAGAGGGTAAGGGAGGGAGAAAGAGAGGGAGAGAAACATCAATGTGTGGTTGCCTCTCACGTGGCCCCCACTAGGGGCCTGGCCTGCAACCCAGGCATGTGCCCTGACTGGGAATCGAACCTGCAACCCTTTGGTTCGCAGCCCGCGCTCAATCCACTGAGCTACGCCAGCCATGGCTCATCTTACTCTTTTATGATGAGTTCGGAGGTGGTGACCAAGTCCAATCCTGTGCTCCCCTCAGCGGCGACACGGAGGTCGGAGACCCGGCATTTTCCTGAGCCCACAACAGCTGGTTGCTGTTCCGGCTCCTGTTTGGTTTCGGGGCACCAGAGCTCGCACCCCACTTCTCGTTTCCCTGTAATGGGGGCAGCAAGTTTCCATCCTTATCATAGGTGGACTTGCACCGGTTGGCCCAATGTTTGCCTTTACGGCAGAGAGGGCAATCCTTTACAGGAAGCCTTTTGTTTTTAATATGACACTCCTTCCGAGCGTGTCCAGCCTTGCCACCATTGAAACAGTTCATTTCACCTCTCAAGGCCGCGGCAAGCAATGCTGCTTTATGCTGTTCCGTTCCTACATTTTGACAGGCCTTTATAAACTGGCCAACATCGGTAGTAGTTAACCGAACGGGTTGAAGAACAGTTTTGCAATCATGATTAGCATTCTGAAAAGCTAACTGCAATAGGAGACTGTCAGCAATATCCTGATTTTCAACTTGTCTCTGAATTGCCTCTTGTAATCTGTCAATAAAATCCAGACATGTCTCATCGGGCCCTTGTCTAACATTAGTATAGGACCCAGTGCTGCGGGGCTTTAGTATCAGGTACAGTCTTGAAGGCTCAAAAAGCCGCAGCAGAGCATTGGGTAAAAGTCTGAGGGTTCCTTCGAGCTTGCTGATCCGGTCTAGTATATGGCCCTAGCCCTAAAAGCATATCCCGAGTGACTGGATTTCCTGTCCTTTCATTTTCACTCGCCTGAAGGCGGCATCTTATATATTCAGAGTGCCAGACACCGTACTGACCGGGGGTTAAAGTTGTTCTGGCTAAGGCTACCCAGTCACAGGGAGCCATTTGATATGCTTCTGTCACAGCTGTTAATAACCCTGTTGTATAAGGGGATTGGAGCCCATTGTCTCTTATACTTTTCTTTAGATCCTTGAACAATCCGTAAGGTAGAGGTTCATGCACCGGATTTTGCCTGCCTTGCCGAGTAATGACAGGGAAGGCAGTAAAGGACTGCCAGTCCCCATCCCTCATCGCGTCTTGAAGACACTGATACATGGCAGTGGTTACTGGCAAAGGGGCTTGAACTGCCGGCACTGTGGGGGTAGAAAGATCGGCAAGGGGATCCTGAGGGCTAAAGTTTTCCTCCCAAGTAGGAGCGGAGGGAGGGACGGGAGGCGGGGGAGGTTATCTCCTTGTTGCTAAGGAGTGGGCTTGAGCTTTCCTGACCGGAGGTAATAAAGGTGGATTCCTCCGCCCTCATAGTGACTCTCTCCTCCCTCCTCTGACACGGATCTTTCCCCGCCCCCCTCAATCTTAGTTTCTGAGTTGCGAATGTGAAGGGGCGTTAAAGCAGTCCTCACCATCCCCCAAGTGAAAAGATTCTGATGCCTTATGGGGGTGCCACTTTCCTGGTGTGACTTCAATTCCCGTCCTACCTTTTCCCATATTTCTAAATCTAAAGTCCCTTTATCGGGCAACCATGGGCAATATTTTTTAACAATAAGAAGTAACTAAGTTCTGTTTTTTAATGACTGCCCGAGGCTTTGAGAAGCTGCTGGATTTCCTTAAGGTATTGCTTCTGATTTTTAGAAAGCCCATTGCCCATGGCTCTTAGAAAAATTCCTTAATAAACAGAGCAGTCCCCCCTTTAAAAAAAAAAAATCCTTCCCGCAGCCAAACGCGGCGCTTAAAAAGGCCAGATCGAACAATAGAGAATGGACCCTAGCCAGCAGCCACCGTGGAGGACCGCGGAGGGCGCAGCACCAACTATACCTCTGTTTACATTGTGAGGACTTGGTTCCACTCCTGCATCTGTCAGCTGGGCTCCACGGTCCAGCTCCAGCTCTGGAGTCTGGCTGTGGGGTCCCAGTTCCAGATCTGAGTTCTGTCTCCTGGAGTTCAATCTGTCTTTGCCTGTGTGTCTGGGATCTGGAGTGTCTTCAGGTGTGGCTTTGTGTCCTGGGTGGGTGTGTGGGGTTGATGTGGGGCTCTGGCTCTAGGGTCTGATGTATGGAAGGTGATGTCCAGGGTTCTCTGTCAGTCTCCATTGTCAAGTGTCTGGCATTCATGGTCGATGGACTGGCCTGGGTTGCGGGGATAGTTTTGGGATTGGGGCTGGGGTCTGGGGTTCTGCTTTTGGTTCTAGGTCTGCTCTGGGGCCCAGGTTGTGGAGTCTGGGGCCTGTGTCTGGTCCTGAGTCTGTCTGTGGTGTGTGGTGTCTGTGAAGTGATGGTGATTGGCTTCCATTGAATGGCAGCAGGAGTTCCAGAGTTGGGGTGTGGGGGAAGAAGGAAACTGTATTTAGTGCAAATAGCTCCGTTTTGATACTAATGGCCTTGAGTGCAACATGGCTGTTAGGAAGCTCAGTGTTGTTACAGGTGACTCATGCAGCAGCACCTGTGTGGGTCAGCTCAGTAGTGGGGCTGCTCAGTTGTGAAGCATCTTGGCCGTGGGGGGGGCGGCTCTGAAGTCAGGGAGTCCCGGGGCAAGTTCCCCCTCAGGCTGTGCTGCCCAGCGCTTCTCTGCCCATTCTGGTCTGGTCCTGTCACTTCCTCTCCGTTTGGCTGCATTTGCACACAAAGAAGCGCAGTTTGGAAAAGGGGCCCCCTCTGAGCGAGGACATCAGTCTGGGAGAGCAGAGAAAAGGCCACTGGTGTTGTCACCACAGCAGTCTAGGGTATTACTGTTCTTAAATTATGCCAAGGTTTCCTCTTGTACCTTTCTTTTTTGGTTGTTGTTGTTCCCCAAAGCAAGACTGCCCTTTTTTTGTAGCAGCTTACTTATATTGTACAGAAAAATAAAAATTATTTCAAAATCCCACCCAACCGGTAATCACTGCAATTGTTCTAAGTATATACCCTTCCAGACATCTGTCCTGCCACATTGCCATTCTTCTTCTTTTCAGGATTTTATTTATTTTTCCGAGTTTGTCCTATGGATGCAAAACCCGTGAATTTTCAGCTGTTTCTCCCAGTGTGTGGATTTATTCATAAGTTTTTAATGTATTTTAATATTACTCAGTTGAAATGATTTTTTAACTCCAACTGTGATTCATTTTGAGGGTAATGTGAGGAGCTAGAAAAATTTTCTTTGTTAGTCATAAATACATTAATGACTAAGTAATATAGTAACATCTTTCTCAGCATTTTAAATGAGTTTAGGGCCTGGAATCACGGTGTTCTAGAAATCAGAAGTATTTTGTGACAGGAAATGTGCCCCAGGTAGTTGATCTGAGGAACACAGAATGTAGGTGCGAATGTCCACATTTTCAGAGAGGAAAACTTGAGATGGTGACATCTGGAATCTAAAAGAGGAAGGCCGTTCTAAGTGACAGTATGAATCAGTTATTACAGTGATGTAGGAGCCATGGAAAGAAGCAGGGATCCTCAGGTGACGGCTTGTCTAATCACAGCGGGATCTGGTCTCCTAAGTGGACAGATCTTCCTTTGCCTCCTGAGCTCTACAGCCTAGGATACTTCTCCCTGAGATTTGAAAGATGGCTGGTATTTTTTGTTCTTTAAGGTTCAGGTTCAGGCTTCCTGTGCCAAGAAAGGCAGCCTTTCAGATCCAGGAAGCAAAGGGACATGCTGTTTGTATTCTAATGGAGTCTTCAGGATACAGAGTAGAGTTTGTCATTCTCAGCACTATGGACCTTTTGGGCCAGAGAATTCCTTCTCCTGGGGGATGGCCCTCTGCACTGTAGGTGCTTATTAGCATCCAATCCCTCTATTCACTGCCAGCAGGCTGGCTTCCCTTCCCCTGAGGACCATCTGAAATGGCTCAGGACATTGCCTGAAGTCCCCTTGGGGGCAGAAATCACCTTTGGTTGAGAAACTGTTTGAAGCTGTTACCCTTTTTGACACCAGAAAGATCTTGGTCTGGTAGGCAGTCTTTTTATTATTTTTCTATGCGAATTATTTTCCACTCTGTGATTTACTTCAGGAAGGTATTTAGAAGTGTATTTGAAAACATCTAAATATAGGAACTTTGTAGTTACCTTGCAACTGTTTTCCAGATAAATGGCAAAGAGCAATGAACATAATTTGTGAGACATTTGTTGAAACCTGCTTTATACCTAAATACAGTCATGTTTTAGAAATTCCAAAGTGTGCTTGAAAAGCATTTTTAGTGTACTTTGCTGCTGCTTAAACAATGACAAAACATGTATTCAAAATTCGACCTGAAGAGTTAAAAAGAACTATCATTTTCTGTATATCCATTGCAGAATGTGGATGTGCACATTTCTGTCTACTTTCTCTGGATTTCCTTTACTATTTCAGGTTATAAGTATCGGCACAAAATGTGTGTAGTTACAGGTTTATTTTTGATACTGTGCATGGAAGGGTGAAGATGTTTTCCATACGTTTTGGTATGTAGTGTGTTGATCCCCATTCAGTTTATTTTGTCATTCCCATTGTTTTATTTTTGAGGTTGTGCAGAAGTGTATGATATAACTGCCAAATAGAAGGACTTTCCAGTCATTCAGTTTTAGTGAATTCCAGCTTCAGTGCAACAGGAGCACTTAGAGAACCATATTGTATACAATTTCAATGCTGTGATACTTGTTGAAACTTGGCTTTTTATTGGCTTGGTGAAAAGATAAAAACTTGTGGGAAGATGGAATTAGGAAGATGCCTGAAAGACTGTAGAAAGCAGTGGGACAAAACGGTGAATACGTGGTTCCATGAAATTATAGGTGAAAACGAAAAACGTCTCTTCCATTGTGTCTTTACCTACAAATCGAAGGAACCTTTTGGCCAAGCAAATAGTACAGTGTTCCAAGTGAGCGGCTCTGCTGCCACCTCGTGGACCTTTTGTGAATAACATGTTCGTGGCAGGTCAGCAGGAAAAGGGGTGGACTGTAGGACAGTACCCATGAACGTGGATGGCAGTGTTATTTAGACAAGTATCTAGAAAGTTTTCAATATCAGGACTTAGTCGTTACCTTCTGTTCCCTATTTCCATATGAACAGCAGTGACAGAAAGAAACAGACTATCATGTCAGTCCTTTGAAATTTGTTAAAACTGGCCTTAGCACAGGATGGTCCCGTTGAAAACTGTCCCAAGTGGGGTCCTCTGCTGTCATGTCATGTGTCACCTGGGAAGAACAGCTTCGTGCAGGCCAGCAGGAAAAGTCTTTGGCTCCAGTGAATTGTCTCCTAAGGGTTCCTGGAATGTTATAGAAGAAGTGTTTTTCATAGCATTGAAACAAATGGACGTTGTAGTTACCTTCTGTATTGGACTTGCATGTTAGCAGCCATGAGGGCGACTCATGAATTTTTTATAATTTTAGTCCTGAAATTTGAAGTTTGTTGAAAATAGAAGGATGGTACCATCTGGTCCCTTCCAAAGTGTTCTAAGGGTGCCTACTGCTGTCTCGTGGCCATTCCCGGGAATGACACCTTAGTGCCGGTCAGCAGGAAAAGTGGTTGATTCCAGTGGACTAGGAAGGACTGTTGGTTGCCATGTCGTGTAGAAGTGCATTTTGTAACTTTTACGTGTAAGGACCTATTCGTTACCATTTGTTCCGGATTTCTCCATGAACAGCAACGAGAGCAAGAATTATGTTCTGTATAATTTTAGTTGTTTGTCATGTGTTTCATCTTGCTTCACGGCTCATGACGGTCAGTTAGTGAAATGTCCTAAGTGTGGCTCTGTTCTCGTCTCACGTGCTTCTTGGGAAGAACACCTCGTGCAGGCCTGCAGGAAAGGTGGTCCGTGGCAGTGAATCATGTACACATGCTGATTAGAGTGGCACCTAGTCATGGATGTTGTTACTTTCCTATAAACGGACTTTGCAGTTCATTTTTCCTTCTCTCCACCCTGTACAACAGCCGTGTGTTTATGTCAGGTAACTAGGCACCGCTTGCGGGCCAGACTTGTGTTCACGTTTCAGCCGTGTCCACGTGTTTGCGGTCCAACGTCCCGTGTGCGTCCGCATCCTGTCCGCTTCGGTGTGCCTCCCGTGTCCGCATCCTCGCCACGCTAACGTCTCAGCCTGGCTGACATCATGATCGTGCCTAGGACCCCTCAGCCTTGATGTCCTGGCCCTGCTGCTCTGCTGTCTTCGTTTGTGTCCCTTCCTCATCACTGTCCTGTCCGTGTTGATGTAGAAGTTGTGCCGCCGTGTTGCCTGCATGTGAACATCCCATGTGCATGGATGTCCCGGCTGCGCCGCCATCCCACCTGCACGAATCTGTCGGCTGTGCCACTCACCCATCTGTGTGGATGTCCCATTTCCCTGGGTGTCTGAGCTGCGCTTCCGTACCGCCGGAGCGGATGCCTTGGTCAAGGCAGTATGTGCGTTGCACCGCTATTCTTTGCGTGTAGAGGCCTTGGCCTTGTCGTTTCATGTCAGCGTCAGCATCCTGGCTGTGCCTTCGTGCTCCCGCATCGATGTCCTGGTGTTGCATCTCGATCGCGAGACAAACGACCAAGTTGGAGACAGATGAAAATGAGGGTGGGTTTCATGAACCTGCGCAGGGGCGAACTCCCGACCGCCTAAGCAGGAGATACAAATGGGAGTCTCGCCCTGCTCTTGCAGTGAGCTGCTTTTACGCACAATCAGCAAGCAAGGAGTTGAGAGAAGCGGACGTTGCGGTTATGGCTAGGGTACACAAGGGTCCCGGCTCGCGTCCTAATTTTATCTTGGAAACGTCTAGTTCCTTAGTATTATTGCGTCCATGTTTTTCATTTCTTAGGGTTATGGAGGCCATCTCCTTGAGGCTCTGTGAGTTCTCCTTTGTTTCAAAGAGAGCTTACCACACTTCCTCCTCTATGGTTCTATGACTTCTGTGAATGGGTCGTTTGTTTGGAGGTCCGACAGTCTTAATTACTCATAAAACTGGCCTTCTACATTTTTCCGTTTGGTTGTTAGTTTCTTCCTTCTGGTCCACTGCATGGATTGGAGTCCCAGCTTTCCTTCCATCTCTGTCGGTTCCCCATGCATCTTCCTTCATTTCACGTATTGTAGCCTGCATTTGTTCATCTAATTTGTGAGCAAAATCCACCAATTATGTGAGCATTTTGATGACCAGTGCTTTGAACCGTGCATATGATAGGTTGGCTGTCTCTCTGTTGACGGGAGAGTCCTGGTTCTTCTTGCTGACGCATGTAAAGAATTGCATCTCAGCAAATCTTGTAGTATGAAATCAGTTTGTTAGTGTTGTGGACTGTTCAGCCTGGTTTCAGGAGTTGTAACCCTCACCCCAGGGTGAGCTGTGTAAGAGCCCAAGGGACCTACTTCATCTGGGTCTGTTCTGTCACAAGGATTTGAACTACTAAGGACACAAAGCTTATTTCCCTGGCAGGAGCGCTACTTCTGCCTCCTCCATCTCTGGCTCCCATGCTTGGTTGGCAGTCCATGATGGGGAAGACTCCTCATGGGAGGGGCAACCTAAGCCAGACGCAACCCCTTGGGAGGCCTCATGGAAGGACTCGGGGGGGGCGCTGCAGCAAAGAGGATGTGATGGACCCTTAACCCCCCCCCCACAGTCTCACATAGCCTTAGTCCTCATTTCCATCCAGTAGATGTCTCCTGGTTCCTTATCAGGTTAAAGCCTGAAACTTATGGGGGTGAGTGGTGTAGCCTTGTACTGGTCAGGACGGCTCCCCGGGTGATTGGGCATAAGAAAGAATTCCTAAAGTCCCGTGAAACCTTCTTCGCTAAGAGTGCTCTCCTTTAAATGATAAGGGTCCGAGGAGGAAATGAGGATGTCTCCTAAAGTCTGGCAACCCCTTTTCCTGACAAACACTGGCTTGGATGAAGCCCTCAGATGTCTTTGACATGTTAAACCTGTATTCCGGTGTATTGGAACCCAATGAAAGCCTAGTGAGGAAGGGGCTCTGGGTTATTCTCCTCTGAGAGTTTGACCCCTTTCCTCCGCAAGCAGTCATGTCTTGGTAGTTTTTATTTTCATCCATGATGGGGGGATGGGGCTCTGCTGGCTGAGCCTCTCTGCCCACATCTGGCGCCCAGAACAGGGGCCCCCCGCAACCCGTTTACCAGGGGGAAGCATAATAGCATGAAATACTTTTTGTGGGTCATGCTGGCAGTGCCTTCTAGCATGTGTCCACTAGAGGGCAGCATCGCTCAGTCCTTGATTTTATGGAGGCACCGCAGTGTAACGTGTGTGCACCAGAGGGCAGTACGGTTGGCGAAAGGATTTTTATGGGGTTTCCCGGCCATGCACTCCCTTGTTTTCCCACAAGAGGAAACACGAGAGGTTAGGGTTCTTGTTAGGGTCTAGGGCCAGGGCTTAGGGCTTAGGGCTTAGGGCTTAGGGCTTAGGGCTTAGGGCTTAGGGCTTAGGGCTTAGGGTTTAGGGCTTAGGGCCAGGGCCAGGGCCGTCGAACATCATCGGCACCAGGATGGTCGCATTCATCACTACGGGTTCTACGGCAGTGGACGGGGAAGAACACGTCAAGCACCATTCTCGACAGGATCTGCACGTGGGAACGTCTTCGGGAAGGTAAGGAAAGCGTCGTTTGAACACAAATAGCTAGAGGAACACGACACGCAGTCCATGACACGGCACGGGAGACATCATGGGGCCAAGAACACTATAAATCACACTCAAAAAGGCAAGTGACTTTGAAGAAATCGTCTTCCTACGAGCAACACCTCCAGCATCATTCTCGAGAGGATTTTCACGCGGGAACGTCTTCGGAAAGGTAAGGAACGCGTCGTTTCCACACGAACAGCTCGACGAACACAACACACAGTCCATGACATGGCAGGGGAGACATCATGGGGCCAAGAACACCATAGGTGACACTCTAAAAGGCAAGTAGCTTTGAAGAAATGGTGTTTGTATGAGCAATAGGTGATGGGCTGTTTTGGGGTGAATGGAGGAGACACGGTCTAGGGGTCAGGGGCTGGGGCTTAGGGCTTCGGGTTTACGGTGAGGGGCTATGGGCTAGTGGGCAGGGGTTAGGGATACGGGTTGGTCAATAATGATCATTACATGATTGTAGCTGTATGTGGTCTAGAAATAGGTAAAGTTTGAAAGGAAACAAGAAGTGAGGTCATGTGAGGAGCTAGAACAATTCTTCGTTAGTTGTGAATATGTTAATGACTACATAAAATAGTAACATGCTTTTCAGCATTTTAAATGAGTTTAGGGCCTGGAAGCACCGTGTTCTAGAAATCAGAAGTATTTTGTGACAGGAAATGTGCCCCCCGCCCCCGGTAGTTGATCTGAGGAACACAGAATGTAGTAGGAAATGTCCACAGTTTCAAAGAGGAAAACTGGAGATGGTGACATCTGGAATCTGAAAGAGGAAGGCCGTTTGGTCTTGGTTTAAAATGGTTTAAATATGGTCATGGTTTAAAAAGTTCCAAGGGTGCTTGAAAAGCATTTTTAGTTTACTTCGCTGCTGCTTACTTAAAAAATGAGAAAACATGTATTCAAAATTGCACCTGAAGAGTTAAAAAGAACTGCTATCATTTTCTGCTTATCCACTTGCAGAAATGTGGATGTGCACATTTCTGTCTACTTTCTTTGAATTTCTTTTACTATTTCAGGTTATAAGTATCAGCACAAAATTTGTATGTACAGCTTTATTTTTGACGCTGTGCATGAAAGGGTGAAGATATTTTTCCGTAAGTTGTGGTATGTAGTGTGTTTATCGCCATTCAGTTTATTTTGTCATTCCAATTGTTCTATTTTTGAGGTTGTGCAGAAGTGTAAGACATAACTGCCAAATAGGACTTTGCAGTCATTCAGTTTTAGTGAATTCCAGCTTAAGTGCAACAGGAGCACTTAGAGAACCATATTGTCTACAATTTCAATGCTTCGATGCTTGTTGAAACTTGGCTTTTTATTGCCTTGGGCAAAAGGTACAAACTTGTGGGAAGATGGAATTATGAAGATTTCTGAAAGACTGCAGAAAGCAGTGGGACAAAACGGTGAATACGTTGTTCCATGAAATTATTGGTGAAAACAAAAAAAGTGTCTTCCATTGTGTGTTTATGTTCAAATCGAACGAACATTTGGCCAAGCAAAGAGTATATTGTTCCAAGTGAGTGGCTTGTGGCTCTGCTGCCACCTCGTGGGCCTTTTGTGAATAACATGTTCGTGGCAGCTCAGCAGGAAAAGGGGTGGACTGTAGGACAGTACCCATGAACGTGGATGGCAGTGTTATTTAGACGTGTATCTAGAAAGTGTTCAATATCAGGACTTAGTCGTTACCTTTTGTTTCCTATTTCCATAGGAACAGCAATGACAGAATGAAACAGACTATCCTTTCAGTCCTTTGAAATTTGTTAAAACTGACCGTAGCGCAGGATGGTCGCTTTGAAAACTGTCCGAAGTGCGGGCCTCTCCTGCCATGCCATGTGTCCTCTGGGAATAACAGCTTTTTGAAGGCCAGCAGGAAAAGTCCTTGGGTGCAGTGAATTGTGTACTAAGGGTTCCTGGAATGTTATTTAAGAAGTGTTTTTCATCCCATTGAAACGAAAGTACATTGTCGTTATCTTGTGTTTTGGATTTGTACATTAGCAGCCAGGAGGGCGACCCATGAATTTTTCATGATCTCGGTCCTGAAATGTGAAGTTTGTGGAAAACGGAAGGATGGTACAATGGGGTCCCTTCCAAAGTGTTCTAAGTGTGGCTACTGCTGCCATCTTGTGGGCATTCCCAGGAATGACACCTTAGTGTCGGTCAGCAGGAAAAGTGGTTGATTCCAGTGGAATACCAGGGACTGTTGGTTGTCATGTAGTTTAGAAGTGCCTTTCATAACTTTTACATGTAAGGACCTATTCGTTGTCATTTGTTTCTGATTTGTCCATGAACAGCAATGAGAGCAAGAATTATATGCTATATAATTTTAGTTGTTTGTCATGTGCTTCATCTTGCTTTATGGCTCATGACGGTCCCTCAGTGAAATGTCCCAAGTGTGGCTCTCTTCTCGTCTCAAGTGCTTCTTGGGAAGAACACCTTCGTGCAGGCCAGCAAGAAAGGTTGTCCGCTGCAGTGAATGATGTACACATGTTGATTGGAATGGCCCTAGTCATGGATGGTGTGACTTTCCTATAAACGGACTTTGCAGTTCATTTTTCCTTCTCTCCACCCTGACAACAGCCGTGTGTTTACGTCAGGTAACTGGGCACCTCTTGCGGGCCAGACCTGTGTTCACGTTTCAGCCGTGTACACGTCTTTGCGGTCCAACGTCCCGTGTGCGTCTGCATCCTGTCCGCTTCGGTGTGCCTCCCGTGTCCACATCCTCGCCACGCTAACGTCTCAGCCTAGCCGACATCATGATCGTGCCTAGGTCCCCTCAGCCTTGATGTCCTGGCCCTGCTGCCATCCTTGTTCGTGTTTGCGTCCCTTCCACATCATTGTCCTGTCCGTGTGGATGTACAGGTCATGCTGCTGTGTTGCCTGCATGTTAACATCCCATGTGCATGGATGTCCCGGCTGCGCCGCCATCCCACCTGCATGGATCTGTCGGCTGTGCCACTCGCCTATCTGTGTGGATGTCCCATTTCCCTGGGTGTCCGAGCTGGGCTTCCGTACCGCCTGAGCGGATGCCTTGGTCGAGGCAATATGTGCGTGGCGCCGCTGTCCTTTGCGTGTAGAGGCCTTGGCCTTGTCGATGTCCTGTCGACGTCAGCGTCCCGGCTGTGCCTTCGTGCTCCCGCATCGATGTCCCGGTGTTGCATCCCGATCGCGAAATGAAGGACCAAGTCGGAGACAGGTGAAAATAAGAATGGGTTTTATGAACCTGCGCAGGGGCTAACTCCCGACCGCCTAAGCAGGAGATGTAAATGGGAGTCACTCCCCGCTCTTGCAGCGAGCTCCTTTTATGCACAATGAGCAAGCAAGCCGTTGACAGAAGCGGACGTTGCAGTTATGGCTAGGGTACACAAGGGTCCCGGCTCGCGTCCTAATTTTATGTTGGAAACGTCTAGTTCCTTAGTATTGTTGCGTCCATGGTTTTCATTTCTTAGGGTTACAGAGGCCATCTCCTTGAGGTTCTGCGAGTTCTCCTTTGTTTCAAACATAGGAGACCTTACCACACTTCCTCCTCTATGGTTCTATGACTTCTGTGAATGGGTTGTTTGTTTGGAGGTCCGACAGTCTTCATTACTCATAAAACTGGCCTTCTACATTGCATGAATAAACAAATATATGGGTGAAGTAGAATACCAAACCCAGCTGTAGATCCAAGAACTTAAGGAAATTTAGTATATGATAAAGGTAGGATCTCAAATCACTGGGGCAAAGGAGGGACTTTTTAATAAATGGTGCTGGAACAGCTGGGTAGCTGTTTGGAAAAAAGATAAATTGGATCCATATCTTACATCATACACAAAAATAAACTCAAATGGATCAGGGATGTATTGTAAAAATGTAAAAAGTGGGTGGGTCTCAGTCCTCCTCTTATCCCCATGGGAGCCTGTTTACTTTGACTGACCAGAGTTTGTGAGTTCTTTACTCAGAGCTGGTCCAGACTGCTCACACCTCAGCTTTCTGCCTTTTGCAAACACTAAGAATAATGTTCCTGCATCAGTTTTTACTAGAGCCAGTCACCCTCAGGCCTGGAACAGCGATCGTACCCAGATTACCCTTGGACCCGATAATCATGAAATCCACATCTGTAAAAAGAACAGGAGTCCGTGGGTGAAAGCTCATGAACTCAAGGAGCACAGGGGACACATCACAGGTATCGACTGGGCTCCCCAGAGCGACTACATCATCACTTGTGAGGTGGACCTCCACGGTTAGGGAGGTCCTGTGTCCAGGGTTAGGACAGTGGTGCGTGAAAGCCAACCCTGCTAATCTTGAGAATGAACCATACAGACACTTTTGTCAAGTGGTTCTCAGGAAAGAACAAATTTGCTGTAGGAGATGGAGCAGGATTCGTTTCTGTTTGTTACTTTAAGTCTGAAAACGTCTGGTGGGTAAGCAAGCATATTAAAAGGCTAGTTTGCTCCAGGGTCCTCAGCTCGGATCGGTATCCCAATAATGTTTCGCTGGAGGCAGGATCATGCGATTTCAAATGTAGAGTGTTTTCTGCATAAATTAAAGAAGTGGGTGAAAACCAGCAAGGGGCAGCGAGATGCCTTTCGGTCAGCTGATGGCAGAGTTTGGTGGCAGTGGCGCCGGTGGCTGGATGCATGGCATCAGCTTCTGCACTAGTGAGAGCTGCCCGACTTGGGCCAGCTACGACAGTCCCGTGTCCCTTCCCAACGCCTCAAAAAGCATGCAGGTCTCAACGGTCAAAACAGAGTTCCTGCCCCTCCTAAGCTAGGCAGTCCAAAACACAGCATCCAGCACAACACGTTTGCCACGCAGGCTTTCACCACATGGACAAGAGGGCCACACCCAGGACCTCAACAGAGCCTCGGAGAAACCGTGCCAGAGTTGCGCTAGTGGTATCAAAGAAGCCCTGACAATTTGGGATTTCCAGACCTTAGAATATTGTATCCAGGACCTTCAGATGCTGTGAGGCGGAGTGAGCCTCCGAGATCCAGCATGACAAACTGACAAACTGCCCCCACAGCAGCTCTGCCTTTTGATGGAGAGCCAGCCACAAAAACCAAACCAAACCAAAACAAAACAAACAACAAACCACTGAAGACACATTATCTCATAAATGTTGTGTGTCTGTGGTTGGTGTTCGAATATCGGTAGTGAAAGTGTTGGTTTTCTAAAAGCAGCGGTGATTGTTTTTTTCTTTTCTGTTTTTGTTTTTTTCCTATTTGCATTCTTGACCAAAGCTTCTCTTTTAGTACTTTATTATGACAAATTGTCACACTAACTTAAAAGAAAGGGCGGGGAGATATGTAAACTTCTTTAAAAATTAAATGAAAGTACTGAATGGATAAAAATTACTTTAGCTTTGGCTGGTGTGGCTTAGTGGATGGAATGCTGGCTAGTGAACCTAAAGATCGCCATTTCAATTCCCAGTCGGGTACATGCCTGAGTTGGGGGCCAGGTCCCCAATTGGGGGTATGTGAGAGGCAACCAGCATATCTCTTGCACATCAATATTTCTCTCTTTTCGCCTCATTTCCCCCACTTTAAAAAATAAAATCTAAAAATGTTTTAAAAAATACACGTAAAAAAATGGAACCATAGAAGAACTAGAAAGAAAAAAACAGGTGAAATCTTTTTCAAACCATACCTTAAAATTCAGATGCAATAAAATACAATATCACTAACTGAGATTATATAAAACTAAAACCTTTTTCATAGCCAAAAAACCCACTGCAAAAAAAGTCAAGACAGCTGACAAACTGGGAAATTTCTGGAACATATATCAGGCGGTGCAAAAGTAGATCTACAGTTGTGAGTACAAAAAACAGTTTATTCGTATATTATTATTTACTCATTATACTATTTTCCATAGGAACAACTGTCATGCTACTTTGGCCCCACCCTGTATAAAGGATTATTAAAAGTGGAGGGACAAAGGACCAAAACTTTTGATGGAAAAATGGGAAAAATGACACGAACAGAATTCACACAGACATGAAAGAAGATATATTAAATTGTTCAAAATAGTCCAAAAAGATCTGTAAAAAAGAATAAGGAAGACCTCTAAACCAATATAGAGTGATTTCCAGAATGTGTTAAGTGAAGGGAAGTGAAAAGTGCAGGTACAAAAAGAATATCCATAACATACTATTTTTCACATAAGAAGGAAAAAATAAAAAAAATGTGCATTTAAAAAAAATTTTGGATATAGTGGAACTGCTGAGATCGGTGACCTAAAAGGGTAGATGGCAGTGTGTGGAAAGAATGGAGAAAAAGGAGTGGAGTAGAAGGAAAGATGGAGAGACTCTCTTCTCCATATGTTTTCGTATCCTCCGACTTTTAGAATCACGTTAATCTTTCACCAACCCCCCAAAATAGATAATTAAAACAAACGTAAATGTGGGGAGAATCTGAAATAGACTACAAATAGTGAGATGTGAACTTCAATGTCTTAGAGATGGATGACAATCCCTTTGAACAGGGTAGAGAAGAAAAGGACTAACCTAAGCCGCTCTGGAATTGGTATTTTCACTACATACTATAAGGCTAAAGACAAAAAGTACTATATATAAATATAATATTATGGCCAGCAAATTTTTGTCAAGGTATGGATTAGCAAGTCTGACACTATTTTATGTGTTTTATAGGACCGAGCAAATGTTCGTAACTGTACTGTGGATAGCGATAGGTTTCTCACTTGAGAGAAAAGAGTTGCAACGAAGGAAAAGGGAAAGGAAAGAATGTGCCTTCTGCGACTTGGGATTAGAGGAGGAATCAGTGTAATTTACGGTATAATTTGTGGTGCGTTTCTCTATCAAGAAATGTAGATCAAGATATGCGGGTATACATACACCTATTTTCTACACTACTACCGAGAAGGCCAAGAACGGTACCTAGTAGCAATGCATACACCTCATGCCCGAATTTGGTTTCTAAAAATTATTCTCCAAAGAAAGAAAACCAGACTTCTTTTGAGAAACGGATGATTTCAGAGCTGGGGCAGTACAAGGTGAAGAATCTGGAATATTTTATGATGCCAGAAAGTAAAGAAGTGTTCAAAAATGATGAGGCCATAGGATGTAGGAAATCTCCTTTTCTGTCTGTATATCCAAAAGGATCGAAAGCAGGATTTTAAAGAGATTTGCACACCTGTGTTTATGGCAACATTTCTCATGATAGGCAAGAGATGGAGTTAACCCAAATGCTCATATACAGTTGAATGGATGAACAAAAGATGGTATTAAAAATGCAATTGAATTTTAATCAGCCTTATAAAGGAAGGAAATCCTGTTACGAGTATTACCATGGATGAACCTTGAGGACATTACGCTAAATGAAATAAGCCAGTCACCAAGAGACAGATACTGTCTGATTCTACTTATCCGAGTTATCTAAAGTAGTCCAATCTGTAGAAACAGACATTAAAATGGAATTTGCCAGGGGCCGAGCGGAGGGGAAAACTTGGAGATGTTGTTTAATGGGTATAGAGTTTCAGTTTTGCAATATTAAAAAGATCCGTAGATTCTTAGCACAACAATGTCAATATATTTAACACTACTGAACCGCACACTTAAGAATAGTTAAGATGGTCAATTTTGTTATGTTTTTTACCAAAGTGAAAAAAAAAAACCTGGAACATACGAAAAGGGTACAGGAAGTATCATATGTCCCAGTGGCCAAATCTGAACAATTTGAGCAACCAAATAATGCTAGTCATGGATCAATATAATAAATAAAAATAAATATCCATGAGCCTATATTGATATAAATAAATTAGTAGGGGGAAAGGGGAGAGCTCTTCCTTGTATTATAAATTCCAATTAATAACTGGAAGAAGCGATCACTGGAAAATCATCATTTGAGAAACACCATAATAATAATTGTGGCGGGAAAGAAAAATCAATGGATGTTGAATTTCAAATGTACAGGTAAAGCGATGATGACTAAAAGAATATTTTTATAGTCCAAAAGCATTTTCCTACAATATACTTATTAATTACAAGGGGGAAAATGTCTTTACAGTAGAAAAACCTGGCAGACACTCCCTTAACCAGGAGATCACAGTTCACTTCATCCATAATAAGATGTATCAGCATCATGTGCCTTTTGATATGACGCTCCGAGAAGAGCACAGTATGACGTCTCCGGTATTCTTCCCCCAAATCCACAGCCTGCATTTAATCGTTAGGACTTCAGACAAACCCCAATCGAGGGACACTGCACAAAATAAGTGGGTCAATGTCCGTCAAAATTGTCGAGATCACGAAGGACAAAGATCGAGGGAGACTAAAGAGACGTGAGAACTAAATGCAGTGTGAGATCTCGGATAGGACACTGGACCAGAAAAAGGACATCCGTGGGACAAATGGTGAAATTTGAGTAATGTTTGCGGATTAATTTATAGTATGTCAGTGTTAATTTGCTGTTATGTAATTTATTGTGTTATGTAAGATGTAAATATTTGGAGAAGGTATGTCAGGGAACTCCTTGTGCCATTCTTGCCACTTTTCCGTAAGTCTGAAATCATTTCAAATTGAACAGTTAATAAGTAATATGTAGGGATTTTGAATAATCCCCTGATGTGCATCGACAATGTGTTCTGATGGCCAAGGAAGGAAGGAAGGAAGGAAGGAAATGAAGGAGGGAAAAGAAGGATAAATACCTAGAATGAGGAATCTGCATGTCTCCTTTTATTTATTTTTTTATGTACTTTTATGTATTTTTAGAGAGCAGGGAAGGGAGGGAGCAAGAGAAGGCTAGAAACATTGACATGCGAGAGAAACGTCAGTTGGCCGCCTCTCACGTACACCTCAAGGTGGGGTGGCCCACAACCCAGGCATGGGTCCCGACCAGGAATCAAGCCAGACACTTTTCACTCTGCAGGAGGAAGCTCAGCCAAGTGAGCCACAACAGTCAGGGCGGCGTGTCTCCTTCTACGTCTAGAGTATCGTATGAAGTTCCAGATGCCATGGTTTCAGGGAGATTGAGACAGGAAGATCAATAACACTTAAGATCATTTTATGGAAGGAGCGGTTCACCTTGGCTCACAGCTCTTGTACATACTTGGGAGCACTTACGGAATGCTGATAAACCTGGGCCCCACACTCAGAGAATCTGACCGGTCTACGATGGAGTTTAGACGTTACTATTTTTTAAAAGCTTCCCAGGTGCTTATGATGGGTCATCAGGGTTGAGACCCTTCGGTGAAAGGATTTGGAATGTTTAGCCAGAAGACTCTTTAGCTGTACAAGAATCCTACGGGGGAACTTGGGAATAGAAAGCTGAGCTCCACTCTCTGGGAGAATGTGGTGGATTCGGGATAAGGTCTCCACATCTGCATCTTGGAAAATTTCCCTTGGGATGTCGCTGTGCAGAGCAGTATGGGAAGAGTGGGTTGGATCAAACTTCCCAACCTTTAATGTGCTTGGGAGTCACCAGGGGATCCTGATAAAATACAGGTTCCGATTCATCTGGGCTGGGGTGGAGTCTTAGAGTCTGCATTTCTAATAGGCTTCTAGCGATACTGACGCTGCAGGTCCAGGGACCACATGTGAGTCGTAGCAGACAGATACTTGGTGCAGAGTATGACACAAGAGACTCAAGCACTGGGTGTGGTGGAGCAAGTGGATTACGGGAAGGTGTCTTATGTCCTGAGAGTCTGAAAAATGTTGTTTAAACCTCAGAGATACATTTATTTGGAGTCAGGGTCAGGGTTCTCGTTAGGGTTAGGGTTCTTGTTAGGGTTCTTGTTAGGGTTAGGGTTCTTGTTAGGGTTAGGGTTAGGGTCAGGGTCTAGGGTTAGTATAGTCTTCATTCGTTCTTTCATTTTTCAACCAAGCTCAATCGTTTCTGGGAGCATTTTGATTACCAGGGCTTTGAACTCTCCAACAGATGGGTTGGCTATCTCATCGCTTAGCTCTTTTTCCGGAGGTTTGTTCTCTTCTTTCCTTTGGGCCCTATTTCTTTGTTTCAGTGCACCAGTCTGGTTGGTCCGGTTGAGTATTTCTTTAATTCTTTTGTTGTCAGAACTCCATGCAGTTTGATTTTCTGGCACTTCTTGTTTATTGATGTTTGATTGGTTGTTAGCCTCCTTTTGGCTGTGAAGAGTTTCTAACTAGTCCTCCATCTTGGCTGGAACCTCAAAGAATTTGATACTTTTCTCGAAACTCGCTCCATGGTACAATATGGTCAATGTTAAAAACAAAACAAAACACAACAAAAAAGTTCCAACCGTGGTTCTCTGCTGTCATCTGTTGTTCACTTTGAAAATAACACTCGAGTTCCAGTCAACGAGAAGAGCGGTTGCTTCTAGCGGAACGTCCACGAGTGTTGAGGGCAATGGTATTTAGAAGCGTATTGTAAAATGTCTAAATGTAAGGACTGCCCAGTTACCTCGTGACTCGTTTCCAGCGTAGGGCAAAGGCAGCAGTCCACGTGTTTTACGTGCCATCTTTTGGAACTTGCCTTATAGTGTCATAGAGTCAGTCAGGTTTTTAGAAATTCCTAGTGCGCTTGAAAATCATCTGTCATGTGCTTTGTCTGTTGCACCTTCCTTAGACCATGAAGAAAGTAAAATGTATTTAAAATAAATTTATTTGTGAATAATTTTATTTTCTTTTAATTTTTTTCTACTTTTAAAAAAATTTTTAATCAGTATTTTTTAATTGTTGATATTGTACAGTTTTCTGTCTTTTACCCCGCCCCCAGCCCACCACCCCAGCCCTCCCCACTTTCCTCCCAATAAGGCAGGCAGTGAAAGACAAATACCATAGGATCTCACCTTTAACGGGAAGCTAATCAACAAAACAAACAAACAAGCATAATATAAACAAAGACACGGAATTTGAGAACAGTCTGACAGTGACCAGAGGGGGAGGGGAGGGAATTTCAGGGGAAAAGGGGAACAGTTTAGAGCAAGAAGTATAAAGGACTTATTTAAAATAAATTTTAACCCAAGAGGTTAAAAAAATAAAACGCTTTATACATAAAAAACAAACGGTTTGGCCAAGCCACTAATCCATGTCCCAAGTGTGCATCTCTGCTGCCATCTCGTGGGAATTTTTGGGAATAACACCTTAGTACGGGTCAGCAGGAAAAGCGGTTGATTTCTAGTGGAAGATCAGTGACTGTTGATTTTTTTTTTTTTAAAGACCGTCTCGTCTCGAGGTACAAGTCTCAGGTCCCAATGTCAGTGACCAGTTCCTTGGGACCACGTTTTATGAGCACATCCTCTGGACCAGACAGCGGATTTGGGGGTGCACCATGAGTTCTTTTCTTTGATTATATGTTTAAATTATTCTTTGTATATATAAAAGATTTTCCGCACGTTATTTACTACACAGTTTACTAAGTTTTGTTATGATCACTTTAGGTTGATATTCATGAGTTGTCAAGGTAAATAAGATACCATGCAATCATAAAATGACATTAGTTTAGCTGTATAAAACATGAAAAATAGAGCTTGGAAGAAAACATGAGGACAGGAAGAGCTAAAAATGTTAGTGATAAGTTGAATAATAATTAAATAAAATAATCACACCATTCCCAGCGTTGTTACTGAGTTCAGGAGCTGGAGCAGTGGTGTTCCAGAAATCAGAAGTATTTTGTAAATAAAATCGTGCCCCTTGTAGGTTATCCGAGGAGCTCCCAATATGGCAAAAGTTCACATTTTCAAAGGTGAGAACGTTGGATGGTGAGTTCTAGAATCGAAATGAGGAAGATTGTAGATTCTAACTTATTTTAAGAAACAGCTATTGGAGAGTGACTTACGGGCCATGAAAGGAGACAGTGGCCCTCAGTGCTGTGGTTGACCACAGTGTGGTTCAGTCTCTTAAGGTGTCCTGTCTTCCTTGGCTTCCGAGCTTTCGTGGGTGTCTTCTTAGCCGAGGACATTCCTCCCCAGTCTTTGGAAGATGGCTGGCATTTTTATTTATTTATTTGTTGTTGTTCTTTAGCTCTCAGCCTGCAGGCGGACTGTCCAGAGAGGCATGATTTGAGATCGAGGGTGCAAACTCACATGCTGTTTGTATTCTCATGGACTCTTAATCCTGCTCCATATGGAGTAGGGTTTCTCATTGCTATGAGATTGGGTTTTTTTTTTTTTTTTTTTTTGTCTCTGCATCTGCATTGTAGGTGCTTATTAGCAATTGTTATCTCTATTCTGTGCATGGCAGTAACTTCCACCTTAATCCCGCTAAGGACAATCTGAGAGGTCTCCATACAATGTGCCAAATGTCCCCTGGGAGGCAAAGTCAACTTTACGTTGAAAGCCACTGATTTTTTCAAAGTTTTATTTATTTATTTTTAGAGGGAGGGAGAGAAACATCCATGTGTGGTTGCCTGTCACCTGGCCCCCACTGGGGACCTGGCCTGCACCCCAGGCATGTGCCCTGATTGGGAATCAACTGGCATGGCAACCCTTTGGTCTCCAGCCTGCGCTCAGTCCACGGAGGTACAGCAGCCAGGGCCGAAACCACCGATGTTGAAGCTTTGATCCTCTTTGGAACCTGAATGATCTGGTCTTCACAAGCAGTATTCTTACTAGTATAACATGCACATTATTTTCTGATCTCAATTGCGATTTATTTTTGGGTGGTTTAGAAGTGTATTTCATGATTTGTAAATAGAAGTATTTTCTAGTTATCTGTTGTTACCGATTTCTTTATTAATGGCAGCGAGAGCAAGAAATACAAATTTTAGTCCTTTGAAATTTGTTGGAATTTGCTTTATATCAGTATATGGTCAGTGTTTACTAAAGTTTTGAGGGTGCTTGGAAAGCATCTGTATTTCACAGTTTTGGGGTGTAGTGAAGTACTTAGGCACCTGGAATGCCATTTGCTTCTCATGTTATTTTAAAATATTTTCAGTATTTTTTGTGGGCTTTCTTGGTTCTGAAACAGAACCTGAATGATGGAAGTTTAAGTCTCGTATTATGATTATTATTTTGTGTATTTTTTCATGTAGCTCTGTTTTATATAATTGTGAGTTTGTTATTGAGTGACTAAAAATTTGGAACTAAGTGGTCCATGGAACTTTCTGACAGGAAGCACTCCTCTTTATTTGTAGTAGTGTTTTTTTGTCTTTAAGTCTACTATGTTACTACATAATTTTCATTTGGTTGTTTTCATAGTATATTTCCCCATTCTTTCACTTTACATCTGTTTGCACGTTTCCGATAGCTCTCAGTGTTTTACATTAGTTATGAGTGGCTATTGAAATCAGTCGAAGAATTGGTTTTGGCAGAGGATGTCATGTAGGGGGCCCAATATTTTCCTATTCAGTTGTTCCAATGCCTTTTATTATACTATGAACATTCTCCCACAGATCTAAGTGAGGCAGGAGACAGCATAGGAAGAACTCTGAAACTGCAGTCCTGTTACTGGCCAGCATGGAGCACCCTGGTTTCCAGGAAACGTCTTTTACCCATTGAGTAGAATAAATAGTAAACCGAGGCAGGGAGGAGGAGGGAGACAGGTCTCACACACGAACTCAGAAGTCCTGAGCCTGGTCTGATACTATTGCCAGGTGCTCCAACATCACAAGACACAACATCATGTTAACAAGAAAGAAGGGAAGTCCTTGAAATTCTATGTAGCATTTCCACTTTCCGGTAAGGAAAACCTTGAAAGTGTGCTTTCATCCCAAGGCCTGGAATGTGGGAGAGGGTCCCAGGTGCCCAAAGAAAGAGCCCATAGAACAACTTTGGTGAATTGCCTACGTCCGGTCACTATCTGTTTTACGAGGGAGTTCCTGACGCTTACAGAAAGAGCCCATCAATAACTTTGGAAAGTGCCCCAATTTTAATGAACCGCTTCCTGTCACGTATGTTTTACAATAAGATGAACAAATGGGGTCTGGAGCAAGATAAGGATTCGGGCTAACAGACCCTCACACATACCTAAGTTTGGGTGATCACATTCCCCCAAGAAATCTGTCACCACATGTACCTGCTAATCAATATGTATCTTTCCTCCCCGCCTATCCCACCCATTATATAAGTCCTTAGAATGTCTTTCTCTCTCTCTCTGTCTCGGGGGCTCAGGGTACTCTTGGCTCTCGGGCCACTGGGCCTCTGGCCACCTGGCCTCAGGCTGCCCAGGGGCTTGCCACCCTGGTCTTCAGCCGCTCTTGCTTTTGTCACCCTGCTTTGCCCTGAAACTTTGCCTTTCGACCCCTGCTCTACCCAGTCCTGTTCTCTTCCATGGGAACGGGCCACTAATAAGCAGATTACATACTGTAAGATTTGCTGATATGTCACTGTTTACATGCATCAGCTAGAAGAACCAGGTCTCTCCCGCCAACATAAGGAGATACCTTTCTCATAGAAAATTTCCATCTGACTTTGCCCTTATCATTGGACTTTGTATCGTGTTCCATCCATTTGTCTATTCAAAGGCCATGACCCCATTGTCCAGATTAATGTAGGTTTCTCACACAATACATAGTTATGTTTGATTGGGCTAGGTTCTAATTATTAATTGGCTTTTCCAGAACTCTTTTCATTCCTTATTTTAACAAGTGAACTGAGAATGAATTTGTTTTACGTTGAAAATGTCGATATTTTAAACTGTATCACATTCAATTTATAAGCAACTTTGGGACATTGACATTCTTATGTTTTTTTTTTTTTTTTTTGTAGAACAACATGTTACTTTCCATTTGTTCAAGTGTCTTTCATCGGGCATCATTTTAACATTTTAACATTTTATTCACGCAGATCATGTGTGGTATTTACTTCAACGTTCCATTAACCTCAACATTCCTGCTGAGGTTAATGTTAGGTATTTTATGTTTTGTTGCTCTTGGTTATTTTTGATTCTATCTTTAACTTAGCGTTTTTATATAAAGGAAATCTTTTTCTGTGTGTTATTTCCCCTCTAATAAATCCTATTATTTGTAATCATGACATTGCTTTTCATGACTCATCAGGGTACATAAGCTTTTGTACAATAAGACTGCATTACTTTAGTTATGTGAAACCATGTAAAGAGATAATGGTTGAAAGAAAATATGAAGAAATGAGGTAACTGAGGAGTTAGAAAAAACGTTGTTGGTGGTAAGTCCACTAATGATCGGATGTGTCAGGGCCCCATACTCTGTGGCGAGACCCCTCCTGGCAGTCAGAGAACGCAGAGCTGATGACACAGGACCCTCTGTGCTGGCAGAGAGGACCCCACCCGCTCTCCGATGCCCACTGCCCAGAAATGCTCTTCTCTGCTGCCCTCTCGTGGACGTCCTGGGAATGGCAACTCCTTATTCAGCAGCTGCTGTCACTGTTTTGCAAGGACACTGTGACGCCCCATCCCCCCTCACGTCATCGTTGCCTCATTTATGCTCTTCTGCATGTGGGGTTTCTGACTGTGTCCTGTGAGTGAGGTTCTCCTGCTTACGTACGTCTTCCATTTGGCCATTTTCATTCGCTCATCTGTGTCATACCTGCTGGATTATGAGACCAGCGCAAAGATTCTTGAGGTCACAGGAAAGATGGTTTCCCCACCACCTAAGCAAGCAGTCAGGCGTTTCATCCGAGGTGAATTTGGGGAGTACGTGTACATCGCCTTTTACTTAAGTACGATGTAACAATATCAGTGAAGGAACTGATTCTCAAAACTAATTATGTCAGTGAAATATGGAACAATGTGCAAATGTAGCTTGTGGATACACAACTTCTATTTAAAGTTTCAAAGGTGGCAATGAAGAGGCCAACATATTGCATGTGGCATGTTGATGTTCAACTGGCTTTTCAGAGAGAGAAGACTGAGAACTTATTTAGGATTGTCATCTCGTTTCTTCCTGAGAGGTTTCGTTCCCCCAATCAGGTGTAGGAAGGGAGCTTCAGCACAATCACCTTAGCCTCAGACGGTAAGACTCCTAGTGTAACCGGAGAAGACACCGGCATTTGGGCTGCCGGTCACTCCCAAATCCAATAAGCAATGACAGCGATTGAATCTTTTACGAGCACTTTATTAAGATGGCCGGCGATCTGAGAGGATGGCGGGTTTCTACCCTAAGAAACCATCTTCCCTTCTCTTTCCTGGCCAGAATTTTTATAAGGGAGGTGAGGGAAGACAAACAAAGTGCAGTGAGGGCTTTGAAATTCAGGGAGGATTAGGTGAGCGAAGCTGCAGCATTTGTTTCCTGGGCTGTGCTGTTCCCAAGTGGAGGAGGGTGGTCATCTGCTCTCCCTGAAACAAAGGTTCGGATGTCCCCAGGCGGTAATCTTCTATCTGTGCCCCAGGAGGCCGGCTGTTTCTCAGGAGCCAGGATGGGCCTCATCTGTAGTTTCTGAAACAAAAGCTTTAACATATACATTACTTGCTAGGCTCAATAACTTTTTCCTTAAGCTACAAACTTCCAGGTCTTGAGGGCCCCTATCACTAGCAGGAGCTAGTAGACCCTTTTACTATACTCCTTGTGTCTTAAAGGTGTGTGAGTTGCCCAACAGAAATGAACCTGGCAGGTAGGCTGCCTTCTTTTCTAAATGACCTGCATGTCCCCCACTTCACCTTTGAAATCTAAGACTGTTGTTTCCTTTACCAAAATACCCTATATACCCAATATTACCTCAGTATGCTCGGTATTCTTTTTTTAAAATATGTTTTATTGATTACGCTATTATGGTTTTTCCCATTCCCCTCCCCGCTTTATTCCCCTCTGCCCTGTACACCCCCTCCCACCCACATTCCCCCTCTGTAGTTCATGTCTATGGGTCATACATATAAGTTCGTTGGCTTCTACATTTTCTATACTATTCTTAACCTCCCCACATCTGTTTTCTCCCTACCAATTATGCTGCTTATTCTGTGTACCTTTTCCTCCTCTCTCTCCCTCCCATTCCACCATTGATAACCATCCATGTGATGTTCATTTCTGTGATTCTGTACTTGTTGTAGCTGTTTGCTTAGTTTGCTTTTGTTTTTGCTTTAGGTATGGTTGTCAATAACTGAGTTTGCTGTCATTTTACTGTTCTTATTTTTTATCATTTTCTCAGATAAATCCTTTTACCATTTTGTATAATAAGGGCTTGGTGATGATGAAGTCCTTTAAGTGGACCTTATCTGAGAAGGTAAGAAAGCTTATTGAGCATTCAAATTCGGATAATAATTCAGATGTTGGAATGCTTAAAGATATCCTGGAAGTTCCTAAGCCTCTCCTCACTTTTTTGAATTTCTGTTTCTTCATTCCGTTCTGGTTGAATCTTTCTTCCTTATGGTCCCCACCGTTGATTAGAGTCTCAGTTTCATTCCTATCACCATCGGTTCCCTGTATATTTTCCTTTATTTTGTTACGGAGAAATGAAACGATCCAGACGCAGGGAGTTCACGAAGCACGACTCTTTATTACACGTGTGGTCCCAGAGGAGGCAGTCTCCAAATTCTGGGCCCCGATCTCAGGGAGAAAACTTCCTTTTAAGCATCTTACGTCTCGGCTCCCGCGGCAGATGCGGTCGTAAATCTTTAACTCCCCTCTCCCCTTTTTCCTGATTTATTTCTTCTTTAGTCAAGGGGGTCAGAAATAGAATTTGTATCCTGCCACAATTCTTTTCTTACACTAATGGAACTGCTATCTCAATTCTGCTATATTTCTTTTCTTACACTAATGGGACTGCTATCTCTCTTCCGTATCAATTTCACTGAGCATCGCCTTCATTTTTTCATCTAATTTGAGACCAAATTGAACCAAGTCTGTGAGCATCCTAATTAGCAGTGTTCTGAACTGTGCGTTTGATAGGTTGGCTATCTCTTCATCGCTTAATTGTACTTTTTCTGGAGCTTTGATCTGTTCTTTCATTTGGGATATTTCTTTTTTTGGGTCTCCGTGAACCTGCTATGTATAAGGGGTGGAGTCTTAGGTGTTTACCAGGGTGGGTCACCCACGTGTCTGCTTTGTGAGGCTGTCCGTGGAGGAGGGTCAGAGAGGGAACAATGATGCTCGCTCTCTTCTCTGCTGGATGTCAGTCCCTTCCCCCACTACCCACAAGCAAATTGGTCCCTTCTGGTGCTGACTCCCGGGTGGGTGGGCTTGTGTCCATTCTAACACCCTGTGGGTCTATGCAACGAACTGTCGTTTGAAGCTGGGAGTTTTTCCTGGTGGCGCCTCAACCCCCGCAGGTGTTTTCAATTAGGGGTTTGAGTTTTCCCTGCCCCGAGCTGGGACCCTGGGTCGCACGGTCTGTCTTGCTCTCCAGGTTCATCTGCACGTGAGTGTGCAGAGAAATGTCGGCTCCACCAGCTGCCGCCCTCCCTGGGTCCAGCAGCCACCATCTTGCTGCGAGTCTTCTCCACCCAGCTGCCCATCTCAGCCCGTTTTACTGGTCAGGATGACTGTTTTTTGTTTAACTCCTTGTTTGTCAGACTTTCATACAGTTTGATTTTTCTGTCTGTTCCGGTTATTTTTTTAATTGTTGTTGTCCTTCTGGTTGTGGGAGGATGCACAGTGTGTCTACCTATGCCTCCGAAAGTCCTGGTATTCCTTTGAATATAAATTCCTCTCGTCCATGTATTAGATGTTGAATACCTCGCAGTAATCAGATTATATTATTTTGATTGTTATGCTGGGTGTTAAAACTTAGAAGATATGACAAAAATAATTTTTTATTCCCCTACGGGTTCTGTGAGCCTGCCATGTGACATTCATGGCCGGGACACTGACTCCTGGAAAGTACAGCTTCTGAGCGATCATGGACATCTTCTGGCAAAAGTAAACATTTGTATTATTTTTTGCGCTGTCAGCCTTTTTAATCCATGTCTGCAGGGCTTGGTATGACTTAGTAGTGCAGGGAGTCATTTTGTTCCCTTGTACCCTTCCATTGGCATGAAAAAGTATTTCTGAGGCCAGGTGCTTGGACTTAGAGAGTCAGGAATGTTGTTTATCGGCTCCTGGCTCTGTTTACATGGTGAGGACTTGGTTCCACTCCTGCATCTGTCAGCTGGGCTCCACGGTCCAGCTCCAGCTCTGGAGTCTGGCTGTGGGGTCCCAGTTCCAGATCTGGGTTCTGTCTCCTGGGGTTCAATCTGTCTTTGGCTCTGTGTCCGGGATGTGGAGCGTCTTCAGGTGGGGCTTTGCATCCTGGGTGGGTGCGTGGGGTTGATGTGCGGCTCTGGCTCTAGGGTCTGATGTACGGAAGTTAATGTCCAGGGTTCTCTGTCAGTCTCCAGTGTCAAGCGTCTGGCATTCAGGGTCGATGGACTGTCCTGGGTTGTGGGGCTAGTTTTGGAATTGGGGCCGGGGTCTGGGGTTCAGCTTTTGATTCTGGGTCTGCTCTGGGGCCCAGGTTCTGGACTCTGGGGCCTGTGTTCAGTCCTGAGTGTGTCTCTGGTATCTGGTGTCTGTGAAGTGATGGTGACTGGTTTCCATTGGACGGCAGCAGGAGTTCCAGAGTTGGGGTGTGGGGAAGAAGGAAAGTCTACTTAGTTCCAATAGCTCTGTTTTGATACTAATGGCTGTGAGTGCAACATGGCTGTTAGGAAGCTCTGTGTTGTTACAGAAGAATCATGAAGCAGCACCTGTGTGGGTCAGCTCAGTAGTGCAGCCACTCAGTTGTGAAGCATCTTGGCCGTGGAGGGGGGCCTGAAGTCAGGGAGTCCCGAGGCAAGTTCCCCCCCAGGCTGTGCTGCCCAGCGCTTCTCTGCCCGTTCTGGTCCGGTTCTGTCACTTCCTCTCCGTTTGGCTGCATTTGCACACAAAGAAGCGCGGTTTGGAAAAGGGGCCCCCTGTGACTGAGGACATCCATCTGGGAGAGCAGAGAAAAGGCCACTGGTGTCACCACAGCAGTCTAGGGTATTTTTATTCTTAAATATACCAAGGTTTTCCCTCGTACCTTCTTCTTCTTTTTTTTTTTTTGGTTGTTTCCCAAAGCGAGACTGCCTGTTTTGTGGCAGCTTACTTAAATTATACAGCAAAATAAAAATTATTTCAAAATCCCACCCAACAGGTAATCACTGCCATTGTTTTAAGTATGTACCCTTCCAGACATCTCTCTTGCCACATTGCCATTCTTCTACTGTCCCAGGATTTCATTTATTTTTCCGGGTTTGTCCTATGGATGCAAAACCCGTGAATTTTCAGCTGTTTCCCCCGATGTGTGGATGTATCCCTATGTTTTCCCATAGGTTTTTAATGTATTTTAATATTACTCAGTGGAAATGACTCTTTAACTCCAACTGTGATTCATTTTGAGGGTTCCTTAGAAGTGTATTTCATAACTTTTAGTGTAAGAACTTTGTAGTTACCTTTTGCAACTCATCTCTAGATTATCTACAATGACAGCAAGAAACATACTTCAGATAATAAGTTCATTCCTTTGAATTTTTTTGAAATTTGCTTCATTACGTTATGGTCTATGTAAAAAGTGTTCGAAGCATGCATCTCTGCTGCCGTCTTGTGGTCATCTTGGGAATAACACCTCAGGGCCGGTCCGCAGGAAAAGCTGTGCAGAGTCGGTCGTCTGTGAATGCTGAATCCAGTTTGCCGCTCATGGTGTGTCTTACATCCTTGCTGAATTTTTTGAGGTGGTCTGTTGTTTCTGAAAGTGCAATGCTGTATTCCTGATGAGAGAGGTTTGTTCAATCTATTACGATTACACATTTTTGTTTGTGTTTCTGTTCTATATAATTTAAGTTTAGGACATTGTTTATGAATTTGGATCTTCCTGGTCCATGAAACTGATGGATAGGAAGTACTCTTCATCTCTAGTCCTGCTTTTTACCTGGAAGACCACTGCATGTTATGTAATTTTTATGTGGTTTCTGTTTGCGTAAGAGAGGGTTGCGCAAAAGGTGGTTTAGAGTAGTGAATAGGAGAAACAAAGTTTATTGTTGTCTATTAGTTTATAATCATGGAATTATTTTCCATGTGAAGAACTGGAAAGCTGCTTGTAGAATGACCTGTATATCTTTTCCCATTCTTTTCCTTTCGGTCTGTTTTCACCCCATGTTTTAGGTCATTCACATTGTCTCCCAGTTTGTGTCTTGTCCTTTTATTTTCTGACCTTTTTCAGGGTATTGTTTCATTTTATAAAGTATGCATGATTAATGTGTTTCTTCACTACACTGCATGTCCACAAGCCTACCCGATTCCTGCCTGGTTTTGTTGACATGGACCCCTAAGCCTGAAACTGACAGATGAGGAGCGGGGCCTAAGGTCAGAATCCGGACTGGGCTGGTGGTGAGAGGGGGCAGAAATGTGGGCGGGGCTGGGGGGGAGGCAGGTTCAGACTGGCGAGCGTGAGGAGCAGGTAGTTCTTTGTGGTGGAGAGATGCCGCTGCGCAGACTGGAGGTTAGATACTCCCGCCCGGTCACCATGGTCACAAGGTGACGCTCACATCTTAACGTGATGTAGGCAACGCGGTCCAAGGGCCGGAGGTGAGCTGCGTGGGGGTATGAGGTGCGGGAGTTGGGGGGCAGAGAGGGCCACCCTGCCGGGAGCAGGAAAGGGGGGCTAGACTGTTTCTGGGGTACCTGTGTCGGGTCCCCATGTAAGTGGCTACTTCCTGTGGGAACCCTTTTCTAGATTTATCTAGATATTTTAGTTAAAGATAACTTTGGTAAATGGCCATACAAAGAGCCATTTTTAAAAACCCAAAGAAAATATTTTTCGTTTGTTCAAGTTTCTGTTATTGTGTCATAATTTCCTATTTTGTTCCTACGGATCCTGTACATTGTTGTTTATTCCCAGGTTTTTTTTTTATCTGTTTTGTTGCTATTGAGTCTTTTAAAAAATAGATCTTTAATTAATATTTCTACATATTTTTTCATGTTATTTCCCTATCATCGTACTACATTCTGTTTATGATACTTTTCCATTGATTCTCATGAGTTACGAAGCTAAACACACCCTCATGCAATAATGATCATTATATGATTGTAGCTGTATGTGAGCTAGAAATAGTTAAAGGTTGAAAGGAAACCAGAAGTGAGGTCATGTGAGGAGCTAGAAACATTGTCTTTGTCTTTGTTAGTCATAAGTACGTTAATAATTAAATAAAATAGTAACATCTTTTTCAGCATTTTAAATGAGTTTAGGGCCTGGAAGCACGGTGTTCTAGAAATCAGAAGTATTTTGTGACAGGAAATGTGCCCCAGGTAGTTGATTGGAGGAACAGAGAGTGCAGTAGGAAATGTCCCCATTTTCAGAGAGGAAAGCTTGAGATGGTGAAATCTGGAATGTAAAACAGGAAGGCCGTTTGTTTTAAGTGACATTATGCATTAGTTATTAAAGTGATTTAGGAGCCATGGAAAGAAGCAGGGACCCTCAGGTGACCGCTCTAATCACAGCGTGGTCCGGTCTCCTAAGTGGACAGATCTTCCTTTGCCTCCTGAGCTATTGCCTAGGACACTTCTCCCTGAGATTTGTCAGATGGCTGGCATTTTTTTGTTCTTTAAGTTTCAGGTTCAGGCTTCCTGTGCCAAGAAAGGCAGCCTTTCAGATCCAGGATGCAAAGGGACATGCTGTTTGTATTCTAATGGAGTCTTCAGGATACAGAGTAGGGTGTCTCATTCTCAGCACTATGGACCTTTTGGGCCAGAGAATTCCTTCTCCTGGGGGATTGCCCTCTGCATTGTAGGTGCTTAGTAGCATCTAATACCTCTATTCACTGCGAGCAGCCTGGCTACCCTTCCCCTGAGGACCATCTGAAATGGCTCAGGACATTTCCTGAAGTCCCCTTGGGGGCCAAAGTCACCTTTGGTTGAGAAACTGTGAAGCTGTTACCCTTTTTGAAAGAAGAACGATCTTGGTCTGGTGTGCAGTCATCTTATTTTTTATGCAAATTATTTTCCACTGTGACTTTGATTTATTTCAGGAAGGTATGTAGAAGTGTATTTTAAAACATCTGAATATAGGGACTTTGCAGTTACCTTGCGACTGTTTTCCAGATTTACGGCAAAGAGCAATCAACATGGTGAGACATTTGTTGAAATGCGCTTTATAGCTAAGCAGGGTCATGGTTTAAAAAGTTCGAAGTGTGCTTGAAAAGAATTTCTAATTGATTTTGTTGCTGCTTACTTAAACAATGAGAAAACATGTATTCAAAATTCTACCTGAAGAGTTAAAAAGAAGTGCTATCATTTTCCGCATATCCACTTGCAGAAATGTGGATGTGCATGTTATTGTCTACTTTCCCTGGATTTCTTTTACTATTTTAGGTTATAAGTATCAGCACAAAATGTGTGTATTTACGGGTTTATTTTCGATACTGTGCATGGAAGGGTGAAGATGTTTTCCATAAGTTGTGGTATGTAGTATGTTGATCCCCATTCAGTTTATTTTGTCATTCCAATGGTTTTATTTTATTTTATTATTTTTATTTTATTTATTTATTTATTTATTTATTTATTTATCTTTAGAGGGGAAGGGAAGGAGAGAGGGAGAGAAACATCAATGTGCGGTTGCCTCTTGTATGTCCCCTGCCGGGAACTGGCCTGGCAACCCAGGCATGTGCCCTGACTGGGAATTGAACCGCGATCCTTTGGTTCGCAGGCCCGGGTTTTATTTTTGAGGTTGTGTAGAAGTGTATTATCATGTAACTGCCCAATAGAAGGACTTTGCAGTCATTCAGTTTCAGTGAATTCCAGCTTAAATGCAACAGGAGCACCTAGAGAAACACATTGTATATAATTTGAATGCTACACGATGCCTGTTGAAACTGGCCTTGTATTGGCTTGGCCCAAAGATACAAACTTCTGGGAAGATGGAATTAGGAAGATTTCTGAAAGACTGGAGAAATCAATGGGAGAAAAGGGTGAATACGGTGTTTCATGAAATTATTGGTGAAAACGAAAAACGTGTCTTCCATTGTGTCTTTACCTACAAATCGAACGAACCTTTTGGCCAGGCAAATAGTACAGTGTTCCAAGTGAGCGGCTCTGCTTTCATCTCGTGGACCTTTTGTGAATAACATGTTCGTGGCAGCTCAGCAGGAAAAGGGGTGGACTGTAGGACAGTACCCATGAACGTGGATGGCAGTGTTATTTAGACGTGTATCTAGAAAGTGTTCAATATCAGGACTTAGTCGTTACCTTTTGTTTCCTATTTCCATATGAACAGCAATGACAGAATGAAACAGACTATCCTTTCAGTCCTTTGAAATTTGTTAAAACTGACCGTAGCACAGGATGGTCGCTTTGAAAACTGTCCGAGGTGCGGGCCTCTCCTGCCATGCCATGTGTCCTCTGGGAATAACAGCTTTTTGAAGGCCAGCAGGAAAAGTCCTTGGGTGCAGTGAATTGTGTACTAAGGGTTCCTGGAATGTTATTTAAGAAGTGTTTTTCATCCCATTGAAACGAAAGTACATTGTTGTTATCTCGTGTTTTGGATTTGTACATTAGCAGCCATGAGGGCGACCCATGAATTTTTCATGATCTCGGTCCTGAAATGTGAAGTTTGTGGAAAACGGAAGGATGGTACAATGGGGTCCCTTCCAAAGTGTTCTAAGTGTGGCTACTGCTGCCGTCTCGTGGGCATTCCTGAGAATGACACCTTAGTGTCGGTCAGCAGGAAAAGTGGTTGATTCCAGTGGAATACCAGGGACTGTTGGTTGTCATGTAGTTTAGAAGTGCCTTTCATAACTTTTACATGTAGGGACGTATTCGTTGCCCTCTGTTCCTGATTTGTCCATGAACAGCAATGAGAGTAAGAATTATATGCTATATAATTTTAGTTGTTTGTCATGTGCTTCATCTTGCTTTACGGCTCATGACGGTCCCTCAGTGAAATGTCCCAAGTGTGGCTCTCTTCTCGTCTCAAGTGCTTCTTGGGAAGAACACCTTCTTGCAGGACAGCAGGAAAGGTTGTCCGCGGCAGGGAATGATCTAGGAACGTTGATTGGAATGGCACCTAGTCATGGATGTTGTTTCTTTCGTATATACGGACTTTGCAGTTCATTTTTTCTTCTCTCCACCCTGTACAGCAGGTTCTGTACATCAGGTAACTAGGCACCGCTGGCGGTCCAGACCTTTATTCATGGTTCAGACTTGTCCATGTCTTTGCGGTCCAAGGTCTCATGCGCGTCCTCATACTGTGCGCTTCGGTGTCCTTCCCGTGTCCACATCCTGGCCACACTAACGTCTCAGCCTGGCCAACATCACGATTGTGCGTAGGTCCCCTCAGCTGTGAAGTCCTGGCCCTGCTGCTGTGCTGTCTATGTGTCCCTTCCACATCGCTGTCCTGTCCGTGTGGATGTAGAAGTCGTGCCGTTTTGTTGCCTGCATGTGAACATCCCATCTGCATGGATGTCCCAGCTCCGCTAGTGTCCCACCTGCACGGATCTGCTGGCTGTGCTAATTGCCTATGTTTGTCGATGTCCCAGTTCCCTGGGTGTCGGAGCTGGGCTTCCGTACCGCCTGAGCGGATTCCTTGTCAGAGGCAATATGTGAGTTGCGCCGCTGTCCTTTGCGTGTAGACGCCTGGGCCTCGTCGATGTCCTGTCGGCGTCAGCGTCCCGGCTGTGCCTTCGCGCTCCCGCATCGATGTCCCGGTGTTGCGTCCCGATCGTGAGACCAACGACGAAGTGGGAGACGGGAAAATGAGGATGGGTTTCATGAACCTGCGCAGGGGCGAATTCCCGATCGCCTAAGCAGGAGGTAGAAGTGGGAGTCGCGCCCCGCACTTGCAGCGAGCTCCTTTCATGCACAATAAGCAAGGAAGCTGTTGACGGAAGCGGACATTGCGGTTATGGCTAGGGTACACAAGGGTCCCGGCCCGTGTCCTAATCTTACCTTGGAAACATCTAGTCCTTTAGTGTTGTTGTGTCACCGGTTTTCATTTCTTAGGGTTACGGAGGCCATCTCCTTGACGTTCTGTTCGTTCTCCTTTGTTTGAACCACAGGAGACTTTACTCCACTTCCTCCTCTATGGTCCTATGACTCCTATGACTAGGTCTTTCGTTTGGAGGTCTACGAGTCTTCACGAGTCATAAAACTGGCCTTGTGCAATTTTTTTTTTTTTGGTTGTTTGTTTCTTCATTCTGGTGCACTCCATGGATCGGAGTCCCAGTTTTCTTGCCCTCTCTATGAATTCTGCATGCATCTTGCTTCATTTCACGTATCGCAGCCTGCATTTTTCATCTAATTTGTGAGCAAAATCAACCAATTCCGTGAGCATCCTGATCACCAGGGCTTTGAACTGTGCATCTGATAGGTGGGCTATGTCTTCACGGTTTAGAGGAATTGGCCCTGAGGCTTTCATTTGTTCTCCAGTTGGAGCCATATTTGGTGTTCTTTTTTTTTTAAGTTTGGTTTTGGTTTCAGTCTGGTCACGGCTATTACATAGTGAGTGGTGTAGCCTTAGGCATTCCTCTGGGCGGGGCCGCGTAGTCGCTGGGCTGCTGTACGTGGTGGTGGGTTACAAGCGGGAACAATAGCGCCCGCTGCGCTCTCCTCCGGATCCAGTCCCCTAGGGCACTTCCCCTCGACCTGAAACGTCTGCTTGTGTGAACGCGGGACCACCCGGTCAGCGAGCCGCCTTGCGAGGTCTCACCGGGTCCACCCAGGTGGCCCCCGTAGTGCCCGGGTCCACCATCTGCCGTCCGCGGGCCCGGGGACCGCCATCCACCGCTCGCGCATCCGGGAACGTCCAGCCACTGCCGCCTCCGTTCCCTGGTCCGCACGTCCACCGTCTCCCGCCGCGACTGCGCCCCTGTCACGAGTCCGTGTGAATGGTTGCTGGACTTCCGTACAGTTTCATTTTCTATCAGTTCCGCTTGTTTTGTTGTTTCTAAATCTTTGTCGTCCTTCATTTCGGTTGCGAGAGGAGGCACAGCGTGCCTTCCTACGCCTCCCTCTTGGCCGGAATTTCGGGTAGGCTCTTGGAAGTCAACCATCCTTTTGACACATTTGTATTCCCTTTGAGGCGCAAGTGTTTCGGAGATTCATTCCATGGGTTTCCAAAGTAGAAAGGCAAAGAGGAAATGTGCGGGAGGGTCCCGACAGGCTCCATCTCCTCCTTCGCAAGGAAACGTTTCCTGCCGGTGGAGACACGGGAGAAGGCAAGCCGTGTCTCCCCAATGAACTTCCTCCGTGAGGAAATGCTTCCATCTCATGGACCAAGAGGAGAACGCCGAGCATCCCCAGGGAAATCCTACTGAGTTGAAAGTGATGTTACGGGGATGCTGGCCGTGAATTGTCACACTCGCTTATCCAGCATAATAGCATGAAACAGTTTTTACCGGTCATGCAGTGACTGCATTCTTGCAGATGTCCACAGGAGGGCAGCATCGCTGAGCCCTTGATGTCGGTGAGGTGGGCGGCACCGCATTCTACTGTGCTCGCAAAGAGGAGAGCACTGTTCACTGAAGGATTTTAACGAGGTTTCCGGGTAATGCATTCCTGTCTTTTTCTAAGAGACGAAACAGGAGAGGTCAGGGTTCTTGTTAGGGTAAAGGGTAGGGTTCTTGTTAGGGTTCTTGTCTGGGTTTCGGGCTCCGGCCTGGGGTCATGCTTAGTGTCAATGTTAGCTCTAGAGCTAGGGTCTGGGTGTCGGTGAGGGTTCCTGTGACCGCTAGGCATAGGGCTAGGGCTGAGGCCAGGTCCAGGGACGGTCTTTCGGTCGTCACCAGGCCGAGCGTGAGGATGAGGGTGAGGACTCTGGGTAGGTTCAGCTTGAGACTTCGGGTCAGGGCAAGGCCCAGCGTGAGAGCGAGGGGTAGGGCTACGGGGAGGTTTCGGATTCGATGGAGGGTTAGGGTTCGCATTCCAGAAAGGCCTAGGGTCACGTCCAGGGCTAGGGCTGGCAGTCGGACCAGAGCTGCTAGGGCTCGGGTCAGGTTCAGACTGGAGACGGCGGCTAGGGTTCGCGTTTGCGTGATGTTTCCGTGGAGGGCTCCAGCTAGGGTTCCCGCGACTCAGCTAGGGCTAGAGTGAGGGTTCGGATGAGGTTGAGGTGGAAGGCTCGGGCTAGGGTGAAGGTGAGGTGAGGTGAGGATTCGGGTGATGGCGAGCGTTCCAGCTAGGGATAGGACTAAGGCTGGGTTTCGGGCTCGAACTAGGGTTCAGGGCTCGAGCTAGGGTTCGTTCCTGGGCTAGGGCTAGCGTTCCACGGAGGGTTAGGGTTCCGGTGACGGTGGCGGTGAGGGCTAGCGTCGAGTTAGGTTGAGGGAGGAGTCCAAGGCCCAGGGATGGGTGCTAGGACTATGTTTCAGGCCAGGGTTAGAATCAGGGGCTGGGGCGAGGGTTAGGTTCAGCGCTCGGCTGAGCGTTAGGATCGGGGTGACGGCCGAGGATAGGGGTGAGATCGGAGAGAAGGTGAAGTAAGTGCTGCGCGAAGGGTTCCAGCTAGGGTCAGGATGAGGTTTAGAGGTAGGGTGAGGGGTAGGGCTAGAGCTAGGGCTAGGGCTAGGGTTCCATGGCGGATGAAGGATTCAGGAGAGGTTGAGCGTGTTAGGGTCAGGTTGAGGATTCCGAGTGACGGTGAAGTTGAAGTTTAGGGTTCCGGTGAGTTTGAGGTCTAAGTCCAGGGTTAGGGTCAGGGTTAGGGTGAAGTCCAGGACCAGGGTTCCATGGATGTTGAGGGTTAGGGCTAGGGCTAGAGCTACGGTGAGGGTTCGTGAGGGTTCCGTGGAGGTTTCGGAATGAGGGAGGGTTAGGGTTAGGGTCACGGCCCGGGCTAGGGCTAGGGCTAGGTCCAGCGTTCGGCGTAGGGTTAGGATTTCGATGCGAGGGTTCGAGTTCGGTTCAGCTGCAGGGTGAGGGCTAGGTGCGAGCATTCCACGGAGGGTTGAGGGAGGTTCAGGGTCAGCGCTTGCGTGAGGGGAAGCGCCAGGGCTACGGGTAGGTTGAGGGTCAGCGTCACGGTGAGCCTAAGCGTGACGGTGACGGTGAGAGCTAGGGCCGGGGCTAGGTGGAGGGTTCGTGGGAAGGGTGAGACCTAGGGTCATGGCTAAGTAGCATTTGGTGGAGTAGGAGGGTTAGGGTTAGGGTGAGGGTGAGACCTAAGGTGATGTTTCGGTGGAGGATGAGGCTGACAGTTTCACTGAGGGCTAGGTATAGTGTGAGAGCTAAGGTTGAGGGTTCGTGCTATGCCTAGGGTTAGGGTTTGTTTGAGGGTTAGGGTTAGGGTTAGCTTGAGGCTGAGGGTTAGGGTTAGCTTGAGGCTGAGGGTTAGGGTTAGCTTGAGGCTGAGGGTTAGGGTTAGCTTGAGGCTGAGGGTTAGGGTTAGTTTGAGGCTGAGGGTTAGGGTTTGGGTATGGGTTCATGTGAGCTCTAGAGCTAGGGTCTGGGTGTCGGTGAGGGTTCCTGTGACCGCTAGGCATAGGGCTAGGGCTGAGGCCAGGTCCAGGGATGCTCTTTCGGTCGTCACCAGGCCGAGCGTGAGGATGAGGGTGAGGACTCTGGGTAGGTTCAGCTTGAGACTTCGGGTCAGGGCAAGGCCCAGCGTGAGAGCGAGGGGTAGGGCTACGGGGAGGTTAAGGATAAGATTTAGGGTTAGGGTTTGCGTTCCAGAAAGGCCTAGGGTCCTATGTAGGGCTAGGGGTGGCCCTCGGACCAGAGCTAGGGCTTGAGTGTGAGGTTCAGGGTTGAGATGGCGGCTAGGGTTAGCGTTTGCGTTCCCTTTCCGTGGAGGGGTACCTACAGCTAGGTTTCCTGCCCCTCTTGAGGGTAGAGGCAGAGTCAGGGTGAAGATGAGGGCTACGGCGAGGGTTCACGATAGGTTCAGGGCCTTGGCAAGGGTTAGGGTGAGGGTGCATGATGGAACTAGAGCTTCGGCTCCAGCTAGGGCTAGAGCGAGGGTTCGGATGAGGTTGAGGTGGAGGGCTCGGGCTAGGGTGAAGGTGAGGTGAGGATTCGGGTGATGGCGAGCGTTCCAGCTAGGGATAGGACTAAGGCTGGGTTTCGGGCTAGAGCTAGGGTTCAGGGCTAGAGCTAGGGTTCGTTCCTGGGCTAGGGCTAGCGTTCCACGGAGGGTTAGGGTGGCGGTGAGGGCTAGCGTCGAGTTAGGTTGAGGGAGGAGTCCAAGGCCCAGGGATGGGTGCTAGGACTATGTTTCAGGCCAGGGTTAGAATCAGGGGCTGGGGCGAGGGTTAGGTTCAGCGCTCGGCTGAGCGTTAGGATCGGGGTGACGGCCGAGGATAGGGGTGAGATCGGAGAGAAGGTGAAGTAAGTGCTGCGCGAAGGGTTCCAGCTAGGGTCAGGATGAGGTTTAGAGGTAGGGTGAGGGGTAGGGCTAGAGCTAGGGCTAGGGCTAGGGTTCCATGGCGGATGAAGGATTCAGGAGAGGTTGAGCGTGTTAGGGTCAGGTTGAGGATTCCGAGTGACGGTGAAGTTGAAGTTTAGGGTTCCGGTGAGTTTGAGGTCTAAGTCCAGGGTTAGGGTCAGGGTTAGGGTGAAGTCCAGGACCAGGGTTCCATGGATGTTGAGGGTTAGGGCTAGGGCTAGAGCTACGGTGAGGGTTCGTGAGGGTTCCGTGGAGGTTTCGGAATGAGGGAGGGTTAGGGTTAGGGTCACGGCCCGGGCTAGGGCTAGGGCTAGGTCCAGCGTTCGGCGTAGGGTTAGGATTTCGATGCGAGGGTTCGAGTTCGGTTCAGCTGCAGGGTGAGGGCTAGGTGCGAGCATTCCACGGAGGGTTGAGGGAGGTTCAGGGTCAGCGCTTGCGTGAGGGGAAGCGCCAGGGCTACGGGTAGGTTGAGGGTCAGCGTCACGGTGAGCCTAAGCGTGACGGTGACGGTGAGAGCTAGGGCCGGGGCTAGGTGGAGGGTTCGTGGGAAGGGTGAGACCTAGGGTCATGGCTAAGTAGCATTTGGTGGAGTAGGAGGGTTAGGGTTAGGGTGAGGGTGAGACCTAAGGTGATGTTTCGGTGGAGGATGAGGCTGACAGTTTCACTGAGGGCTAGGTATAGTGTGAGAGCTAAGGTTGAGGGTTCGTGCTATGCCTAGGGTTAGGGTTTGTTTGAGGGTTAGGGTTAGGGTTAGCTTGAGGCTGAGGGTTAGGGTTAGCTTGAGGCTGAGGGTTAGGGTTAGCTTGAGGCTGAGGGTTAGGGTTAGCTTGAGGCTGAGGGTTAGGGTTAGCTTGAGGCTGAGGGTTAGGGTTAGTTTGAGGCTGAGGGTTAGGGTTTGGGTATGGGTTCATGTGAGCTCTAGAGCTAGGGTCTGGGTGTCGGTGAGGGTTCCTGTGACCGCTAGGCATAGGGCTAGGGCTGAGGCCAGGTCCAGGGATGCTCTTTCGGTCGTCACCAGGCCGAGCGTGAGGATGAGGGTGAGGACTCTGGGTAGGTTCAGCTTGAGACTTCGGGTCAGGGCAAGGCCCAGCGTGAGAGCGAGGGGTAGGGCTACGGGGAGGTTAAGGATAAGATTTAGGGTTAGGGTTTGCGTTCCAGAAAGGCCTAGGGTCCTATGTAGGGCTAGGGGTGGCCCTCGGACCAGAGCTAGGGCTTGAGTGTGAGGTTCAGGGTTGAGATGGCGGCTAGGGTTAGCGTTTGCGTTCCCTTTCCGTGGAGGGGTACCTACAGCTAGGTTTCCTGCCCCTCTTGAGGGTAGAGGCAGAGTCAGGGTGAAGATGAGGGCTACGGCGAGGGTTCACGATAGGTTCAGGGCCTTGGCAAGGGTTAGGGTGAGGGTGCATGATGGAACTAGAGCTTCGGCTCCAGCTAGGGCTAGAGCGAGGGTTCGGATGAGGTTGAGGTGGAGGGCTCGGGCTAGGGTGAAGGTGAGGTGAGGATTCGGGTGATGGCGAGCGTTCCAGCTAGGGATAGGACTAAGGCTGGGTTTCGGGCTAGAGCTAGGGTTCAGGGCTAGAGCTAGGGTTCGTTCCTGGGCTAGGGCTAGCGTTCCACGGAGGGTTAGGGTGGCGGTGAGGGCTAGCGTCGAGTTAGGTTGAGGGAGGAGTCCAAGGCCCAGGGATGGGTGCTAGGACTATGTTTCAGGCCAGGGTTAGAATCAGGGGCTGGGGCGAGGGTTAGGTTCAGCGCTCGGCTGAGCGTTAGGATCGGGGTGACGGCCGAGGATAGGGGTGAGATCGGAGAGAAGGTGAAGTAAGTGCTGCGCGAAGGGTTCCAGCTAGGGTCAGGATGAGGTTTAGAGGTAGGGTGAGGGGTAGGGCTAGAGCTAGGGCTAGGGCTAGGGTTCCATGGCGGATGAAGGATTCAGGAGAGGTTGAGCGTGTTAGGGTCAGGTTGAGGATTCCGAGTGACGGTGAAGTTGAAGTTTAGGGTTCCGGTGAGTTTGAGGTCTAAGTCCAGGGTTAGGGTCAGGGTTAGGGTGAAGTCCAGGACCAGGGTTCCATGGATGTTGAGGGTTAGGGCTAGGGCTAGAGCTACGGTGAGGGTTCGTGAGGGTTCCGTGGAGGTTTCGGAATGAGGGAGGGTTAGGGTTAGGGTCACGGCCCGGGCTAGGGCTAGGGCTAGGTCCAGCGTTCGGCGTAGGGTTAGGATTTCGATGCGAGGGTTCGAGTTCGGTTCAGCTGCAGGGTGAGGGCTAGGTGCGAGCATTCCACGGAGGGTTGAGGGAGGTTCAGGGTCAGCGCTTGCGTGAGGGGAAGCGCCAGGGCTACGGGTAGGTTGAGGGTCAGCGTCACGGTGAGCCTAAGCGTGACGGTGACGGTGAGAGCTAGGGCCGGGGCTAGGTGGAGGGTTCGTGGGAAGGGTGAGACCTAGGGTCATGGCTAAGTAGCATTTGGTGGAGTTAGGAGGGTTAGGGTTAGGGTGAGGGTGAGACCTAAGGTGATGTTTCGGTGGAGGATGAGGCTGACAGTTTCACTGAGGGCTAGGTATAGTGTGAGAGCTAAGGTTGAGGGTTCGTGCTATGCCTAGGGTTAGGGTTTGTTTGAGGGTTAGGGTTAGGGTTAGCTTGAGGCTGAGGGTTAGGGTTAGCTTGAGGCTGAGGGTTAGGGTTAGCTTGAGGCTGAGGGTTAGGGTTAGCTTGAGGCTGAGGGTTAGGGTTAGCTTGAGGCTGAGGGTTAGGGTTAGTTTGAGGCTGAGGGTTAGGGTTTGGGTATGGGTTCATGTGAGCTCTAGAGCTAGGGTCTGGGTGTCGGTGAGGGTTCCTGTGACCGCTAGGCATAGGGCTAGGGCTGAGGCCAGGTCCAGGGATGCTCTTTCGGTCGTCACCAGGCCGAGCGTGAGGATGAGGGTGAGGACTCTGGGTAGGTTCAGCTTGAGACTTCGGGTCAGGGCAAGGCCCAGCGTGAGAGCGAGGGGTAGGGCTACGGGGAGGTTAAGGATAAGATTTAGGGTTAGGGTTTGCGTTCCAGAAAGGCCTAGGGTCCTATGTAGGGCTAGGGGTGGCCCTCGGACCAGAGCTAGGGCTTGAGTGTGAGGTTCAGGGTTGAGATGGCGGCTAGGGTTAGCGTTTGCGTTCCCTTTCCGTGGAGGGGTACCTACAGCTAGGTTTCCTGCCCCTCTTGAGGGTAGAGGCAGAGTCAGGGTGAAGATGAGGGCTACGGCGAGGGTTCACGATAGGTTCAGGGCCTTGGCAAGGGTTAGGGTGAGGGTGCATGATGGAACTAGAGCTTCGGCTCCAGCTAGGGCTAGAGCGAGGGTTCGGATGAGGTTGAGGTGGAGGGCTCGGGCTAGGGTGAAGGTGAGGTGAGGATTCGGGTGATGGCGAGCGTTCCAGCTAGGGATAGGACTAAGGCTGGGTTTCGGGCTAGAGCTAGGGTTCAGGGCTAGAGCTAGGGTTCGTTCCTGGGCTAGGGCTAGCGTTCCACGGAGGGTTAGGGTGGCGGTGAGGGCTAGCGTCGAGTTAGGTTGAGGGAGGAGTCCAAGGCCCAGGGATGGGTGCTAGGACTATGTTTCAGGCCAGGGTTAGAATCAGGGGCTGGGGCGAGGGTTAGGTTCAGCGCTCGGCTGAGCGTTAGGATCGGGGTGACGGCCGAGGATAGGGGTGAGATCGGAGAGAAGGTGAAGTAAGTGCTGCGCGAAGGGTTCCAGCTAGGGTCAGGATGAGGTTTAGAGGTAGGGTGAGGGGTAGGGCTAGAGCTAGGGCTAGGGCTAGGGTTCCATGGCGGATGAAGGATTCAGGAGAGGTTGAGCGTGTTAGGGTCAGGTTGAGGATTCCGAGTGACGGTGAAGTTGAAGTTTAGGGTTCCGGTGAGTTTGAGGTCTAAGTCCAGGGTTAGGGTCAGGGTTAGGGTGAAGTCCAGGACCAGGGTTCCATGGATGTTGAGGGTTAGGGCTAGGGCTAGAGCTACGGTGAGGGTTCGTGAGGGTTCCGTGGAGGTTTCGGAATGAGGGAGGGTTAGGGTTAGGGTCACGGCCCGGGCTAGGGCTAGGGCTAGGTCCAGCGTTCGGCGTAGGGTTAGGATTTCGATGCGAGGGTTCGAGTTCGGTTCAGCTGCAGGGTGAGGGCTAGGTGCGAGCATTCCACGGAGGGTTGAGGGAGGTTCAGGGTCAGCGCTTGCGTGAGGGGAAGCGCCAGGGCTACGGGTAGGTTGAGGGTCAGCGTCACGGTGAGCCTAAGCGTGACGGTGACGGTGAGAGCTAGGGCCGGGGCTAGGTGGAGGGTTCGTGGGAAGGGTGAGACCTAGGGTCATGGCTAAGTAGCATTTGGTGGAGTTAGGAGGGTTAGGGTTAGGGTGAGGGTGAGACCTAAGGTGATGTTTCGGTGGAGGATGAGGCTGACAGTTTCACTGAGGGCTAGGTATAGTGTGAGAGCTAAGGTTGAGGGTTCGTGCTATGCCTAGGGTTAGGGTTTGTTTGAGGGTTAGGGTTAGGGTTAGCTTGAGGCTGAGGGTTAGGGTTAGCTTGAGGCTGAGGGTTAGGGTTAGCTTGAGGCTGAGGGTTAGGGTTAGCTTGAGGCTGAGGGTTAGGGTTAGCTTGAGGCTGAGGGTTAGGGTTAGTTTGAGGCTGAGGGTTAGGGTTTGGGTATGGGTTCATGTGAGCTCTAGAGCTAGGGTCTGGGTGTCGGTGAGGGTTCCTGTGACCGCTAGGCATAGGGCTAGGGCTGAGGCCAGGTCCAGGGATGCTCTTTCGGTCGTCACCAGGCCGAGCGTGAGGATGAGGGTGAGGACTCTGGGTAGGTTCAGCTTGAGACTTCGGGTCAGGGCAAGGCCCAGCGTGAGAGCGAGGGGTAGGGCTACGGGGAGGTTAAGGATAAGATTTAGGGTTAGGGTTTGCGTTCCAGAAAGGCCTAGGGTCCTATGTAGGGCTAGGGGTGGCCCTCGGACCAGAGCTAGGGCTTGAGTGTGAGGTTCAGGGTTGAGATGGCGGCTAGGGTTAGCGTTTGCGTTCCCTTTCCGTGGAGGGGTACCTACAGCTAGGTTTCCTGCCCCTCTTGAGGGTAGAGGCAGAGTCAGGGTGAAGATGAGGGCTACGGCGAGGGTTCACGATAGGTTCAGGGCCTTGGCAAGGGTTAGGGTGAGGGTGCATGATGGAACTAGAGCTTCGGCTCCAGCTAGGGCTAGAGCGAGGGTTCGGATGAGGTTGAGGTGGAGGGCTCGGGCTAGGGTGAAGGTGAGGTGAGGATTCGGGTGATGGCGAGCGTTCCAGCTAGGGATAGGACTAAGGCTGGGTTTCGGGCTAGAGCTAGGGTTCAGGGCTAGAGCTAGGGTTCGTTCCTGGGCTAGGGCTAGCGTTCCACGGAGGGTTAGGGTGGCGGTGAGGGCTAGCGTCGAGTTAGGTTGAGGGAGGAGTCCAAGGCCCAGGGATGGGTGCTAGGACTATGTTTCAGGCCAGGGTTAGAATCAGGGGCTGGGGCGAGGGTTAGGTTCAGCGCTCGGCTGAGCGTTAGGATCGGGGTGACGGCCGAGGATAGGGGTGAGATCGGAGAGAAGGTGAAGTAAGTGCTGCGCGAAGGGTTCCAGCTAGGGTCAGGATGAGGTTTAGAGGTAGGGTGAGGGGTAGGGCTAGAGCTAGGGCTAGGGCTAGGGTTCCATGGCGGATGAAGGATTCAGGAGAGGTTGAGCGTGTTAGGGTCAGGTTGAGGATTCCGAGTGACGGTGAAGTTGAAGTTTAGGGTTCCGGTGAGTTTGAGGTCTAAGTCCAGGGTTAGGGTCAGGGTTAGGGTGAAGTCCAGGACCAGGGTTCCATGGATGTTGAGGGTTAGGGCTAGGGCTAGAGCTACGGTGAGGGTTCGTGAGGGTTCCGTGGAGGTTTCGGAATGAGGGAGGGTTAGGGTTAGGGTCACGGCCCGGGCTAGGGCTAGGGCTAGGTCCAGCGTTCGGCGTAGGGTTAGGATTTCGATGCGAGGGTTCGAGTTCGGTTCAGCTGCAGGGTGAGGGCTAGGTGCGAGCATTCCACGGAGGGTTGAGGGAGGTTCAGGGTCAGCGCTTGCGTGAGGGGAAGCGCCAGGGCTACGGGTAGGTTGAGGGTCAGCGTCACGGTGAGCCTAAGCGTGACGGTGACGGTGAGAGCTAGGGCCGGGGCTAGGTGGAGGGTTCGTGGGAAGGGTGAGACCTAGGGTCATGGCTAAGTAGCATTTGGTGGAGTAGGAGGGTTAGGGTTAGGGTGAGGGTGAGACCTAAGGTGATGTTTCGGTGGAGGATGAGGCTGACAGTTTCACTGAGGGCTAGGTATAGTGTGAGAGCTAAGGTTGAGGGTTCGTGCTATGCCTAGGGTTAGGGTTTGTTTGAGGGTTAGGGTTAGGGTTAGCTTGAGGCTGAGGGTTAGGGTTAGCTTGAGGCTGAGGGTTAGGGTTAGCTTGAGGCTGAGGGTTAGGGTTAGCTTGAGGCTGAGGGTTAGGGTTAGTTTGAGGCTGAGGGTTAGGGTTTGGGTATGGGTTCATGTGAGCTCTAGAGCTAGGGTCTGGGTGTCGGTGAGGGTTCCTGTGACCGCTAGGCATAGGGCTAGGGCTGAGGCCAGGTCCAGGGATGCTCTTTCGGTCGTCACCAGGCCGAGCGTGAGGATGAGGGTGAGGACTCTGGGTAGGTTCAGCTTGAGACTTCGGGTCAGGGCAAGGCCCAGCGTGAGAGCGAGGGGTAGGGCTACGGGGAGGTTAAGGATAAGATTTAGGGTTAGGGTTTGCGTTCCAGAAAGGCCTAGGGTCCTATGTAGGGCTAGGGGTGGCCCTCGGACCAGAGCTAGGGCTTGAGTGTGAGGTTCAGGGTTGAGATGGCGGCTAGGGTTAGCGTTTGCGTTCCCTTTCCGTGGAGGGGTACCTACAGCTAGGTTTCCTGCCCCTCTTGAGGGTAGAGGCAGAGTCAGGGTGAAGATGAGGGCTACGGCGAGGGTTCACGATAGGTTCAGGGCCTTGGCAAGGGTTAGGGTGAGGGTGCATGATGGAACTAGAGCTTCGGCTCCAGCTAGGGCTAGAGCGAGGGTTCGGATGAGGTTGAGGTGGAGGGCTCGGGCTAGGGTGAAGGTGAGGTGAGGATTCGGGTGATGGCGAGCGTTCCAGCTAGGGATAGGACTAAGGCTGGGTTTCGGGCTAGAGCTAGGGTTCAGGGCTAGAGCTAGGGTTCGTTCCTGGGCTAGGGCTAGCGTTCCACGGAGGGTTAGGGTGGCGGTGAGGGCTAGCGTCGAGTTAGGTTGAGGGAGGAGTCCAAGGCCCAGGGATGGGTGCTAGGACTATGTTTCAGGCCAGGGTTAGAATCAGGGGCTGGGGCGAGGGTTAGGTTCAGCGCTCGGCTGAGCGTTAGGATCGGGGTGACGGCCGAGGATAGGGGTGAGATCGGAGAGAAGGTGAAGTAAGTGCTGCGCGAAGGGTTCCAGCTAGGGTCAGGATGAGGTTTAGAGGTAGGGTGAGGGGTAGGGCTAGAGCTAGGGCTAGGGCTAGGGTTCCATGGCGGATGAAGGATTCAGGAGAGGTTGAGCGTGTTAGGGTCAGGTTGAGGATTCCGAGTGACGGTGAAGTTGAAGTTTAGGGTTCCGGTGAGTTTGAGGTCTAAGTCCAGGGTTAGGGTCAGGGTTAGGGTGAAGTCCAGGACCAGGGTTCCATGGATGTTGAGGGTTAGGGCTAGGGCTAGAGCTACGGTGAGGGTTCGTGAGGGTTCCGTGGAGGTTTCGGAATGAGGGAGGGTTAGGGTTAGGGTCACGGCCCGGGCTAGGGCTAGGGCTAGGTCCAGCGTTCGGCGTAGGGTTAGGATTTCGATGCGAGGGTTCGAGTTCGGTTCAGCTGCAGGGTGAGGGCTAGGTGCGAGCATTCCACGGAGGGTTGAGGGAGGTTCAGGGTCAGCGCTTGCGTGAGGGGAAGCGCCAGGGCTACGGGTAGGTTGAGGGTCAGCGTCACGGTGAGCCTAAGCGTGACGGTGACGGTGAGAGCTAGGGCCGGGGCTAGGTGGAGGGTTCGTGGGAAGGGTGAGACCTAGGGTCATGGCTAAGTAGCATTTGGTGGAGTTAGGAGGGTTAGGGTTAGGGTGAGGGTGAGACCTAAGGTGATGTTTCGGTGGAGGATGAGGCTGACAGTTTCACTGAGGGCTAGGTATAGTGTGAGAGCTAAGGTTGAGGGTTCGTGCTATGCCTAGGGTTAGGGTTTGTTTGAGGGTTAGGGTTAGGGTTAGCTTGAGGCTGAGGGTTAGGGTTAGCTTGAGGCTGAGGGTTAGGGTTAGCTTGAGGCTGAGGGTTAGGGTTAGCTTGAGGCTGAGGGTTAGGGTTAGCTTGAGGCTGAGGGTTAGGGTTAGTTTGAGGCTGAGGGTTAGGGTTTGGGTATGGGTTCATGTGAGCTCTAGAGCTAGGGTCTGGGTGTCGGTGAGGGTTCCTGTGACCGCTAGGCATAGGGCTAGGGCTGAGGCCAGGTCCAGGGATGCTCTTTCGGTCGTCACCAGGCCGAGCGTGAGGATGAGGGTGAGGACTCTGGGTAGGTTCAGCTTGAGACTTCGGGTCAGGGCAAGGCCCAGCGTGAGAGCGAGGGGTAGGGCTACGGGGAGGTTAAGGATAAGATTTAGGGTTAGGGTTTGCGTTCCAGAAAGGCCTAGGGTCCTATGTAGGGCTAGGGGTGGCCCTCGGACCAGAGCTAGGGCTTGAGTGTGAGGTTCAGGGTTGAGATGGCGGCTAGGGTTAGCGTTTGCGTTCCCTTTCCGTGGAGGGGTACCTACAGCTAGGTTTCCTGCCCCTCTTGAGGGTAGAGGCAGAGTCAGGGTGAAGATGAGGGCTACGGCGAGGGTTCACGATAGGTTCAGGGCCTTGGCAAGGGTTAGGGTGAGGGTGCATGATGGAACTAGAGCTTCGGCTCCAGCTAGGGCTAGAGCGAGGGTTCGGATGAGGTTGAGGTGGAGGGCTCGGGCTAGGGTGAAGGTGAGGTGAGGATTCGGGTGATGGCGAGCGTTCCAGCTAGGGATAGGACTAAGGCTGGGTTTCGGGCTAGAGCTAGGGTTCAGGGCTAGAGCTAGGGTTCGTTCCTGGGCTAGGGCTAGCGTTCCACGGAGGGTTAGGGTGGCGGTGAGGGCTAGCGTCGAGTTAGGTTGAGGGAGGAGTCCAAGGCCCAGGGATGGGTGCTAGGACTATGTTTCAGGCCAGGGTTAGAATCAGGGGCTGGGGCGAGGGTTAGGTTCAGCGCTCGGCTGAGCGTTAGGATCGGGGTGACGGCCGAGGATAGGGGTGAGATCGGAGAGAAGGTGAAGTAAGTGCTGCGCGAAGGGTTCCAGCTAGGGTCAGGATGAGGTTTAGAGGTAGGGTGAGGGGTAGGGCTAGAGCTAGGGCTAGGGCTAGGGTTCCATGGCGGATGAAGGATTCAGGAGAGGTTGAGCGTGTTAGGGTCAGGTTGAGGATTCCGAGTGACGGTGAAGTTGAAGTTTAGGGTTCCGGTGAGTTTGAGGTCTAAGTCCAGGGTTAGGGTCAGGGTTAGGGTGAAGTCCAGGACCAGGGTTCCATGGATGTTGAGGGTTAGGGCTAGGGCTAGAGCTACGGTGAGGGTTCGTGAGGGTTCCGTGGAGGTTTCGGAATGAGGGAGGGTTAGGGTTAGGGTCACGGCCCGGGCTAGGGCTAGGGCTAGGTCCAGCGTTCGGCGTAGGGTTAGGATTTCGATGCGAGGGTTCGAGTTCGGTTCAGCTGCAGGGTGAGGGCTAGGTGCGAGCATTCCACGGAGGGTTGAGGGAGGTTCAGGGTCAGCGCTTGCGTGAGGGGAAGCGCCAGGGCTACGGGTAGGTTGAGGGTCAGCGTCACGGTGAGCCTAAGCGTGACGGTGACGGTGAGAGCTAGGGCCGGGGCTAGGTGGAGGGTTCGTGGGAAGGGTGAGACCTAGGGTCATGGCTAAGTAGCATTTGGTGGAGTTAGGAGGGTTAGGGTTAGGGTGAGGGTGAGACCTAAGGTGATGTTTCGGTGGAGGATGAGGCTGACAGTTTCACTGAGGGCTAGGTATAGTGTGAGAGCTAAGGTTGAGGGTTCGTGCTATGCCTAGGGTTAGGGTTTGTTTGAGGGTTAGGGTTAGGGTTAGCTTGAGGCTGAGGGTTAGGGTTAGCTTGAGGCTGAGGGTTAGGGTTAGCTTGAGGCTGAGGGTTAGGGTTAGCTTGAGGCTGAGGGTTAGGGTTAGCTTGAGGCTGAGGGTTAGGGTTAGTTTGAGGCTGAGGGTTAGGGTTTGGGTATGGGTTCATGTGAGCTCTAGAGCTAGGGTCTGGGTGTCGGTGAGGGTTCCTGTGACCGCTAGGCATAGGGCTAGGGCTGAGGCCAGGTCCAGGGATGCTCTTTCGGTCGTCACCAGGCCGAGCGTGAGGATGAGGGTGAGGACTCTGGGTAGGTTCAGCTTGAGACTTCGGGTCAGGGCAAGGCCCAGCGTGAGAGCGAGGGGTAGGGCTACGGGGAGGTTAAGGATAAGATTTAGGGTTAGGGTTTGCGTTCCAGAAAGGCCTAGGGTCCTATGTAGGGCTAGGGGTGGCCCTCGGACCAGAGCTAGGGCTTGAGTGTGAGGTTCAGGGTTGAGATGGCGGCTAGGGTTAGCGTTTGCGTTCCCTTTCCGTGGAGGGGTACCTACAGCTAGGTTTCCTGCCCCTCTTGAGGGTAGAGGCAGAGTCAGGGTGAAGATGAGGGCTACGGCGAGGGTTCACGATAGGTTCAGGGCCTTGGCAAGGGTTAGGGTGAGGGTGCATGATGGAACTAGAGCTTCGGCTCCAGCTAGGGCTAGAGCGAGGGTTCGGATGAGGTTGAGGTGGAGGGCTCGGGCTAGGGTGAAGGTGAGGTGAGGATTCGGGTGATGGCGAGCGTTCCAGCTAGGGATAGGACTAAGGCTGGGTTTCGGGCTAGAGCTAGGGTTCAGGGCTAGAGCTAGGGTTCGTTCCTGGGCTAGGGCTAGCGTTCCACGGAGGGTTAGGGTGGCGGTGAGGGCTAGCGTCGAGTTAGGTTGAGGGAGGAGTCCAAGGCCCAGGGATGGGTGCTAGGACTATGTTTCAGGCCAGGGTTAGAATCAGGGACTGGGGCGAGGGTTAGGTTCAGCGCTCGGCTGAGCGTTAGGATCGGGGTGACGGCCGAGGATAGGGGTGAGATCGGAGAGAAGGTGAAGTAAGTGCTGCGCGAAGGGTTCCAGCTAGGGTCAGGATGAGGTTTAGAGGTAGGGTGAGGGGTAGGGCTAGAGCTAGGGCTAGGGCTAGGGTTCCATGGCGGATGAAGGATTCAGGAGAGGTTGAGCGTGTTAGGGTCAGGTTGAGGATTCCGAGTGACGGTGAAGTTGAAGTTTAGGGTTCCGGTGAGTTTGAGGTCTAAGTCCAGGGTTAGGGTCAGGGTTAGGGTGAAGTCCAGGACCAGGGTTCCATGGATGTTGAGGGTTAGGGCTAGGGCTAGAGCTACGGTGAGGGTTCGTGAGGGTTCCGTGGAGGTTTCGGAATGAGGGAGGGTTAGGGTTAGGGTCACGGCCCGGGCTAGGGCTAGGGCTAGGTCCAGCGTTCGGCGTAGGGTTAGGATTTCGATGCGAGGGTTCGAGTTCGGTTCAGCTGCAGGGTGAGGGCTAGGTGCGAGCATTCCACGGAGGGTTGAGGGAGGTTCAGGGTCAGCGCTTGCGTGAGGGGAAGCGCCAGGGCTACGGGTAGGTTGAGGGTCAGCGTCACGGTGAGCCTAAGCGTGACGGTGACGGTGAGAGCTAGGGCCGGGGCTAGGTGGAGGGTTCGTGGGAAGGGTGAGACCTAGGGTCATGGCTAAGTAGCATTTGGTGGAGTAGGAGGGTTAGGGTTAGGGTGAGGGTGAGACCTAAGGTGATGTTTCGGTGGAGGATGAGGCTGACAGTTTCACTGAGGGCTAGGTATAGTGTGAGAGCTAAGGTTGAGGGTTCGTGCTATGCCTAGGGTTAGGGTTTGTTTGAGGGTTAGGGTTAGGGTTAGCTTGAGGCTGAGGGTTAGGGTTAGCTTGAGGCTGAGGGTTAGGGTTAGCTTGAGGCTGAGGGTTAGGGTTAGCTTGAGGCTGAGGGTTAGGGTTAGCTTGAGGCTGAGGGTTAGGGTTAGTTTGAGGCTGAGGGTTAGGGTTTGGGTATGGGTTCATGTGAGCTCTAGAGCTAGGGTCTGGGTGTCGGTGAGGGTTCCTGTGACCGCTAGGCATAGGGCTAGGGCTGAGGCCAGGTCCAGGGATGCTCTTTCGGTCGTCACCAGGCCGAGCGTGAGGATGAGGGTGAGGACTCTGGGTAGGTTCAGCTTGAGACTTCGGGTCAGGGCAAGGCCCAGCGTGAGAGCGAGGGGTAGGGCTACGGGGAGGTTAAGGATAAGATTTAGGGTTAGGGTTTGCGTTCCAGAAAGGCCTAGGGTCCTATGTAGGGCTAGGGGTGGCCCTCGGACCAGAGCTAGGGCTTGAGTGTGAGGTTCAGGGTTGAGATGGCGGCTAGGGTTAGCGTTTGCGTTCCCTTTCCGTGGAGGGGTACCTACAGCTAGGTTTCCTGCCCCTCTTGAGGGTAGAGGCAGAGTCAGGGTGAAGATGAGGGCTACGGCGAGGGTTCACGATAGGTTCAGGGCCTTGGCAAGGGTTAGGGTGAGGGTGCATGATGGAACTAGAGCTTCGGCTCCAGCTAGGGCTAGAGCGAGGGTTCGGATGAGGTTGAGGTGGAGGGCTCGGGCTAGGGTGAAGGTGAGGTGAGGATTCGGGTGATGGCGAGCGTTCCAGCTAGGGATAGGACTAAGGCTGGGTTTCGGGCTAGAGCTAGGGTTCAGGGCTAGAGCTAGGGTTCGTTCCTGGGCTAGGGCTAGCGTTCCACGGAGGGTTAGGGTGGCGGTGAGGGCTAGCGTCGAGTTAGGTTGAGGGAGGAGTCCAAGGCCCAGGGATGGGTGCTAGGACTATGTTTCAGGCCAGGGTTAGAATCAGGGGCTGGGGCGAGGGTTAGGTTCAGCGCTCGGCTGAGCGTTAGGATCGGGGTGACGGCCGAGGATAGGGGTGAGATCGGAGAGAAGGTGAAGTAAGTGCTGCGCGAAGGGTTCCAGCTAGGGTCAGGATGAGGTTTAGAGGTAGGGTGAGGGGTAGGGCTAGAGCTAGGGCTAGGGCTAGGGTTCCATGGCGGATGAAGGATTCAGGAGAGGTTGAGCGTGTTAGGGTCAGGTTGAGGATTCCGAGTGACGGTGAAGTTGAAGTTTAGGGTTCCGGTGAGTTTGAGGTCTAAGTCCAGGGTTAGGGTCAGGGTTAGGGTGAAGTCCAGGACCAGGGTTCCATGGATGTTGAGGGTTAGGGCTAGGGCTAGAGCTACGGTGAGGGTTCGTGAGGGTTCCGTGGAGGTTTCGGAATGAGGGAGGGTTAGGGTTAGGGTCACGGCCCGGGCTAGGGCTAGGGCTAGGTCCAGCGTTCGGCGTAGGGTTAGGATTTCGATGCGAGGGTTCGAGTTCGGTTCAGCTGCAGGGTGAGGGCTAGGTGCGAGCATTCCACGGAGGGTTGAGGGAGGTTCAGGGTCAGCGCTTGCGTGAGGGGAAGCGCCAGGGCTACGGGTAGGTTGAGGGTCAGCGTCACGGTGAGCCTAAGCGTGACGGTGACGGTGAGAGCTAGGGCCGGGGCTAGGTGGAGGGTTCGTGGGAAGGGTGAGACCTAGGGTCATGGCTAAGTAGCATTTGGTGGAGTAGGAGGGTTAGGGTTAGGGTGAGGGTGAGACCTAAGGTGATGTTTCGGTGGAGGATGAGGCTGACAGTTTCACTGAGGGCTAGGTATAGTGTGAGAGCTAAGGTTGAGGGTTCGTGCTATGCCTAGGGTTAGGGTTTGTTTGAGGGTTAGGGTTAGGGTTAGCTTGAGGCTGAGGGTTAGGGTTAGCTTGAGGCTGAGGGTTAGGGTTAGCTTGAGGCTGAGGGTTAGGGTTAGCTTGAGGCTGAGGGTTAGGGTTAGCTTGAGGCTGAGGGTTAGGGTTAGTTTGAGGCTGAGGGTTAGGGTTTGGGTATGGGTTCATGTGAGCTCTAGAGCTAGGGTCTGGGTGTCGGTGAGGGTTCCTGTGACCGCTAGGCATAGGGCTAGGGCTGAGGCCAGGTCCAGGGATGCTCTTTCGGTCGTCACCAGGCCGAGCGTGAGGATGAGGGTGAGGACTCTGGGTAGGTTCAGCTTGAGACTTCGGGTCAGGGCAAGGCCCAGCGTGAGAGCGAGGGGTAGGGCTACGGGGAGGTTAAGGATAAGATTTAGGGTTAGGGTTTGCGTTCCAGAAAGGCCTAGGGTCCTATGTAGGGCTAGGGGTGGCCCTCGGACCAGAGCTAGGGCTTGAGTGTGAGGTTCAGGGTTGAGATGGCGGCTAGGGTTAGCGTTTGCGTTCCCTTTCCGTGGAGGGGTACCTACAGCTAGGTTTCCTGCCCCTCTTGAGGGTAGAGGCAGAGTCAGGGTGAAGATGAGGGCTACGGCGAGGGTTCACGATAGGTTCAGGGCCTTGGCAAGGGTTAGGGTGAGGGTGCATGATGGAACTAGAGCTTCGGCTCCAGCTAGGGCTAGAGCGAGGGTTCGGATGAGGTTGAGGTGGAGGGCTCGGGCTAGGGTGAAGGTGAGGTGAGGATTCGGGTGATGGCGAGCGTTCCAGCTAGGGATAGGACTAAGGCTGGGTTTCGGGCTAGAGCTAGGGTTCAGGGCTAGAGCTAGGGTTCGTTCCTGGGCTAGGGCTAGCGTTCCACGGAGGGTTAGGGTGGCGGTGAGGGCTAGCGTCGAGTTAGGTTGAGGGAGGAGTCCAAGGCCCAGGGATGGGTGCTAGGACTATGTTTCAGGCCAGGGTTAGAATCAGGGGCTGGGGCGAGGGTTAGGTTCAGCGCTCGGCTGAGCGTTAGGATCGGGGTGACGGCCGAGGATAGGGGTGAGATCGGAGAGAAGGTGAAGTAAGTGCTGCGCGAAGGGTTCCAGCTAGGGTCAGGATGAGGTTTAGAGGTAGGGTGAGGGGTAGGGCTAGAGCTAGGGCTAGGGCTAGGGTTCCATGGCGGATGAAGGATTCAGGAGAGGTTGAGCGTGTTAGGGTCAGGTTGAGGATTCCGAGTGACGGTGAAGTTGAAGTTTAGGGTTCCGGTGAGTTTGAGGTCTAAGTCCAGGGTTAGGGTCAGGGTTAGGGTGAAGTCCAGGACCAGGGTTCCATGGATGTTGAGGGTTAGGGCTAGGGCTAGAGCTACGGTGAGGGTTCGTGAGGGTTCCGTGGAGGTTTCGGAATGAGGGAGGGTTAGGGTTAGGGTCACGGCCCGGGCTAGGGCTAGGGCTAGGTCCAGCGTTCGGCGTAGGGTTAGGATTTCGATGCGAGGGTTCGAGTTCGGTTCAGCTGCAGGGTGAGGGCTAGGTGCGAGCATTCCACGGAGGGTTGAGGGAGGTTCAGGGTCAGCGCTTGCGTGAGGGGAAGCGCCAGGGCTACGGGTAGGTTGAGGGTCAGCGTCACGGTGAGCCTAAGCGTGACGGTGACGGTGAGAGCTAGGGCCGGGGCTAGGTGGAGGGTTCGTGGGAAGGGTGAGACCTAGGGTCATGGCTAAGTAGCATTTGGTGGAGTTAGGAGGGTTAGGGTTAGGGTGAGGGTGAGACCTAAGGTGATGTTTCGGTGGAGGATGAGGCTGACAGTTTCACTGAGGGCTAGGTATAGTGTGAGAGCTAAGGTTGAGGGTTCGTGCTATGCCTAGGGTTAGGGTTTGTTTGAGGGTTAGGGTTAGGGTTAGCTTGAGGCTGAGGGTTAGGGTTAGCTTGAGGCTGAGGGTTAGGGTTAGCTTGAGGCTGAGGGTTAGGGTTAGCTTGAGGCTGAGGGTTAGGGTTAGCTTGAGGCTGAGGGTTAGGGTTAGTTTGAGGCTGAGGGTTAGGGTTTGGGTATGGGTTCATGTGAGCTCTAGAGCTAGGGTCTGGGTGTCGGTGAGGGTTCCTGTGACCGCTAGGCATAGGGCTAGGGCTGAGGCCAGGTCCAGGGATGCTCTTTCGGTCGTCACCAGGCCGAGCGTGAGGATGAGGGTGAGGACTCTGGGTAGGTTCAGCTTGAGACTTCGGGTCAGGGCAAGGCCCAGCGTGAGAGCGAGGGGTAGGGCTACGGGGAGGTTAAGGATAAGATTTAGGGTTAGGGTTTGCGTTCCAGAAAGGCCTAGGGTCCTATGTAGGGCTAGGGGTGGCCCTCGGACCAGAGCTAGGGCTTGAGTGTGAGGTTCAGGGTTGAGATGGCGGCTAGGGTTAGCGTTTGCGTTCCCTTTCCGTGGAGGGGTACCTACAGCTAGGTTTCCTGCCCCTCTTGAGGGTAGAGGCAGAGTCAGGGTGAAGATGAGGGCTACGGCGAGGGTTCACGATAGGTTCAGGGCCTTGGCAAGGGTTAGGGTGAGGGTGCATGATGGAACTAGAGCTTCGGCTCCAGCTAGGGCTAGAGCGAGGGTTCGGATGAGGT
>CM077312.1:2500-67500 GCA_039655065.1 Glossophaga mutica
AACCCTAACCCTAACCCTAACCCTAACCCTAACCCTAACCCTAACCCTAACCCTAACCCTAACCCTAACCCTAACCCTAACCCTAACCCTAACCCTAACCCTAACCCTAACCCTAACCCTAACCCTAACCCTAACCCTAACCCTAACCCTAACCCTAACCCTAACCCTAACCCTAACCCTAACCCTAACCCTAACCCTAACCCTAACCCTAACCCTAACCCTAACCCTAACCCTAACCCTAACCCTAACCCTAACCCTAACCCTAACCCTAACCCTAACCCTAACCCTAACCCTAACCCTAACCCTAACCCTAACCCTAACCCTAACCCTAACCCTAACCCTAACCCTAACCCTAACCCTAACCCTAACCCTAACCCTAACCCTAACCCTAACCCTAACCCTAACCCTAACCCTAACCCTAACCCTAACCCTAACCCTAACCCTAACCCTAACCCTAACCCTAACCCTAACCCTAACCCTAACCCTAACCCTAACCCTAACCCTAACCCTAACCCTAACCCTAACCCTAACCCTAACCCTAACCCTAACCCTAACCCTAACCCTAACCCTAACCCTAACCCTAACCCTAACCCTAACCCTAACCCTAACCCTAACCCTAACCCTAACCCTAACCCTAACCCTAACCCTAACCCTAACCCTAACCCTAACCCTAACCCTAACCCTAACCCTAACCCTAACCCTAACCCTAACCCTAACCCTAACCCTAACCCTAACCCTAACCCTAACCCTAACCCTAACCCTAACCCTAACCCTAACCCTAACCCTAACCCTAACCCTAACCCTAACCCTAACCCTAACCCTAACCCTAACCCTAACCCTAACCCTAACCCTAACCCTAACCCTAACCCTAACCCTAACCCTAACCCTAACCCTAACCCTAACCCTAACCCTAACCCTAACCCTAACCCTAACCCTAACCCTAACCCTAACCCTAACCCTAACCCTAACCCTAACCCTAACCCTAACCCTAACCCTAACCCTAACCCTAACCCTAACCCTAACCCTAACCCTAACCCTAACCCTAACCCTAACCCTAACCCTAACCCTAACCCTAACCCTAACCCTAACCCTAACCCTAACCCTAACCCTAACCCTAACCCTAACCCTAACCCTAACCCTAACCCTAACCCTAACCCTAACCCTAACCCTAACCCTAACCCTAACCCTAACCCTAACCCTAACCCTAACCCTAACCCTAACCCTAACCCTAACCCTAACCCTAACCCTAACCCTAACCCTAACCCTAACCCTAACCCTAACCCTAACCCTAACCCTAACCCTAACCCTAACCCTAACCCTAACCCTAACCCTAACCCTAACCCTAACCCTAACCCTAACCCTAACCCTAACCCTAACCCTAACCCTAACCCTAACCCTAACCCTAACCCTAACCCTAACCCTAACCCTAACCCTAACCCTAACCCTAACCCTAACCCTAACCCTAACCCTAACCCTAACCCTAACCCTAACCCTAACCCTAACCCTAACCCTAACCCTAACCCTAACCCTAACCCTAACCCTAACCCTAACCCTAACCCTAACCCTAACCCTAACCCTAACCCTAACCCTAACCCTAACCCTAACCCTAACCCTAACCCTAACCCTAACCCTAACCCTAACCCTAACCCTAACCCTAACCCTAACCCTAACCCTAACCCTAACCCTAACCCTAACCCTAACCCTAACCCTAACCCTAACCCTAACCCTAACCCTAACCCTAACCCTAACCCTAACCCTAACCCTAACCCTAACCCTAACCCTAACCCTAACCCTAACCCTAACCCTAACCCTAACCCTAACCCTAACCCTAACCCTAACCCTAACCCTAACCCTAACCCTAACCCTAACCCTAACCCTAACCCTAACCCTAACCCTAACCCTAACCCTAACCCTAACCCTAACCCTAACCCTAACCCTAACCCTAACCCTAACCCTAACCCTAACCCTAACCCTAACCCTAACCCTAACCCTAACCCTAACCCTAACCCTAACCCTAACCCTAACCCTAACCCTAACCCTAACCCTAACCCTAACCCTAACCCTAACCCTAACCCTAACCCTAACCCTAACCCTAACCCTAACCCTAACCCTAACCCTAACCCTAACCCTAACCCTAACCCTAACCCTAACCCTAACCCTAACCCTAACCCTAACCCTAACCCTAACCCTAACCCTAACCCTAACCCTAACCCTAACCCTAACCCTAACCCTAACCCTAACCCTAACCCTAACCCTAACCCTAACCCTAACCCTAACCCTAACCCTAACCCTAACCCTAACCCTAACCCTAACCCTAACCCTAACCCTAACCCTAACCCTAACCCTAACCCTAACCCTAACCCTAACCCTAACCCTAACCCTAACCCTAACCCTAACCCTAACCCTAACCCTAACCCTAACCCTAACCCTAACCCTAACCCTAACCCTAACCCTAACCCTAACCCTAACCCTAACCCTAACCCTAACCCTAACCCTAACCCTAACCCTAACCCTAACCCTAACCCTAACCCTAACCCTAACCCTAACCCTAACCCTAACCCTAACCCTAACCCTAACCCTAACCCTAACCCTAACCCTAACCCTAACCCTAACCCTAACCCTAACCCTAACCCTAACCCTAACCCTAACCCTAACCCTAACCCTAACCCTAACCCTAACCCTAACCCTAACCCTAACCCTAACCCTAACCCTAACCCTAACCCTAACCCTAACCCTAACCCTAACCCTAACCCTAACCCTAACCCTAACCCTAACCCTAACCCTAACCCTAACCCTAACCCTAACCCTAACCCTAACCCTAACCCTAACCCTAACCCTAACCCTAACCCTAACCCTAACCCTAACCCTAACCCTAACCCTAACCCTAACCCTAACCCTAACCCTAACCCTAACCCTAACCCTAACCCTAACCCTAACCCTAACCCTAACCCTAACCCTAACCCTAACCCTAACCCTAACCCTAACCCTAACCCTAACCCTAACCCTAACCCTAACCCTAACCCTAACCCTAACCCTAACCCTAACCCTAACCCTAACCCTAACCCTAACCCTAACCCTAACCCTAACCCTAACCCTAACCCTAACCCTAACCCTAACCCTAACCCTAACCCTAACCCTAACCCTAACCCTAACCCTAACCCTAACCCTAACCCTAACCCTAACCCTAACCCTAACCCTAACCCTAACCCTAACCCTAACCCTAACCCTAACCCTAACCCTAACCCTAACCCTAACCCTAACCCTAACCCTAACCCTAACCCTAACCCTAACCCTAACCCTAACCCTAACCCTAACCCTAACCCTAACCCTAACCCTAACCCTAACCCTAACCCTAACCCTAACCCTAACCCTAACCCTAACCCTAACCCTAACCCTAACCCTAACCCTAACCCTAACCCTAACCCTAACCCTAACCCTAACCCTAACCCTAACCCTAACCCTAACCCTAACCCTAACCCTAACCCTAACCCTAACCCTAACCCTAACCCTAACCCTAACCCTAACCCTAACCCTAACCCTAACCCTAACCCTAACCCTAACCCTAACCCTAACCCTAACCCTAACCCTAACCCTAACCCTAACCCTAACCCTAACCCTAACCCTAACCCTAACCCTAACCCTAACCCTAACCCTAACCCTAACCCTAACCCTAACCCTAACCCTAACCCTAACCCTAACCCTAACCCTAACCCTAACCCTAACCCTAACCCTAACCCTAACCCTAACCCTAACCCTAACCCTAACCCTAACCCTAACCCTAACCCTAACCCTAACCCTAACCCTAACCCTAACCCTAACCCTAACCCTAACCCTAACCCTAACCCTAACCCTAACCCTAACCCTAACCCTAACCCTAACCCTAACCCTAACCCTAACCCTAACCCTAACCCTAACCCTAACCCTAACCCTAACCCTAACCCTAACCCTAACCCTAACCCTAACCCTAACCCTAACCCTAACCCTAACCCTAACCCTAACCCTAACCCTAACCCTAACCCTAACCCTAACCCTAACCCTAACCCTAACCCTAACCCTAACCCTAACCCTAACCCTAACCCTAACCCTAACCCTAACCCTAACCCTAACCCTAACCCTAACCCTAACCCTAACCCTAACCCTAACCCTAACCCTAACCCTAACCCTAACCCTAACCCTAACCCTAACCCTAACCCTAACCCTAACCCTAACCCTAACCCTAACCCTAACCCTAACCCTAACCCTAACCCTAACCCTAACCCTAACCCTAACCCTAACCCTAACCCTAACCCTAACCCTAACCCTAACCCTAACCCTAACCCTAACCCTAACCCTAACCCTAACCCTAACCCTAACCCTAACCCTAACCCTAACCCTAACCCTAACCCTAACCCTAACCCTAACCCTAACCCTAACCCTAACCCTAACCCTAACCCTAACCCTAACCCTAACCCTAACCCTAACCCTAACCCTAACCCTAACCCTAACCCTAACCCTAACCCTAACCCTAACCCTAACCCTAACCCTAACCCTAACCCTAACCCTAACCCTAACCCTAACCCTAACCCTAACCCTAACCCTAACCCTAACCCTAACCCTAACCCTAACCCTAACCCTAACCCTAACCCTAACCCTAACCCTAACCCTAACCCTAACCCTAACCCTAACCCTAACCCTAACCCTAACCCTAACCCTAACCCTAACCCTAACCCTAACCCTAACCCTAACCCTAACCCTAACCCTAACCCTAACCCTAACCCTAACCCTAACCCTAACCCTAACCCTAACCCTAACCCTAACCCTAACCCTAACCCTAACCCTAACCCTAACCCTAACCCTAACCCTAACCCTAACCCTAACCCTAACCCTAACCCTAACCCTAACCCTAACCCTAACCCTAACCCTAACCCTAACCCTAACCCTAACCCTAACCCTAACCCTAACCCTAACCCTAACCCTAACCCTAACCCTAACCCTAACCCTAACCCTAACCCTAACCCTAACCCTAACCCTAACCCTAACCCTAACCCTAACCCTAACCCTAACCCTAACCCTAACCCTAACCCTAACCCTAACCCTAACCCTAACCCTAACCCTAACCCTAACCCTAACCCTAACCCTAACCCTAACCCTAACCCTAACCCTAACCCTAACCCTAACCCTAACCCTAACCCTAACCCTAACCCTAACCCTAACCCTAACCCTAACCCTAACCCTAACCCTAACCCTAACCCTAACCCTAACCCTAACCCTAACCCTAACCCTAACCCTAACCCTAACCCTAACCCTAACCCTAACCCTAACCCTAACCCTAACCCTAACCCTAACCCTAACCCTAACCCTAACCCTAACCCTAACCCTAACCCTAACCCTAACCCTAACCCTAACCCTAACCCTAACCCTAACCCTAACCCTAACCCTAACCCTAACCCTAACCCTAACCCTAACCCTAACCCTAACCCTAACCCTAACCCTAACCCTAACCCTAACCCTAACCCTAACCCTAACCCTAACCCTAACCCTAACCCTAACCCTAACCCTAACCCTAACCCTAACCCTAACCCTAACCCTAACCCTAACCCTAACCCTAACCCTAACCCTAACCCTAACCCTAACCCTAACCCTAACCCTAACCCTAACCCTAACCCTAACCCTAACCCTAACCCTAACCCTAACCCTAACCCTAACCCTAACCCTAACCCTAACCCTAACCCTAACCCTAACCCTAACCCTAACCCTAACCCTAACCCTAACCCTAACCCTAACCCTAACCCTAACCCTAACCCTAACCCTAACCCTAACCCTAACCCTAACCCTAACCCTAACCCTAACCCTAACCCTAACCCTAACCCTAACCCTAACCCTAACCCTAACCCTAACCCTAACCCTAACCCTAACCCTAACCCTAACCCTAACCCTAACCCTAACCCTAACCCTAACCCTAACCCTAACCCTAACCCTAACCCTAACCCTAACCCTAACCCTAACCCTAACCCTAACCCTAACCCTAACCCTAACCCTAACCCTAACCCTAACCCTAACCCTAACCCTAACCCTAACCCTAACCCTAACCCTAACCCTAACCCTAACCCTAACCCTAACCCTAACCCTAACCCTAACCCTAACCCTAACCCTAACCCTAACCCTAACCCTAACCCTAACCCTAACCCTAACCCTAACCCTAACCCTAACCCTAACCCTAACCCTAACCCTAACCCTAACCCTAACCCTAACCCTAACCCTAACCCTAACCCTAACCCTAACCCTAACCCTAACCCTAACCCTAACCCTAACCCTAACCCTAACCCTAACCCTAACCCTAACCCTAACCCTAACCCTAACCCTAACCCTAACCCTAACCCTAACCCTAACCCTAACCCTAACCCTAACCCTAACCCTAACCCTAACCCTAACCCTAACCCTAACCCTAACCCTAACCCTAACCCTAACCCTAACCCTAACCCTAACCCTAACCCTAACCCTAACCCTAACCCTAACCCTAACCCTAACCCTAACCCTAACCCTAACCCTAACCCTAACCCTAACCCTAACCCTAACCCTAACCCTAACCCTAACCCTAACCCTAACCCTAACCCTAACCCTAACCCTAACCCTAACCCTAACCCTAACCCTAACCCTAACCCTAACCCTAACCCTAACCCTAACCCTAACCCTAACCCTAACCCTAACCCTAACCCTAACCCTAACCCTAACCCTAACCCTAACCCTAACCCTAACCCTAACCCTAACCCTAACCCTAACCCTAACCCTAACCCTAACCCTAACCCTAACCCTAACCCTAACCCTAACCCTAACCCTAACCCTAACCCTAACCCTAACCCTAACCCTAACCCTAACCCTAACCCTAACCCTAACCCTAACCCTAACCCTAACCCTAACCCTAACCCTAACCCTAACCCTAACCCTAACCCTAACCCTAACCCTAACCCTAACCCTAACCCTAACCCTAACCCTAACCCTAACCCTAACCCTAACCCTAACCCTAACCCTAACCCTAACCCTAACCCTAACCCTAACCCTAACCCTAACCCTAACCCTAACCCTAACCCTAACCCTAACCCTAACCCTAACCCTAACCCTAACCCTAACCCTAACCCTAACCCTAACCCTAACCCTAACCCTAACCCTAACCCTAACCCTAACCCTAACCCTAACCCTAACCCTAACCCTAACCCTAACCCTAACCCTAACCCTAACCCTAACCCTAACCCTAACCCTAACCCTAACCCTAACCCTAACCCTAACCCTAACCCTAACCCTAACCCTAACCCTAACCCTAACCCTAACCCTAACCCTAACCCTAACCCTAACCCTAACCCTAACCCTAACCCTAACCCTAACCCTAACCCTAACCCTAACCCTAACCCTAACCCTAACCCTAACCCTAACCCTAACCCTAACCCTAACCCTAACCCTAACCCTAACCCTAACCCTAACCCTAACCCTAACCCTAACCCTAACCCTAACCCTAACCCTAACCCTAACCCTAACCCTAACCCTAACCCTAACCCTAACCCTAACCCTAACCCTAACCCTAACCCTAACCCTAACCCTAACCCTAACCCTAACCCTAACCCTAACCCTAACCCTAACCCTAACCCTAACCCTAACCCTAACCCTAACCCTAACCCTAACCCTAACCCTAACCCTAACCCTAACCCTAACCCTAACCCTAACCCTAACCCTAACCCTAACCCTAACCCTAACCCTAACCCTAACCCTAACCCTAACCCTAACCCTAACCCTAACCCTAACCCTAACCCTAACCCTAACCCTAACCCTAACCCTAACCCTAACCCTAACCCTAACCCTAACCCTAACCCTAACCCTAACCCTAACCCTAACCCTAACCCTAACCCTAACCCTAACCCTAACCCTAACCCTAACCCTAACCCTAACCCTAACCCTAACCCTAACCCTAACCCTAACCCTAACCCTAACCCTAACCCTAACCCTAACCCTAACCCTAACCCTAACCCTAACCCTAACCCTAACCCTAACCCTAACCCTAACCCTAACCCTAACCCTAACCCTAACCCTAACCCTAACCCTAACCCTAACCCTAACCCTAACCCTAACCCTAACCCTAACCCTAACCCTAACCCTAACCCTAACCCTAACCCTAACCCTAACCCTAACCCTAACCCTAACCCTAACCCTAACCCTAACCCTAACCCTAACCCTAACCCTAACCCTAACCCTAACCCTAACCCTAACCCTAACCCTAACCCTAACCCTAACCCTAACCCTAACCCTAACCCTAACCCTAACCCTAACCCTAACCCTAACCCTAACCCTAACCCTAACCCTAACCCTAACCCTAACCCTAACCCTAACCCTAACCCTAACCCTAACCCTAACCCTAACCCTAACCCTAACCCTAACCCTAACCCTAACCCTAACCCTAACCCTAACCCTAACCCTAACCCTAACCCTAACCCTAACCCTAACCCTAACCCTAACCCTAACCCTAACCCTAACCCTAACCCTAACCCTAACCCTAACCCTAACCCTAACCCTAACCCTAACCCTAACCCTAACCCTAACCCTAACCCTAACCCTAACCCTAACCCTAACCCTAACCCTAACCCTAACCCTAACCCTAACCCTAACCCTAACCCTAACCCTAACCCTAACCCTAACCCTAACCCTAACCCTAACCCTAACCCTAACCCTAACCCTAACCCTAACCCTAACCCTAACCCTAACCCTAACCCTAACCCTAACCCTAACCCTAACCCTAACCCTAACCCTAACCCTAACCCTAACCCTAACCCTAACCCTAACCCTAACCCTAACCCTAACCCTAACCCTAACCCTAACCCTAACCCTAACCCTAACCCTAACCCTAACCCTAACCCTAACCCTAACCCTAACCCTAACCCTAACCCTAACCCTAACCCTAACCCTAACCCTAACCCTAACCCTAACCCTAACCCTAACCCTAACCCTAACCCTAACCCTAACCCTAACCCTAACCCTAACCCTAACCCTAACCCTAACCCTAACCCTAACCCTAACCCTAACCCTAACCCTAACCCTAACCCTAACCCTAACCCTAACCCTAACCCTAACCCTAACCCTAACCCTAACCCTAACCCTAACCCTAACCCTAACCCTAACCCTAACCCTAACCCTAACCCTAACCCTAACCCTAACCCTAACCCTAACCCTAACCCTAACCCTAACCCTAACCCTAACCCTAACCCTAACCCTAACCCTAACCCTAACCCTAACCCTAACCCTAACCCTAACCCTAACCCTAACCCTAACCCTAACCCTAACCCTAACCCTAACCCTAACCCTAACCCTAACCCTAACCCTAACCCTAACCCTAACCCTAACCCTAACCCTAACCCTAACCCTAACCCTAACCCTAACCCTAACCCTAACCCTAACCCTAACCCTAACCCTAACCCTAACCCTAACCCTAACCCTAACCCTAACCCTAACCCTAACCCTAACCCTAACCCTAACCCTAACCCTAACCCTAACCCTAACCCTAACCCTAACCCTAACCCTAACCCTAACCCTAACCCTAACCCTAACCCTAACCCTAACCCTAACCCTAACCCTAACCCTAACCCTAACCCTAACCCTAACCCTAACCCTAACCCTAACCCTAACCCTAACCCTAACCCTAACCCTAACCCTAACCCTAACCCTAACCCTAACCCTAACCCTAACCCTAACCCTAACCCTAACCCTAACCCTAACCCTAACCCTAACCCTAACCCTAACCCTAACCCTAACCCTAACCCTAACCCTAACCCTAACCCTAACCCTAACCCTAACCCTAACCCTAACCCTAACCCTAACCCTAACCCTAACCCTAACCCTAACCCTAACCCTAACCCTAACCCTAACCCTAACCCTAACCCTAACCCTAACCCTAACCCTAACCCTAACCCTAACCCTAACCCTAACCCTAACCCTAACCCTAACCCTAACCCTAACCCTAACCCTAACCCTAACCCTAACCCTAACCCTAACCCTAACCCTAACCCTAACCCTAACCCTAACCCTAACCCTAACCCTAACCCTAACCCTAACCCTAACCCTAACCCTAACCCTAACCCTAACCCTAACCCTAACCCTAACCCTAACCCTAACCCTAACCCTAACCCTAACCCTAACCCTAACCCTAACCCTAACCCTAACCCTAACCCTAACCCTAACCCTAACCCTAACCCTAACCCTAACCCTAACCCTAACCCTAACCCTAACCCTAACCCTAACCCTAACCCTAACCCTAACCCTAACCCTAACCCTAACCCTAACCCTAACCCTAACCCTAACCCTAACCCTAACCCTAACCCTAACCCTAACCCTAACCCTAACCCTAACCCTAACCCTAACCCTAACCCTAACCCTAACCCTAACCCTAACCCTAACCCTAACCCTAACCCTAACCCTAACCCTAACCCTAACCCTAACCCTAACCCTAACCCTAACCCTAACCCTAACCCTAACCCTAACCCTAACCCTAACCCTAACCCTAACCCTAACCCTAACCCTAACCCTAACCCTAACCCTAACCCTAACCCTAACCCTAACCCTAACCCTAACCCTAACCCTAACCCTAACCCTAACCCTAACCCTAACCCTAACCCTAACCCTAACCCTAACCCTAACCCTAACCCTAACCCTAACCCTAACCCTAACCCTAACCCTAACCCTAACCCTAACCCTAACCCTAACCCTAACCCTAACCCTAACCCTAACCCTAACCCTAACCCTAACCCTAACCCTAACCCTAACCCTAACCCTAACCCTAACCCTAACCCTAACCCTAACCCTAACCCTAACCCTAACCCTAACCCTAACCCTAACCCTAACCCTAACCCTAACCCTAACCCTAACCCTAACCCTAACCCTAACCCTAACCCTAACCCTAACCCTAACCCTAACCCTAACCCTAACCCTAACCCTAACCCTAACCCTAACCCTAACCCTAACCCTAACCCTAACCCTAACCCTAACCCTAACCCTAACCCTAACCCTAACCCTAACCCTAACCCTAACCCTAACCCTAACCCTAACCCTAACCCTAACCCTAACCCTAACCCTAACCCTAACCCTAACCCTAACCCTAACCCTAACCCTAACCCTAACCCTAACCCTAACCCTAACCCTAACCCTAACCCTAACCCTAACCCTAACCCTAACCCTAACCCTAACCCTAACCCTAACCCTAACCCTAACCCTAACCCTAACCCTAACCCTAACCCTAACCCTAACCCTAACCCTAACCCTAACCCTAACCCTAACCCTAACCCTAACCCTAACCCTAACCCTAACCCTAACCCTAACCCTAACCCTAACCCTAACCCTAACCCTAACCCTAACCCTAACCCTAACCCTAACCCTAACCCTAACCCTAACCCTAACCCTAACCCTAACCCTAACCCTAACCCTAACCCTAACCCTAACCCTAACCCTAACCCTAACCCTAACCCTAACCCTAACCCTAACCCTAACCCTAACCCTAACCCTAACCCTAACCCTAACCCTAACCCTAACCCTAACCCTAACCCTAACCCTAACCCTAACCCTAACCCTAACCCTAACCCTAACCCTAACCCTAACCCTAACCCTAACCCTAACCCTAACCCTAACCCTAACCCTAACCCTAACCCTAACCCTAACCCTAACCCTAACCCTAACCCTAACCCTAACCCTAACCCTAACCCTAACCCTAACCCTAACCCTAACCCTAACCCTAACCCTAACCCTAACCCTAACCCTAACCCTAACCCTAACCCTAACCCTAACCCTAACCCTAACCCTAACCCTAACCCTAACCCTAACCCTAACCCTAACCCTAACCCTAACCCTAACCCTAACCCTAACCCTAACCCTAACCCTAGCCCTAACCCTAGCCCTAGCCCTAGCCCTAGCCCTAGCCCTAGCCCTAGCCCTAGCCCTAGCCCTAGCCCTAGCCCTAGCCCTAGCCCTAGCCCTAGCCCTAGCCCTAGCCCTAGCCCTAGCCCTAGCCCTAGCCCTAGCCCTAGCCCTAGCCCTAGCCCTAGCCCTAGCCCTAGCCCTAGCCCTAGCCCTAACCCTAGCCCTAGCCCTAGCCCTAGCCCTAGCCCTAACCCTAGCCCTAACCCTAGCCCTAACCCTAGCCCTAACCCTAGCCCTAACCCTAGCCCTAACCCTAGCCCTAACCCTAACCCTAACCCTAACCCTAACCCTAACCCTAACCCTAACCCTAACCCTAACCCTAACCGATCCTGAACCCTCGCCGTAGCCCTCATCTTCACCCTGACTCTGCCTCTACCCTCAAGAGGAGCAGGAAACCTAGCTGTAGGTACCCCTCCACTGAAAGGGAACGCAAACGCTAACCCTAGCCGCCATCTCAACCCTGAACCTCACACTCAAGGCCTAGCTCTGGTCCGAGGGCCACCCCTAGCCCTACACGGGACCCTAGGCCTTTCTGGAACGCAAACCCCAACCCTAAATCTTATCCTAAACCTCACCGTAGCCCTACCCCTCGCTCTCACGCTTGAACTGGCCCTGATCCGAAGTCTCATGCTGAACCTAGCGAGAGTCCTCACCCTCATCCTCACGCTCGGCCTGGTGACGACCGAAAGAGCGTCCCTGGACCTGGCCTCAGCCCTAGCCCTATGCCTAGCGGTCACAGGAACCCTCACCGACACCCAGACCCTAGCTCTAGAGCTAAAATGAACCCATACCCAAACCCTAACCCTCAGCCTCAAACTAACCCTAACCCTCAGCCTCAAGCTAACCCTAACCCTCAGCCTCAAGCTAACCCTAACCCTCAGCCTCAAGCTAACCCTAACCCTCAGCCTCAAGCTAACCCTAACCCTCAGCCTCAAGCTAACCCTAACCCTCAGCCTCAAGCTAACCCTAACCCTCAGCCTCAAGCTAACCCTAACCCTCAGCCTCAAACAAACCCTAACCCTCAGCCTCAAGCTAACCCTAACCCTCAGCCTCAAGCTAACCCTAACCCTCAGCCTCAAGCTAACCCTAACCCTCAGCCTCAAGCTAACCCTAACCCTCAGCCTCAAGCTAACCCTAACCCTCAGCCTCAAGCTAACCCTAACCCTCAGCCTCAAGCTAACCCTAACCCTCAGCCTCAAACAAACCCTAACCCTAGGCATAGCACGAACCCTCAACCTTAGCTCTCACACTATACCTAGCCCTCAGGGAAACTGTCAGCCTCATCCTCAACCGAAACATCACCTTAGGTCTCACCCTCACCCTGACCCTAACCCTCCTACTCCACCAAATGCTACTTAGCCATGACCCTAGGTCTCACCCTTCCCACGAACCCTCCACCTAGCCCCGGCCCTAGCTCTCACCGTCACCGTCACGCTTAGGCTCACCGTGACGCTGACCCTCAACCTACCCGTAGCCCTGGCGCTTACCCTCACGCAAGCGCTGACCCTGAACCTCCCTCAACCCTCCGTGGAATGCTCGCACCTAGCCCTCACCCTGCAGCTGAACCGAACTCGAACCCTCGCATCGAAATCCTAACCCTACGCCCAACGCTGGACCTAGCCCTAGCCCTAGCCCGGGCCGTGACCCTAACCCTAACCCTCCCTCATTCCGAAACCTCAACGGAACCCTCACGAACCCTCGCCGTAGCTCTAGCCCTAGCCCTAACCCTCAACATCCATGGAACCCTGGTCCTGGACTTCACCCTAACCCTGACCCTAACCCTGGACTTAGACCTCAAACTCACCGGAATCCTAAACTTCAACTTCACCGTCACTCTGAATCCTCAACCTGACCCGAACACGCTCAACCTCTCCTGAATCCTTCATCCTCCATGGAACCCTAGCCCTAGCCCTAGCTCCAGCCCTACCCCTCACCCTACCTCTAAACCTCATCCTAACCCTAGCTGGAACCCTTCGCGCAGCACTGACTTCACCTTCTCTCCGATCTCACCCCTATCCTCGGCCGTCACCCCGATCCTAACGCTCAGCCGAGCGCTGAACCTAACCCTCACCCCAGCCCCCGATCCTAACCCTGGCCTGAAACATAGTCCTAGCACCCATCCCTGGGCCTTGGACTCCTCCCTCCACCTAACTCGACGCTAGCCCTCACCGCCACCGTCACCGGAACCCTAACCCTCCGTGGAACGCTAGCCCTAGCCCAGGAACGAACCCTAGCTCGAGCCCTGAACCCTAGCTCTAGCCCTGAACCCTAGCTCTAGCCCGAAACCCAGCCTTAGTCCTATCCCTAGCTGGAACGCTCGCCATCACCCGAATCCTCACCTCACATCACCTCACCTCACCTCACCTCACCTCACCTCACCTTCACCCTAGCCCGAGCCCTCCACCTCAACCTCATCCGAACCCTCGCTCTAGCCCTAGCTGGAGCCGAAGCTCTAGTTCTATCACGCACCCTCACCCTAACCCTTGCCAAGGCCCTGAACCGATCCTGAACCCTCGCCGTAGCCCTCATCTTCACCCTGACTCTGCCTCTACCCTCAAGAGGAGCAGGAAACCTAGCTGTAGGTACCCCTCCACTGAAAGGGAACGCAAACGCTAACCCTAGCCGCCATCTCAACCCTGAACCTCACACTCAAGGCCTAGCTCTGGTCCGAGGGCCACCCCTAGCCCTACACGGGACCCTAGGCCTTTCTGGAACGCAAACCCCAACCCTAAATCTTATCCTAAACCTCACCGTAGCCCTACCCCTCGCTCTCACGCTTGAACTGGCCCTGATCCGAAGTCTCATGCTGAACCTAGCGAGAGTCCTCACCCTCATCCTCACGCTCGGCCTGGTGACGACCGAAAGAGCGTCCCTGGACCTGGCCTCAGCCCTAGCCCTATGCCTAGCGGTCACAGGAACCCTCACCGACACCCAGACCCTAGCTCTAGAGCTAAAATGAACCCATACCCAAACCCTAACCCTCAGCCTCAAACTAACCCTAACCCTCAGCCTCAAGCTAACCCTAACCCTCAGCCTCAAGCTAACCCTAACCCTCAGCCTCAAGCTAACCCTAACCCTCAGCCTCAAGCTAACCCTAACCCTCAGCCTCAAGCTAACCCTAACCCTCAGCCTCAAGCTAACCCTAACCCTCAGCCTCAAGCTAACCCTAACCCTCAGCCTCAAACAAACCCTAACCCTCAGCCTCAAGCTAACCCTAACCCTCAGCCTCAAGCTAACCCTAACCCTCAGCCTCAAGCTAACCCTAACCCTCAGCCTCAAGCTAACCCTAACCCTCAGCCTCAAGCTAACCCTAACCCTCAGCCTCAAGCTAACCCTAACCCTCAGCCTCAAGCTAACCCTAACCCTCAGCCTCAAACAAACCCTAACCCTAGGCATAGCACGAACCCTCAACCTTAGCTCTCACACTATACCTAGCCCTCAGGGAAACTGTCAGCCTCATCCTCAACCGAAACATCACCTTAGGTCTCACCCTCACCCTGACCCTAACCCTCCTACTCCACCAAATGCTACTTAGCCATGACCCTAGGTCTCACCCTTCCCACGAACCCTCCACCTAGCCCCGGCCCTAGCTCTCACCGTCACCGTCACGCTTAGGCTCACCGTGACGCTGACCCTCAACCTACCCGTAGCCCTGGCGCTTACCCTCACGCAAGCGCTGACCCTGAACCTCCCTCAACCCTCCGTGGAATGCTCGCACCTAGCCCTCACCCTGCAGCTGAACCGAACTCGAACCCTCGCATCGAAATCCTAACCCTACGCCCAACGCTGGACCTAGCCCTAGCCCTAGCCCGGGCCGTGACCCTAACCCTAACCCTCCCTCATTCCGAAACCTCAACGGAACCCTCACGAACCCTCGCCGTAGCTCTAGCCCTAGCCCTAACCCTCAACATCCATGGAACCCTGGTCCTGGACTTCACCCTAACCCTGACCCTAACCCTGGACTTAGACCTCAAACTCACCGGAATCCTAAACTTCAACTTCACCGTCACTCTGAATCCTCAACCTGACCCGAACACGCTCAACCTCTCCTGAATCCTTCATCCTCCATGGAACCCTAGCCCTAGCCCTAGCTCCAGCCCTACCCCTCACCCTACCTCTAAACCTCATCCTAACCCTAGCTGGAACCCTTCGCGCAGCACTGACTTCACCTTCTCTCCGATCTCACCCCTATCCTCGGCCGTCACCCCGATCCTAACGCTCAGCCGAGCGCTGAACCTAACCCTCACCCCAGCCCCCGATCCTAACCCTGGCCTGAAACATAGTCCTAGCACCCATCCCTGGGCCTTGGACTCCTCCCTCCACCTAACTCGACGCTAGCCCTCACCGCCACCGTCACCGGAACCCTAACCCTCCGTGGAACGCTAGCCCTAGCCCAGGAACGAACCCTAGCTCGAGCCCTGAACCCTAGCTCTAGCCCTGAACCCTAGCTCTAGCCCGAAACCCAGCCTTAGTCCTATCCCTAGCTGGAACGCTCGCCATCACCCGAATCCTCACCTCACATCACCTCACCTCACCTCACCTCACCTCACCTCACCTTCACCCTAGCCCGAGCCCTCCACCTCAACCTCATCCGAACCCTCGCTCTAGCCCTAGCTGGAGCCGAAGCTCTAGTTCTATCACGCACCCTCACCCTAACCCTTGCCAAGGCCCTGAACCGATCCTGAACCCTCGCCGTAGCCCTCATCTTCACCCTGACTCTGCCTCTACCCTCAAGAGGAGCAGGAAACCTAGCTGTAGGTACCCCTCCACTGAAAGGGAACGCAAACGCTAACCCTAGCCGCCATCTCAACCCTGAACCTCACACTCAAGGCCTAGCTCTGGTCCGAGGGCCACCCCTAGCCCTACACGGGACCCTAGGCCTTTCTGGAACGCAAACCCCAACCCTAAATCTTATCCTAAACCTCACCGTAGCCCTACCCCTCGCTCTCACGCTTGAACTGGCCCTGATCCGAAGTCTCATGCTGAACCTAGCGAGAGTCCTCACCCTCATCCTCACGCTCGGCCTGGTGACGACCGAAAGAGCGTCCCTGGACCTGGCCTCAGCCCTAGCCCTATGCCTAGCGGTCACAGGAACCCTCACCGACACCCAGACCCTAGCTCTAGAGCTAAAATGAACCCATACCCAAACCCTAACCCTCAGCCTCAAACTAACCCTAACCCTCAGCCTCAAGCTAACCCTAACCCTCAGCCTCAAGCTAACCCTAACCCTCAGCCTCAAGCTAACCCTAACCCTCAGCCTCAAGCTAACCCTAACCCTCAGCCTCAAGCTAACCCTAACCCTCAGCCTCAAGCTAACCCTAACCCTCAGCCTCAAGCTAACCCTAACCCTCAGCCTCAAACAAACCCTAACCCTCAGCCTCAAGCTAACCCTAACCCTCAGCCTCAAGCTAACCCTAACCCTCAGCCTCAAGCTAACCCTAACCCTCAGCCTCAAGCTAACCCTAACCCTCAGCCTCAAGCTAACCCTAACCCTCAGCCTCAAGCTAACCCTAACCCTCAGCCTCAAGCTAACCCTAACCCTCAGCCTCAAACAAACCCTAACCCTAGGCATAGCACGAACCCTCAACCTTAGCTCTCACACTATACCTAGCCCTCAGGGAAACTGTCAGCCTCATCCTCAACCGAAACATCACCTTAGGTCTCACCCTCACCCTGACCCTAACCCTCCTACTCCACCAAATGCTACTTAGCCATGACCCTAGGTCTCACCCTTCCCACGAACCCTCCACCTAGCCCCGGCCCTAGCTCTCACCGTCACCGTCACGCTTAGGCTCACCGTGACGCTGACCCTCAACCTACCCGTAGCCCTGGCGCTTACCCTCACGCAAGCGCTGACCCTGAACCTCCCTCAACCCTCCGTGGAATGCTCGCACCTAGCCCTCACCCTGCAGCTGAACCGAACTCGAACCCTCGCATCGAAATCCTAACCCTACGCCCAACGCTGGACCTAGCCCTAGCCCTAGCCCGGGCCGTGACCCTAACCCTAACCCTCCCTCATTCCGAAACCTCAACGGAACCCTCACGAACCCTCGCCGTAGCTCTAGCCCTAGCCCTAACCCTCAACATCCATGGAACCCTGGTCCTGGACTTCACCCTAACCCTGACCCTAACCCTGGACTTAGACCTCAAACTCACCGGAATCCTAAACTTCAACTTCACCGTCACTCTGAATCCTCAACCTGACCCGAACACGCTCAACCTCTCCTGAATCCTTCATCCTCCATGGAACCCTAGCCCTAGCCCTAGCTCCAGCCCTACCCCTCACCCTACCTCTAAACCTCATCCTAACCCTAGCTGGAACCCTTCGCGCAGCACTGACTTCACCTTCTCTCCGATCTCACCCCTATCCTCGGCCGTCACCCCGATCCTAACGCTCAGCCGAGCGCTGAACCTAACCCTCACCCCAGCCCCCGATCCTAACCCTGGCCTGAAACATAGTCCTAGCACCCATCCCTGGGCCTTGGACTCCTCCCTCCACCTAACTCGACGCTAGCCCTCACCGCCACCGTCACCGGAACCCTAACCCTCCGTGGAACGCTAGCCCTAGCCCAGGAACGAACCCTAGCTCGAGCCCTGAACCCTAGCTCTAGCCCTGAACCCTAGCTCTAGCCCGAAACCCAGCCTTAGTCCTATCCCTAGCTGGAACGCTCGCCATCACCCGAATCCTCACCTCACATCACCTCACCTCACCTCACCTCACCTCACCTCACCTTCACCCTAGCCCGAGCCCTCCACCTCAACCTCATCCGAACCCTCGCTCTAGCCCTAGCTGGAGCCGAAGCTCTAGTTCTATCACGCACCCTCACCCTAACCCTTGCCAAGGCCCTGAACCGATCCTGAACCCTCGCCGTAGCCCTCATCTTCACCCTGACTCTGCCTCTACCCTCAAGAGGAGCAGGAAACCTAGCTGTAGGTACCCCTCCACTGAAAGGGAACGCAAACGCTAACCCTAGCCGCCATCTCAACCCTGAACCTCACACTCAAGGCCTAGCTCTGGTCCGAGGGCCACCCCTAGCCCTACACGGGACCCTAGGCCTTTCTGGAACGCAAACCCCAACCCTAAATCTTATCCTAAACCTCACCGTAGCCCTACCCCTCGCTCTCACGCTTGAACTGGCCCTGATCCGAAGTCTCATGCTGAACCTAGCGAGAGTCCTCACCCTCATCCTCACGCTCGGCCTGGTGACGACCGAAAGAGCGTCCCTGGACCTGGCCTCAGCCCTAGCCCTATGCCTAGCGGTCACAGGAACCCTCACCGACACCCAGACCCTAGCTCTAGAGCTAAAATGAACCCATACCCAAACCCTAACCCTCAGCCTCAAACTAACCCTAACCCTCAGCCTCAAGCTAACCCTAACCCTCAGCCTCAAGCTAACCCTAACCCTCAGCCTCAAGCTAACCCTAACCCTCAGCCTCAAGCTAACCCTAACCCTCAGCCTCAAGCTAACCCTAACCCTCAGCCTCAAGCTAACCCTAACCCTCAGCCTCAAGCTAACCCTAACCCTCAGCCTCAAACAAACCCTAACCCTCAGCCTCAAGCTAACCCTAACCCTCAGCCTCAAGCTAACCCTAACCCTCAGCCTCAAGCTAACCCTAACCCTCAGCCTCAAGCTAACCCTAACCCTCAGCCTCAAGCTAACCCTAACCCTCAGCCTCAAGCTAACCCTAACCCTCAGCCTCAAGCTAACCCTAACCCTCAGCCTCAAACAAACCCTAACCCTAGGCATAGCACGAACCCTCAACCTTAGCTCTCACACTATACCTAGCCCTCAGGGAAACTGTCAGCCTCATCCTCAACCGAAACATCACCTTAGGTCTCACCCTCACCCTGACCCTAACCCTCCTACTCCACCAAATGCTACTTAGCCATGACCCTAGGTCTCACCCTTCCCACGAACCCTCCACCTAGCCCCGGCCCTAGCTCTCACCGTCACCGTCACGCTTAGGCTCACCGTGACGCTGACCCTCAACCTACCCGTAGCCCTGGCGCTTACCCTCACGCAAGCGCTGACCCTGAACCTCCCTCAACCCTCCGTGGAATGCTCGCACCTAGCCCTCACCCTGCAGCTGAACCGAACTCGAACCCTCGCATCGAAATCCTAACCCTACGCCCAACGCTGGACCTAGCCCTAGCCCTAGCCCGGGCCGTGACCCTAACCCTAACCCTCCCTCATTCCGAAACCTCAACGGAACCCTCACGAACCCTCGCCGTAGCTCTAGCCCTAGCCCTAACCCTCAACATCCATGGAACCCTGGTCCTGGACTTCACCCTAACCCTGACCCTAACCCTGGACTTAGACCTCAAACTCACCGGAATCCTAAACTTCAACTTCACCGTCACTCTGAATCCTCAACCTGACCCGAACACGCTCAACCTCTCCTGAATCCTTCATCCTCCATGGAACCCTAGCCCTAGCCCTAGCTCCAGCCCTACCCCTCACCCTACCTCTAAACCTCATCCTAACCCTAGCTGGAACCCTTCGCGCAGCACTGACTTCACCTTCTCTCCGATCTCACCCCTATCCTCGGCCGTCACCCCGATCCTAACGCTCAGCCGAGCGCTGAACCTAACCCTCACCCCAGCCCCCGATCCTAACCCTGGCCTGAAACATAGTCCTAGCACCCATCCCTGGGCCTTGGACTCCTCCCTCCACCTAACTCGACGCTAGCCCTCACCGCCACCGTCACCGGAACCCTAACCCTCCGTGGAACGCTAGCCCTAGCCCAGGAACGAACCCTAGCTCGAGCCCTGAACCCTAGCTCTAGCCCTGAACCCTAGCTCTAGCCCGAAACCCAGCCTTAGTCCTATCCCTAGCTGGAACGCTCGCCATCACCCGAATCCTCACCTCACCTCACCTTCACCCTAGCCCGAGCCCTCCACCTCAACCTCATCCGAACCCTCCCTCTAGCCCTAGCTGAGTCGCGGGAACCCTAGCTGGAGCCCTCCACGGAAACATCACGCAAACGCGAACCCTAGCCGCCGTCTCAACTCTGAACCTGACCCGAGCCCTAGCGGCTCTGGTCCGAGTGCCAGCCCTAGCCCTGGACCTGACCCTAGGCCTTTCTGGAATGCGAACCCTAACCATCGAATCCGAACCCTCCCCGTAGCCCTACCCCTCGCCCTCACGCTGGGCCTTGCCCTGACCCGAAGTCTCAAGCTGAACCTACCCAGAGTCCTCACCCTCATCCTCACGCTCGGCCTGGTGACGACCGAAAGAGCATCCCTGGACCTGGCCTCAGCCCTAGCCCTATGCCTAGCGGTCACAGGAACCCTCACCGACACCCAGACCCTAGCTCTAGAGCTAACATTGACACTAAGCATGACCCCAGGCCCGAGCCCGAAATCCAGACAAGAACCCTAACAAGAACCCTAACCTTTACCCTAACAAGAACCCTAACCTCTCCTGTTTCGTCTCGTAGAAAAAGACTGGAATGCATTACCCGGAAACCTCGTTAAAATCCTTCAGTGAACAGTGCTCTCCTCTGGTGCGAGCACGGTAGAATGCGGTGCCGCCCACCTCACTGACATCAAAGGCTAAGCGATGCTGCCCTCCTGTGGACGTCTGCAAGAATGCAGTCGCTGCATGACCGGTAAAAACTATTTCATGCTATTATGCTTTGGCTGGATAAGCGAGTGTGACAATTCACGGCCAGCATCCCCGTAACATCACTTTCAACTCAGTAGGATTTCACTGGGGATGCTCGGCGTTCTCCTCTTGGTCCATGAGATGGAAGCATTTCCTCACGGAGGAAATTCATTGGGGAGACACGGCTTGCCTTCTCCCGTGTCTCCACCGGCAGGAAACGTTTCCTTGCGAAGGAGGAGATGGAGCCTGTCGGGACCCTCCCGCCCATTTCCTCTTTGCCTTTCTACTTTGGAAACCCATGGAAACAATCTCCGAAACACTTGTGCCTCAAAGGGAATACAAATGATTCAAAAGGATGGTTGACTTCCAAGAGCCTACCCGAAATTCCGGCCAAGAGGGAGGCGTAGGAAGGCACGCTGTGCCTCCTCTCGCAACCGAAATGAAGGACGACCAAGATTTAGAAACAAGAAAACAAGCGGAACTGATAGAAAATGAAACTGTACAGAAGTCCAGCAACCATTCACACGGACTCGTGACAGGGGCGCAGTCGCGGCGGGAGACGGTGGACGTGCGGACCAGGGAACGGAGGCGGCGGTGGCTGGACGTTCCCGGATGCGCGAGCGGTGGATGGTGGTCCCCGGGCCCGCGGACGGCTGATGGTGGACCCGGGCACTGCGGGGGCCACCTGGGTGGACCCGGTGAGACCTCGCAAGGCAGCTCGCTGACCGGGTGGTCCCGCGTTCACACAAGCGGACGTTTCAGGTGGAAGGGAAGTGCCCTAGGGGACTGGATCGGGGGAGAGCGCAGCGGGCGCTATTGTTCCCGCTTGTAACCCACCACCACGTACGGCAGCCCAGCGACTACGCGGCCCCGCCCAGAGGGATGCCTAAGGCTACACCACTAACTACGTAATAGCCGTGACCAGACTGAAACCAAAACCAAACTAAAAAAAAAAAGAACACCAAATATGGCTCCAACTGGAGAACAGATGAAAGCCTCGGGGCCAATTCCTCTAAACCGTGAAGACATAGCCCACCTATCAGATGCACAGTTCAAAGCCCTGGTGATCAGGATGCTCACGGAATTGGTTGATTTTGCTCACAAATTAGATGAAAAAATGCAGGCTGCGATACGTGAAATGAAGCAAGATGCATGGAGAATTCATAGAGAGGGCAAGAAAACTGGGACTCCGATCCATGGAGTGCACCAGAATGAAGAAACAAACAACCCAAAAAAAAATTGCACAAGGCCAGTTTTATGACTCGTGAAGACTCGTAGACCTCCAAACAAAAGACCCAGTCATAGGAGTCATAGGACCATAGAGGAGGAAGTGGAGTAAAGTCTCCTGTGGTTCAAACAAAGGAGAACGAACAGAACGTCAAGGAGATGGCCTCCGTAACCCTAAGAAATGAAAACCAGTGACACAACAACACTAAAGGACTAGACGTTTCCAAGGTAAGATTAGGACCCAGGCCGGGACCCTTGTGTACCCTAGCCATAACCGCAACGTCCGCTTCCGTCAACAGCTTCCTTGCTTATTGTGCATAAAAGGAGCTCGCTGCAAGTGTGGGGCGCGACTCCCACTTCTACCTCCTGCTTAGGCGATCGGGAATTCGCCCCTGCGCAGGTTCATGAAACCCATCCTCATTTTCCCGTCTCCCACTTCGTCGTTGGTCTCACGATCGGGATGCAACACCGGGACATCGATGCGGGAGCGCGAAGGCACAGCTGGGACGCTGACGCGGACAGGACATCGACGAGGCCCAGGCGTCCACACGCAAAGGACAGCGGCGCAACGCACATATTGCCTCTGACAAGGCATCCACTCGGGCGGTAACGGAAGCCCAGCTCGGACACCCAGGGAACTGGGACATCGACAAACATAGGCGATTAGCACAGCCAGCAGATCCGTGCAGGTGGGACACTAGCAGAGCTGGGACATCCGTGCAGATGGGATGTTCACATGCAGGCAACAAAACGGCACGACTTCTACATCCACACGGACAGGACAGCGATGTGGAAGGGACACATAGACAGCACGGCAGCAGGGCCAGGACTTCACAGCTGAGGGGACCTACGCACAATCGTGATGTTGGCCAGGCTGAGACGTTAGCGTGGCCAGGATGTGGACACGGGAAGGACACCGAAGCGCACAGGATGAGGACGCGCATGAGACCTTGGACCGCAAAGACGTGGACAAGTCTGAACCATGAATAAAGGTCTGGACCGCCAGCGGTGCCTAGTTACCTGATGTACAGAACCTGCTGTACAGGGTGGAGAGAAGAAAAAATGAACTGCAAAGTCCGTATATACGAAAGAAACAACATCCATGACTAGGTGCCATTCCAATCAACATTCCTAGATCATTCCCTGCCGCGGACAACCTTTCCTGCTGGCCTGCAAGAAGGTGTTCTTCCCAAGAAGCTCCTGAGACGAGAAGAGAGCCACACTTGGGACATTTCACTGAGGGACCGTCATGAGCCGTAAAGCAAGATGAAGCACATGACAAACAACTAAAATTATATAGCATATAATTCTTGCTCTCGTTGCTGTTCATGGACAAATCAGGAACAGAGGGCAACGAATACGTCCCTAAATGTAAAAGTTATGAAAGGCACTTCTAAACTACATGACAACCAACAGTCCCTGGTATTCCACTGGAATCAACCACTTTTCCTGCTGACCGACACTAAGGTGTCATTCCAGGGAATGCCCACAAGATGGCAGCAGTAGCCACACTTAGAACACTTTGGAAGGGACCACATTGTACCATCCATCCGTTTTCCACAAACTTCACATTTCAGGACCGAAATCATGAAAAATTCATGGGTCGCCCTCATGGCTGCTAACGTACAAATCCAAAACACAAGATGACGACAATGTACTTTCGTTTCAATGGGATGAAAAACACTTCTTAAATAACATTCCAGGAACCCTTAGTACACAATTCACTGCACCCAAGGACTTTTCCTGCTGGTTATTCCCAGAGGACACATGGCATGGCAGGAGAGGCCCGCACTTCGAACAGTTTTCAAAGCGACCATCCTGTGCTACGGTCAGTTTTAACAAATTTCAAAGGACTGAAAGGATAGTCTGTTTCATTCTGTCATTGCTGTTCCTATGGAAATAGGAAACAAAAGGTAACGACTAAGTCCTAATATTGAACACTTTCTAGATACACGTCTCAATAACACTGCCATCCACGTTCATGGGTACTGTCCTACAGTCCACCCCTTTTCCTGCTGACCTGCCACGAACATGTTATTCACAAAAGGTCCACGAGGTGGCAGCAGAGCCGCTCACTTGGAACACTACTATTTGCTTGGCCAAAAGGTTCGTTCGATTTGTAGGTCAAGACACAATGGAAGACACGTTTTTCGTTTTCACCAGTAATTTCATGGAACACCGTATTCACCCTTTTCTCCCATTGATTTCTCCAGTCTTTCAGAAATCTTCCTAATTCCATCTTCCCAGAAGTTTGTATCTTTGGGCCAAGCCAATACAAGGCCAGTTTCAACAGGCATCGTGTAGCATTCAAATTATATACAATGTGTTTCTCTAAGTGCTCCTGTTGCACTTAAGCTGGAATTCACTGAAACTGAATGACTGCAAAGTCCTTCTATTGGGCAGTTACATGATAATACACTTCTACACAACCTCAAAAATAAAACCCGGGCCTGCGAACCAAAGGACCGCGGTTCGATTCCCAGTCAGGGCACATGCCTGGGTTGCCAGGCCAGTTCCCGGCAGGGGACATACAAGAGGCAACCGCACATTGATGTTTCTCTCCCTCTCTCCTTCCCTTCCCCTCTAAAGATAAATAAATAAATAAATAAGTAAGTAAATAATAAAAATAAATAAATAAAATAAAAATAATAACATAAAATAAAACCATTGGAATGACAAAATAAACTGAATGGGGATCAACATACTACATACCACAACTTATGGAAAACATCTTCACCCTTCCATGCACAGTATCGAAAATAAACCTGTAAATACACACATTTTGTGCTGATACTTATAACCTAAAATAGTAAAAGAAATCCAGGGAAAGTAGACAATAACATGCACATCCACATTTCTGCAAGTGGATATGCAGAAAATGATAGCACTTCTTTTTAACTCTTCAGGTAGAATTTTGAATACATGTTTTCTCATTGTTTAAGTAAGCAGCAACAAAATCAATTAGAAATTCTTTTCAAGCACACTTCGAACTTTTTAAACCGTGACCCTGTTTAGCTATAAAGCGCATTTCAACAAATGTCTCACCATGTTCATTGCTCTTTGCCGTAAATCTGGAAAACAGTCGCAAGGTAACTACAAAGTCCCTATATTCAGATGTTTTAAAATACACTTCTACATACCTTCCATGAAATAAATCAAAGTCACAGTGGAAAATAATTTGCATAAAAAAATAAGATGACTGCATACCAGACCAAGATCGTTCTTCTTTCAAAACGGGTAACAGCTTCAGACAGTTTCTCAACCAAAGGTGACTTTCTCCCCAAGGGGACTTTAGGCACTGTCCTGAGCCATTTCAGATTATCCTCAGGGGAAGGGAAGCCAGGCTGCTCGCAGTGAATAGAGGTATTAGATGCTACTAAGCACCTACAATGCAGAGGGCAATCCCCCAGGAGAAGGAATTCTCTGGCCCAAAAGGTCCATAGTGCTAAGAATGAGAAACCCTACTCTGTATCCTGAAGACTCAATTAGAATAGAAACAGCATGTCCCTTTGCATCCTGGATCTGAAAGGCTGCCTTTCTTGGCACAGGAAGCCTGAACCTGAAACTTAAAGAACAAAAAAATGCCAGCCATCTGACAAATCTTCAGGGAGAAGTGTCCTAGGCAATAGCTCAGGAGGCAAAGGAAGATCTGTCCACTTAGGAGACCGGACCATGCTGTGATTAGAGCGGTCACCTGAGGGTCCTGCTTCTTTCCATGGCTCCTAAATCACTTTAATAACTAATGCATAATGTCACTTAAAACAAACGGCCTTCCTGTTTTACATTCCAGATGTCACCATCTCAAGCTTTCCTCTCTGAAAATGGGGACATTTCCTACTGCACTCTCTGTTCCTCCAATCAACTACCTGGGGCACATTTCCTGTCACAAAATACTTCTGATTTCTAGAACACCATGCTTCCAAGGCCCTAAACTCATTTAAAATGCTGAGAAAGATGTTACTATTTTATTTAATTATTAACGTACTTATAACAAAGACAAAGACAATGTTTCTAGCTCCTCACATGACCTCACTTCTGGTTTCCTTTCACCCTTTAACTATTTCTAGCTCACATACAGCTACAATCATATAATGATCATTATTGCATGAGGGTGTGTTTAGCTTCGTAACTCATGAGAATCAATGGAAAAGTATCATAAACAGAATGTAGTACGATGATAGGGAAATAACATGAAAAAATATGTAGAAATATTAATTAAAGATCTATTTTTTTAAAGACTCAATAGCAACAAAACAGGTGAAAAAAAAAAACCTGGGAATAAACAACAATGTACAGGATCCGTAGGAACAAAATAGGAAATTATGACACAATAACAGAAACTTGAACAAACGAAAAATATTTTCTTTGGGTTTTTAAAAATGGCTCTTTGTATGGCCATTTACCAAAGTTATCTTTAACTAAAATATCTAGATAAATCTAGAAAAGGGTTCCCACAGGAAGTAGCCACTTACATGGGGACCCGACACAGGTACCCCAGAAACAGTCTGGCCCCCCTTTCCTGCTCCCCGCAGGGTGGCCCTCTCTGCCCCCAACTCCCGCACCTCATACCCCCACGCAGCTCACCTCCGGCCCTTGGACCACGTTGCCTACATCACGTTAAGATGTGAGCGTCACCTTGTGACCATGGTGACCGAGCGGGAGTATCTAACCTCCAGTCTGCGCAGCTGCATCACTCCACCACAAAGAACTACCTGCTCCTCACGCTCGCCAGTCTGAACCTGCCTCCCCCCCAGCCCCGCCCACATTTCTGCCCCCTCTCACCACCAGCCCAGTCCGGATTCTGACCTTAGGCCCCGCCCCTCATCTGTCAGTTTCAGGCTTAGGGGTCCATGTCAACAAAACCAGGCAGGAATCGGGTAGGCTTGTGGACATGCAGTGTAGTGAAGACACACATTAATCATGCATGCTTTATAAAATGAAACAATACCCTGAAAAAGGTCAGAAAGTAAAAGGACAAGACACAAACTGGGAGACAATGTGAATGACCTAAAACATGGGGTGAACACAGATCGAAAGGAAAAGAATGGGAAAAGATATACAGGTCATTCTACAAGCAGCTTTACAGTTCTTCACATGGAAAATAATTCCATGATTATAAACTAATAGACAACAATAAACTTTGTTTCTCCTATTCACTACTCTAAACCACCTTTTGCGCAACCCTCTCTTACGCAAACGGAAACCACATAAAAATTACATAACATGCAGTGGTCTTCCAGGTAAAAAGCAGGACTAGAGATGAAGAGTACTTCCTATCCATCAGTTTCATGGACCAGGAAGATCCAAATTCATAAACAATGTCCTAAACTTAAATTATATAGAACAGAAACGCAAACAAAAATGTGTCATCGTAATAGATTGAACGAACCTCTCTCATCAGGAATACAGCATTGCACTTTCAGAAACAACAGACCACCTCAAAAAATTCAGCAAGGATGTAAGACACACCGTGAGCGGCAAACTGGATTCAGCATTCACATTCGACCGACTAGGCACAGCTTTTCCTGCTGACCTGCCCTGAGGTGTTATTCCCAAATTGACCACAACACGGCAGCGGAGACGCATGCTTCAAACACTTTTTACATTGACCTTAACGTCATGAAGCAAATTTCAAAGAAATTCAAAGGATCGAACTTATTATCTGAGGTATGTTTCTTGCTGTCATTGTAGATAATCTAGACATGAGTTGCAAAAGGTAACTACAAAGTTCTTACACTAAAAGTTATGAAATACACTTCTAGGTAACCCTCAAAATCAATCACAGTTGGAGTTAAAAAATCATTTCAACTGAGTAATATTAAAATACATTAAAAACCTAAGGGGAAAACATAGGGACACATCCACACATTGGGGAAAACAGCTGAAAATTCATGGGTTCTGCATCCATAGGACAAACCCGGAAACAATAATTAAATCCTGAGAAAGTAGAAGAATGGCAATGTGGCAGGAGAGATGTCTGGAAGGGTATATACTTAAAACAATTGCAGGGATTACGTGTTGGGTGGGATTTTGAAATAATTTTTATTTTGCTGTATAATTTAAGTAAGCTGCCACAAAAAAGGCAGTCTCGCTTTGGGGAACAACCAAAAAAAAAAAGAAGAAGAATAAGAAGAAGAAGGTACGAGGGAAAACCTTGGCATATTTAAGAATAAAAATACCCTAGACTGCTGTGGTGACAACACCAGTGGCTTTTCTCTGCTCTCCCAGACCAATGTACTCAGTCACAGGGGGCCCCTTTTCCAAACTGCGCTTCTTTGTGTGCAAATGCAGCCAAACGGAGAGGAAGTGACAGAACCGGACCAGAATGAGCAGAGAAGCGCTGGGCAGCACAGCCTGGGGGGGAACTTGCCTCGGGACTCCGTGACTTCAGGCCCCCCTCCACGGCCAAGATGCTTCACAACTGAGTGGCTGCACTACTGAGCTGACCCACACAGGTGCTGCTTCATGATTCTTCTGTAACAGCACTGAGCTTCCTAACAGCCATTAGTATCAAAACAGAGCTATTGGAACTAAGTAGACTTTCCTTCTTCCCCACACCCCAACTCTGGAACTCCTGCTGCCGTTCAATGGAAACCAGTCACCATCACTTCACAGATACCAGATACCAGAGACACACTCAGGACTGAACACAGGCCCCAGAGTCCAGAACCTGGGCCCCAGAGCAGACCCAGAATCAAAAGCTGAACCCCAGACCCCGGCCCCAATTCCAAAACTAGCCCCACAACCCAGGACAGTCCATCGACCCTGAATGCCAGACGCTTGACACTGGAGACTGACAGAGAACCCTGGACATTAACTTCCGTACATCAGACCCTAGAGCCAGAGCCGCACATCAACCCCACGCACCCACCCAGGATGCAAAGCCACACCTGAAGACGCTCCACATCCCGGACACAGAGCCAAAGACAGATTGAACCCCAGGAGACAGAACCCAGATCTGGAACTGGGACCCCACAGCCAGACTCCAGAGCTGGAGCTGGACCGTGGAGCCCAGCTGACAGATGCAGGAGTGGAACCGAGTCCTCACCATGTAAACAGAGCCAGGAGCCGATAAACAACATTCCTGACTCTCTAAGTCCAAGCACCTGGCCTCAGAAATAGTTTTTCATGCCAATGGAAGGGTACAAGGGAACAAAATGACTCCCTGCACTACTAAGTCATACCAAGCCCTGCAGACATGGATTAAAAAGGCTGACAGCGCAAAAAATAATACAAATGTTTACTTTTGCCAGAAGATATCCATGATCGCTCAGAAGCTGTACTTTCCAGGAGTCAGTGTCCCGGCCATGAATGTCACATGGCAGGCTCACAGAACCCGTAGGGAAATAAAAAATTATTTTTGTCATATCTTCTAAGTTTTAACACCCAGCATAACAATCAAAATAATATAATCTGATTACTGCGAGGTATTCAACATCTAATACATGGACGAGAGGAATTTATATTCAAAGGAATACCAGGACTTTCGGCCAAAATGGAGGCATAGGTAGACACACTGTGCATCCTCCCACAACCAGAAGGACAACAACAATTAAAAAAATAACCGGAACAGACAGAAAAATCAAACTGTATGAAAGTCTGACAAACAAGGAGTTAAACAAAAAACAGTCATCCTGACCAGTAAAACGGGCTGAGATGGGCAGCTGGGTGGAGAAGACTCGCAGCAAGATGGTGGCTGCTGGACCCAGGGAGGGCGGCGGCTGGTGGAGCCGGCATTTATCTGCACACTCACGTGCAGATGAACCTGGAGAGCAAGACAGACCGTGCGACCCAGGGTCCCAGCTCGGGGCAGGGAAACCTCAAACCTCTCATTGAAAACACCTGCGGGGTTGAGGCGCCACCAGGAAAAACTCCCAGCTTCAAACGACAGTTCGTTGCATAGACCCACAGGGTGTTAGAATGGACACAAGCCCACCCACCCGGGAGTCAGCACCAGAAGGGACCAATTTGCTTGTGGGTAGTGGGGGAAGGGACTGACATCCAGCAGAGAGGAGAGCGAGCATCATTGTTCCCTCTCTGACCCTCCTCCACGGACAGCCTCACAAAGCAGACACGTGGGTGACCCACCCTGGTAAACACCTAAGACTCCACCCCTTATACATAGCAGGTTCACGGAAACCCAAAAAAAGAAATATCCCAAATGAAAGAACAGATCAAAGCTCCAGAAAAAGTACAATTAAGCGATGAAGAGATAGCCAACCTATCAAACGCACAGTTCAGAACACTGCTAATTAGGATGCTCACAGACTTGGTTCAATTTGGTCTCAAATTAGATGAAAAAATGAAGGCGATGCTCAGTGAAATTGATACGGAAAAGAGATAGCAGTCCCATTAGTGTAAGAAAAGAAATATAGCAGAATTGAGATAGCAGTTCCATTAGTGTAAGAAAAGAATTGTGGCAGGATACAAATTCTATTTCTGACCCCCTTGACTAAAGAAGAAAATCAGGAAAAAGGGGAGAGGGGAGTTAAAGATTTACGACCGCATCTGCCGCGGGAGCCGAGATGTAAGATGCTTAAAAGGAAGAGTTTTCCCTGAGATCGGGGCCCAGAATTTGGAGACTGCCTCCTCTGGGACCACGCGTGTAATAAAGAGTCGTGCTTGGTGAACTCCCTGCGTCTGGATCGTTTCATTTCTCCGTAACAAAGTAATGCAATTGTATTGTACAATAGCTTATTGACCCTGATGAATCATGAAAAGCGATGTCATGATTACAAATAATAAGACTTATTAGAGTGAGGGGAAATAACACAGAACAAGATTCTTTATATAGAAATGCTAAGTTAAAGATAGAATCAAAAAGAACCAAGAGCAACAAACCATATAAAATACCTAACATTAACCTCAGCAGGAATGTTGAAGTTAATGGAACATTGAGGTAAATACCACGCATGATCTGTGTGAACAAAATGTTAAAATGATGCCCGATGAAAGACACTTGAACAACTGGAAAGTAACATTATGTTCTTCTACAAAAAAAAAAAAAAAAAAAAAAAAACACACATAAGAATGTCAATGTCCCAAAGTTGCTTATAAATTGAATGTGATACAGTTTAAAATATTGACATTTTAAAAGTGAAACAAATTCATTCTCAGTTCACTTGTTAAAATGAGGAATGAAAAGAGAGTTCTGGAAAAGCAAATTAATAATTAGAACCTAGCTCAACCAAACATAACTATGTATTGTGTTACAAACCTACATTAATCTACAAACCTACATAACAGTGGGGTAATGGCCTTTGACTAAACAGATGGATGGGACAGAATACAAAGTCCAATGATAAGTGCAAAGTCAGATGGAAATTTTCTATGAGAATGGTATCTCCTTATGTGGACAGGAGAGACCTGGTTCTTCTAGCTGATGCGTGTAAACAATGACATATCAGCCAATCTTATAGTATGTAATCGGTTTATTACTGGCCCATTCCCATGGAAGGGAACAGGACTGGGTAGAGCAGGGGGTGAAAGGCAAAGTTTCAGGGCAAACCAGGGTGACAAAAGCAAGAGCGGCTGAAGACCAGGGTGGCAAGCTCCTGGGCAGCCTGAGGCCGGGTGGCCAGAGGCCCAGTGGCCAGAGAGCCAAGAGCACCCTGAGCCCCCGAGACAGAGAGAGAGAGAGAGAGAGAGAGAGAGAGAGAGAGAGAGAGAGAGACCTTCATTCTGAGGACTTATGTAATTGGTGGGATAGGCGAGGGGGAAGATACATATTGATTAGCAGGTACATGTGGTGACAGCTTTCTTGGGGGAATGTGATTACCCAAACTTGGGTATGTGTGAGAGTCTGTTAGCCCGAATCCTTCTCTTGCTCCAGACCCCATTTCTTCATCTTGTTGTAAAACAAATATGTGACAGGAAACGGTTCATTAAAATTGGGGCACTTTCCAAAGTTATTGATGGGCTCTTTCTGTAAGCATCAGGGACTCCCTCGTAAAACAGATAGTGACCAGACGTAGGCAATTCACCAAAGTTGTTCTATGGGCTCTTTCTTTGGGCACCGGGGACCCTCTCCCACATTCCAGGCCTTGGGATGAAAGCACACTTTCAAGGTTTTCCTTACCGGAAAGTGGAAATGCTACATAGAATTTCAAGGACTCCCCTTCTTTCTTGTTAACATAGTGTGTCTTGTGATGTTGGAACACCTGGCAATAGTATCAGACCAGGCTCAGGACTTCTGAGTTCGTGTGTGAGACCTGTCTCCCTCCTCCTCCCTGCCTCGGTTTACTATTTATTCTACTCAATGGGTAAAAGACGTTTCCTGGAAACCAGGGTGCTCCATGCTGGCCAGTAACAGGACTGCAGTTTCAGAGTTCTTCCTATGCTGTCTCCTGCCTCACTTAGATCTGTGGGAGAATGTTCATAGTATAATAAAAGGCATTGGAACAACTGAATAGGAAAATATTGGGCCCCCTACATGACATCCTCTGCCAAAACCAACTCTTCGACTGATTTCAATAGCCACTCGTAACTAATGTAAAACACTGAGAGCTATCGGAAACGTGCAAACAGATGTAAAGTGAAAGAATGGGGAAATATACTATGAAAACAACCAAATGAAAATTATGTAGTAACATAGTAGACTTAAAGACAAAAAAACACTACTACAAATAAAGAGGAGTGCTTCCTGTCAGAAAGTTCCATGGACCACTTAGTTCCAAATTTTTAGTCACTCAATAACAAACTCACAATTATATAAAACAGAGCTACATGAAAAAATACACAAAATAATAATCATAATACGAGACTTAAACTTCCATCATTCAGGTTCTGTTTCAGAACCAAGAAAGCCCACAAAAAATACTGAAAATATTTTAAAATAACATGAGAAGCAAATGGCATTCCAGGTGCCTAAGTACTTCACTACACCCCAAAACTGTGAAATACAGATGCTTTCCAAGCACCCTCGAAACTTTAGTAAACACTGACCATATACTGATATAAAGCAAATTCCAACAAATTTCAAAGGACTAAAATTTGTATTTCTTGCTCTCGCTGCCATTAATAAAGAAATCGGTAACAACAGATAACTAGAAAATACTTCTATTTACAAATCATGAAATACACTTCTAAACCACCCAAAAATAAATCGCAATTGAGATCAGAAAATAATTTGCACGTTATACTAGTAAGAATACTGCTTTTGAAGGCCAGATCATTCAGGTTCCAAAGAGGATCAAAGCTTCAAGATCGGTGGTTACTGCCCTGGCTGCTGTACCTCCGTGGACTGAGCGCAGGCTGGAGACCAAAGGGTTGCCAGTTGATTCCCAATCAGGGCACATGCCTGGGGTGCAGGCCAGGTCCCCAGTGGGGGCCATGTGACAGGCAACCACACATGGATGTTTCTCTCCCTCCCTCTAAAAATAAATAAAAACTTTGAAAAAATCAGTGGCTTTCAACGTAAAGTTGACTTTGCCTCCCAGGGGACATTTGGCACATTGTATGGAGACCTCTCAGATTGTCCTTAGCGGGGTTAAGGTGGAAGTTACTGCCATGCACAGAATAGAGATAACAATTGCTAATAAGTACCTACAATGCAGATGCAGAGACCCAAAAAAAAAAAAAAAAAAAAAAAAAAAACCCAATCTCATAGCAATGAGAAACCCTACTCCATATGGAGCAGGATTAAGAGTCCATGAGAATACAAACAGCATGTGAGTTTGCACCCTCGATCTCAAATCATGCCTCTCTGGACAGTCCGCCTGCAGGCTGAGAGCTAAAGAACAACAACAAATAAATAAATAAAAATGCCAGCCATCTTCCAAAGACTGGGGAGGAATGTCCTCGGCTAAGAAGACACCCACGAAAGCTCGGAAGCCGAGGAAGACAGGACACCTTAAGAGACTGAACCACACTGTGGTCAACCACAACCCTGAGGGCCACTGTCTCCTTTCATGGCCCGTAAGTCACTCTCCAATAGCTGTTTCTTAAAATAAGTTAGAATCTACAATCTTCCTCATTTCGATTCTAGAACTCAGCATCCAACGTTCTCACCTTTGAAAATGTGAACTTTTGCCATATTGGGAGCTCCTCGGATAACCTACAAGGGGCACGATTTTATTTACAAAATACTTCTGATTTCTGGAACACCACTGCTCCAGCTCCTGAACTCAGTAACAACGCTGAGAATGGTGTGATTATTTTATTTAATTATTATTCAACTTATCACTAACATTTTTAGCTCTTCCTGTCCTCATGTTTTCTTCCAAGCTCTATTTTTCATGTTTTATACAGCTAAACTAATGTCATTTTATGATTGCATGGTATCTTATTTACCTTGACAACTCATGAATATCAACCTAAAGTGATCATAACAAAACTTAGTAAACTGTGTAGTAAATAACGTGCGGAAAATCTTTTATATATACAAAGAATAATTTAAACATATAATCAAAGAAAAGAACTCATGGTGCACCCCCAAATCCGCTGTCTGGTCCAGAGGATGTGCTCATAAAAAGTGGTCCCAAGGAACTGGTCACTGACATTGGGACCTGAGACTTGTACCTCCAGACAGTCTTTAAAAAAAAAAAAATCAACAGTCACTGATCTTCCACTAGAAATCAACCGCTTTTCCTGCTGACCCGTACTAAGGTGTTATTCCCAAAAATTCCCACGAGATGGCAGCAGAGATGCACACTTGGGACATGGATTAGTGGCTTGGCCAAACCGTTTGTTTTTTATGTATAAAGCTTTTTTTTATTTAACCTCTTGGGTTAAAATTTATTTTAAATAAGTCCTTTATACTTCTTGCTCTAAACTGTTCCCCTTTTCCCCTGAAATTCCCTCCCCTCCCCCTCTGGTCACTGTCAGACTGTTCTCAAATTCCGTGTCTTTGTTTATATTATGCTTGTTTGTTTGTTTTGTTGATTAGCTTCCCCTTAAAGGTGAGATCCTATGGTATTTGTCTTTCACTGCCTGCCTTATTGGGAGGAAAGTGGGGAGGGCTGGGGTGGTGGGCTGGGGGCGGGGTAAAAGACAGAAAACTGTACAATATCAACAATTAAAAAATACTGATTAAAAATTTTTTAAAAAGTCGAAAAAAATTAAAAGAAAATAAAATTATTCACAAATACATTTATTTTAAATACATTTTACTTTCTTCATGGTCTAAGGAAGGTGCAACAGACAAAGCCCATGACAGATGATTTTCAAGCGCACTAGGAATTTCTAAAAACCTGACTGACTCTATGACACTATAAGGCAAGTTCCAAAAGATGGCACGTAAAACACGTGGATTGCTGCCTTTGCCCTACGCTGGAAACCGGTCACGAGGTAACTGGGCAGTCCTTACATTTAGACATTTTACAATACGCTTCTAAATACCATTGCCCTCAACACTCATGGACGTTCCGCTAGAAGCAACCGCTCTTCTCGTTGACTGGAACTCGAGTGTTATTTTCAAAGTGAACAACAGATGACAGCAGAGAACCACGCTTAGAACTTTTTTGTTTTGTTTTGTTTTGTTTTTAACATTGACCATATTGTACCATGGAGCGAGTTTCGAGAAAAGTATCAAATTCTTTGAGGTTCCAGCCAAGATGGAGGACTAGTTAGAAACTCTTCACAGCCAAAAGGAGGCTAACCACCAATCAAACATCAATAAACAAGAAGTGCCAGAAAATCAAACTGCATGGAGTTCTGACAACAAAAGAATTAAAGAAATAGTCAACCGGACCAACCAGACTGGTGCACTGAAACAAAGAAATAGGGCCCAAAGGAAAGAAGAGAACAAACCTCCGGAAAAAGAGCTAAGCGATGAGATAGCCAACCCATCTGTTGGAGAGTTCAAAGCCCTGGTAATCAAAATGCTCCCAGAAACGATTGAGCTTGGTTGAAAAATGAAAGAACGAATGAAGACTATCCTAACCCTAGACCCTGACCCTAACCCTAACCCTAACAAGAACCCTAACCCTAACAAGAACCCTAACAAGAACCCTAACAAGAACCCTAACAAGAACCCTAACCCTAACGAGAACCCTGACCCTGACTCCAAATAAATGTATCTCTGAGGTTTAAACAACATTTTTCAGACTCTCAGGACAGAAGACACCTTCCCGTAATCCACTTGCTCCACCACACCCAGTGCTTGAGTCTCTTGTGTCCTACTCTGCACCAAGTATCTGTCTGCTACGACTCACATGTGGTCCCTGGACCTGCAGCGTCAGTATCGCTAGAAGCCTATTAGAAATGCAGACTCTGAGACTCCACCCCAGCCCAGATGAATCGGAACCTGTATTTTATCAGGATCCCCTGGTGACTCCCAAGCACATTAAAGGTTGGGAAGTTTGATCCAACCCACTCTTCCCATACTGCTCTGCACAGCGACATCACAAGGGAAATTTTCCAAGATGCAGATGTGGAGACCTTATCCCACATCCACCACATTCTCCCAGAGAGTGGAGCTCAGCTTTCTATTCCCAAGTTCCCCCGTAGGATTCTTGTACAGCTAAAGAGTCTTCTGGCTAAACATTCCAAATCCTTTCACCGAAGGGTCTCAACCCTGATGACCCATCATAAGCACCTGGGAAGCTTTTAAAAAATAGTAACGTCTAAACTCCATCGTAGACCGGTCAGATTCTCTGAGTGTGGGGCCCAGGTTTATCAGCATTCCGTAAGTGCTCCCAAGTATGTACAAGAGCTGTGAGCCAAGGTGAACCGCTCCTTCCATAAAATGATCTTAAGTGTTATTGATCTTCCTGTCTCAATCTCCCTGAAACCATGGCATCTGGAACTTCATACGATACTCTAGACGTGGAAGGAGACACGCCGCCCTGACTGTTGTGGCTCACTTGGCTGAGCTTCCTCCTGCAGAGTGAAAAGTCTCTGGCTTGATTCCTGGTCGGGGCCCATGCCTGGGTTGTGGGCCACCCCACCTTGAGATGTACGTGAGAGGCGGCCAACTGACGTTTCTCTCGCATGTCAATGTTTCTAGCCTTCTCTTTCTCCCTCCCTTCCCTGCTCTCTAAAAATACATAAATAAAATATTAAAAAATAAATAAAAGGAGACATGCAGATTCCTCATTCTAGGTATTTATCCTTCTTTTCCCTCCTTCATTTCCTTCCTTCCTTCCTTCCTTGGCCATCAGAACACATTGTCGATGCACATCGGGGGATTATTCAAAATCCCTACATATTACTTATTAGCTGTTCAATTTGAAATGATTTCAGACTTACGGAAAAGTGGCAAGGATGGCACAAGGAGTTCCCTGACATACCTTCTCCAAATATTTACATCTTACATAACAATAAATTACATAACAGCAAATTAACACTGACATACTATAAATTAATCTGCAAACATTACTCAAATTTCACCATTTGTCCCACGGATGTCCTTTTTCTGGTCCAGTGTCCTATCCGAGATCTCACACTGCATTTAGTTCTCACGTCTCTTTAGTCTCCCTCGATCTTTGTCCTTCGTGATCTCGACAATTTTGACGGACATTGACCCACTTATTTTGTGCAGTGTCCCTCGATTGGGGTTTGTCCGAAGTCCTAACGATTAAATTTAGGCTGTGGATTTGGGGGAAGAATACCGGAGACGTCATACTGTGCTCTTCTCGGAGCGTCGTATCAAAAGGCACATGATGCTGATACATCTTATTATGGATGAAGTGAACTGTGATCTCTTGGTTAAGGGAGTGTCTGCCAGGTTTTTCTACTGTAAAGACATTTTCCCCCTTGTAATTAATAAGTATATTGTAGGAAAATGCTTTTGGACTATAAAAATATTCTTTTAGTCATCATCGCTTTACCTGTACATTTGAAATTCAACATCCATTGATTTTTCTTTCCCGCCACAATTATTATTATGGTGTTTCTCAAATGATGATTTTCCAATGATCGATTCTTCCAGTTATTAATTGGAATTTATAATACAAGGAAGAGCTCTCCCCTTTCCCCCTACTAATTTATTTCTATCAATATAGGCTCATGGATATTTATTTTATTTTTATTTATTATATTGATCCATGACTAGCATTATTTGGTTGCTCAAGTTGTTCAGATTTGGCCACTGGGACATATGATACTTCCTGTACCCTGTTCATACGTTCCAGTTAATTTTTTTTTCACTCTGGTTAAAAATATAACAAAATTTACCCTCTTAACTATTCTTAAGTGTGCGGTTCAGTAGTGTTAAGTATATTGACATTGTTGTGCTAAGAATCTACAGATCTTTTTAATATTGCAAAACAAACTCTATACCCATTCAACAACATCTCCAAGTTTTCCCCTCCACTCGGCCCCTGGCAAATTCCATTTTAATTTCCGTTTCTACAGATTGGACTACTTTAGATAACTCGGATAAGTAGAATCAGACAGTATCTGTCTCTTGGTGACTGGCCTATTTCATTTAGCATAATGTCCTCAAGGTTCATCCATGGTAATACTTGTAACAGGATTTCCTTCCTTTATAAGGCTGATTAAAATTCAATTGTATTTTTAATACCATCTTTTGTTTATCCATTCAACTGTATATGGGCATTTGGGTTACCTCCATTCTCTTGGCTATCATGAAAAATGTTGCCATAAACACAGGTGTGCAAATCTCTCTTTAATCCTGCTTTCGATCCTTTTGGATATACAGACAGAAAAGGAGATTTACTACATCCTATGGCCTCATCATTTTTGAACACTTCTTTACTTTCTGGCATCCTAAAATATTCCAGATTCTTCACCTTTTACTGCCCCAGCTCTGAAATCATCCGTTTCTCAAAAGAAGTCTGGTTTTCTTCTTTTGGAGAATAATTTTTAGAAACCAAATTCGGGCATGAGATGTATGCGTTGCTACTAGGTACCGTTCTTGGCCTTCTCGGTAGTAGTGTAGAAAATAGGTGTATGTATACCCACATATCTTGATCTACGTTTCTTGGTAGAGAGACGCACCGCAAATTATACCGTAAATTACACTGATTCCTCCTCTAATCCCACACCGCAGAAGGCGCATTCTTTCCTTTCCCTTTTCCTTCGTTGCAACTCTTTTCTCCCAAGTGAGAAACCTATCGCTATCCACAGTACAGTTACGAACATCTGCTCGGTCCTATAAAACACATAAAATAGTGTCAGACTTGCTAATCCATACCTTGACAAAAATTTACTGGCCATAATATAATATTTATATATAGTACTTTTTGTCTTTAGCCTTATAGTACGTAGTGAAAATACCAATTCCAGAGTGACTTAGGTTAGTCCTTTTCTTCTCTACCCTGTTCAAAGGGATTGTCATCCATCTATAATACATTGAAGTTCACATCGGACTATTTGTAGTCTATTTCAGATTCTCCCCACATTTACGTTTATTTTAATTATCTGTTTTGGGGGGTAGGTGAAAGATTAACATGATTCTAAAAGTCAGAGGATACGAAAACATATGGAGAAGAGTCTCTCCATCTTTCCTTCTACTCCACTCCTTTTTATCCATTCTTTCCACACACTGGACCCTTTTAGGCCATCTACCCTTTTAGGTCACCGATCTCATTAGTTCCCGTATATCCAAAAAATTTTTTTAATTCACATTTTCTCATTTTTTCCTTCTTATGTGAAAAATAGTATGTTATGGGTATTCTTATTGTACCTGCACTTTTCACTTCCCTTCACTTAACACATTCTGGAAATCACTCTATACTGGTTTAGAGGTCTTCCTTATTCATTTTTAAACATCTTTTTGGACTATTTTGAACAATTTAATATATCTTCCTTCATATCTGTGTGAATTCTGTTCTTGTCATTTTTCCCATTTTTCCATCAAAAGTTTTGGTCCTTTGTCCCTCCAATTTTAATAATCCTTTATACAGGGTGGGGCCAAAGTAGCATGACAGTTGTTCCTATGGAAAATAATAATGAGTAAATAATAATATACGAATAAACTCTTTTTTGTACTCACAATTGTAGACCTACTTTTGCACCACCTGATATATGTTCCAGATATTTCCTAGTTTGTCAGCTGTCTTGCCTTTTTTTGCAGTGGGTTTTTTGGCTATGAAAAATGTTTTAGTTTTATATAATCTCAGTTAGTGATATTGTATTTTATTGCATCTGAATTTTAAGGTATGGTTTGAAAAAAGATTTCACCTTTTTTTTCCTAGTTCTTCTATGGTTCCATTTTTTTACATGTATTTTTAAAAACATTTTTAGATTTTATTTATTTTTTAAAGAGGGGGAAAAGAGGCGAAAAGAGAGAAATATCGATGTGCAAGAGATATGCTGGTTGCCTCTCACATACCCCCAATTGGGGACCTGGCCCCCAACTCAGGCATGTACCCTGACTGGGAATTGAAATGGCGATCTTCAGGTTCACTAGCCAGCATTCCGTCCACTAAGCCACACCAGCCAAAGCTAAAGTAATTTTTATCCATTCAGTACTTTCATTTAATTTTTAAAGAAGTTTACATATCTCCCCGCCCTTTCTTTTAAGTTAGTGTGACAATTTGCCATAATAAAGTACTAAAAGAGAAGCTTTGGTCAAGAATGCAAATAGGAAAAAAACAAAAACAGAAAAGAAAAAAACAATCACTGCTGCTTTTAGAAAACCAACACTTTCACTACCGATATTCGAACACCAACCACAGACACACAACATTTATGAGATAATGTGTCTTCAGTGGTTTGTTGTTTGTTTTGTTTTGTTTTGGTTTGGTTTGGTTTTTGTGGCTGGCTCTCCATCAAATGGCAGAACTGTTGTGGGGGCAGTTTGTCCGTTTGTCATGCTGGATCTCGGAGGCTCACTCCACAGCATCTGAAGGTCCTGGATACAAGATTCTAAAGTCTGGAAATCCCAAATTGTCAGGGCTTCTTTGATGCCACTAGCGCAACTCTGGCACGGTTTCTCCGAGGCTCTGTTGAGGTCCTAGGTGTGGTCCTCTTGTCCATGTGGTGGAAGCCTGCGTGGCAAACGTGTTGTGCTGGGTGCTGTGTTTTGGACTGCCTAGCTTGGGAGGGGCAGGAACTCTTTTCAGCGTTGAGACCTGCATGCTTTTTGAGGCGTTGGGAAGGGACACGGGACTGTCGTAGCTGGCCCAAGTCGGGCAGCTCTCACTAGTGCAGAAGCTGATGCCATGCATCCAGCCACCGGCGCCACTGCCACCAAACTCTGCCATCAGCTGACCGAAAGGCATCTCGCTGCCCCTTGCTGGTTTTCACCCACTTCTTTAATTTATGCAGAAAACACTCTACATTTGAAATCGCATGATCCTGCCTCCAGCGAAACATTATTGGGATACCGATCCAAGCTGAGGACCCTGGAGCAAACTAGCCTTTTAATATGCTTGCTTACCCACCAGACGTTTTCAGACTTAAAGTAACAGAGATGAATCCTGCTCCATCTCCTACAGCAAATTTGTTCTTTCCTGAGAACCACTTGACAAAAGTGTCTGTATGGTTCATTCTCAGGATTAGCAGGGTTGGCTTTCACGCACCACTGTCCTAACCCTGGACACAGGACCTCCCTAACTGTGGAGGTCCGCCTCACAAGTGATGATGTAGTCGCTCTGCGGAGCCCAGTCGATAACTGTGATGTGTCCACTGTGCTCCTTGAGTTCATGAGCTTTCACCCACGGACTCCTGTTCTTTTTACAGATATGGATTTCATGATTATCGGGTCCAAGGGTAATCTGGGTACGATCGCTGTTCCAGGCCTGAGGGTGACTGGCTCTAGTAAAAACTGATGCAGGAACATTATTCTTAGTGTTTTCAAAAGGCATAAAGCTGAGGTGTGGGCAGTCTGGACCAGCTCTGAGTAAAGAACTCACAAACTCTGGTCAGTCAAAGCAAACAGGCTCCCATGGGGAAAAGGGGAGGACTGAGGCCCACCCACTTTTTACATTTTTACAATAGATCCCTGATCCATTTGAGTTTATTTTTGTGTATGATGTAAGATATGGATCCAATTTATCTTTCTTCCAAATAGCTACCCAGCTGTTCCAGCACCATTTATTAAAAAGTCCCTCCTTTGCCCCAGTGATTTGAGATGCTACCTTTATCATATACAAAATTTCCTTAGGTTCTTGGATCTACAGCTGAGTTTTGTATTCTACTTCACTCATATATGTTTATTCATGCAATGTAGAAGGCCAGTTTTACGAGTAATTAAGACTGTCGGACCTCCAAACAAACGACCCATTCATAGAAGTCATAGGACCGTAGAGGAGGAAGTGTGGGAAGGTCTCCTAAGTTTGAAACAAAGGAGAACTCACAGAACCTCAAGGAGATGGCCTCCGTAACCCTAAGAAACGAAAAACGCTGACACAACAATACTAAGGAACTAGACATTTCCGAGGTAAAATTAGGACGCGAGCCGGGACCCTTGGGTACCCTAGCGATGACCGCAACTTCCGCTTCTCTCAACTCCTTGCTTGCTGATTGTGTGTAAAAGAAGCTCACTGCAAGTGCAGGGCGAGACTCCCATTTGTATCTCCTGCCTAGGCGGTCAGGAGTTCACCCCTGCGCAGGTTCATAAAACCCATCCTCATTTTCACCTGTCTCCGATTTGGTCGTTTGTCTCGCGATCAGGATACAACACCGGGATATCGATGCGGGAGCACAAAGGCACAGCCAGGACACTGACGCTGACACGACATCGACAAGGCCAAGGCCTCTACACGCAAAGGACAGCGGCGCAACTCACATATTGCATCCGACAAGGCATCTGCTCAGGCGGTACGGAAGTGCAGCTCGGACACCCAGAGAACTGGGACATTGACACAGGTAGGTACGTGGCACAGCCAACACATCCGTGCAGGTGGGACAGCGGCGCAGCCGGAACATCAATCAGGATAGAATGTCGACATGCAGGCAACACAGCAGCACGACCTCTACATCCACACGGACAGGACAGCGATGTGGAAGGGACACAAACACAGATGGAATGGCAGCAGGGCCAGGACATCAAGGCTGAGGGAACCTAGACACGATCGTGATGTCGGCGAGGCTGAGATGTTAGCGTGGCGAGGATGTGGACACGGGAGGCACACCGAAGCGGACAGCATGCGGATGCACACGGGACATTGGACCGCAAAGACGTGGACGCGGCTGAAACGTGAACATGGGTCTGGCCCACAAGAGGTGCCTAGTTACCTGACGTAAAGACACTGCTGTTGTACAGGGTGGAGAGAAGGAAAAATGAACTGCAAAGTCCATTTATAGGAAAGTAACAACATCCATGACTAAGGGCCATTCTAATCACCGTTCCTAGATCATTCGCTGCCGCGGACAACCTTTCCTGCTGTCCTGCAAGAAGGTGTTCTTCCCAAGAAGCACTTGAGACGAGAAGAGAGCCACACTTGGGACATTTCACTGAGGGACCGTCATGAGCCGTAAAGCAAGATGAAGCACATGACAAACAACTAAAATTATATAGCATATAATTCTTGCTCTCGTTGCTGTTCATGGACAAATCAGGAACAAATGACAACGAATAGGTCCTTACATGTAAAAGTTATGAAAGGCACTTCTAAACTACATGACAACCAACAGTCCTTCCTATTCCAATGCACTCAACCACTTTTCCTGGGACCGGCACTAAGGTGTCATTCCCGGGAGTGCCCACGAGACAGCAGCGGTAGGCACCCTTAGAACACTTTGGAAGGGACCACACATTGTACCATCCTTCTGTTTTCCACAAATTTCACATTTCAGGACTGAAATTATAAAAAATTCATGGGTCGCCTCATGGCTGCTAACGTGCAAGTCCAATACAGAAGGTAACTATGACGTCCATTCGTTTCAATGTGATGAAAAACACTTCTTAAATAACATTCCAGGAACCCTTAGGAGACAATTCACTGGAGCCAAAGACTTTTCCTGCTGGCCTGCACGAAGCTGTTCTTCCCAGGTGACGCATGAGAGGGCAGCAGAGGACCACACTTCGGACAGTTTTCAAAAGGACCTTCCTGTGCTAAAACCAGTTTTAAATTTCAAAGGACTGAAATGTTACACAGTCTGTTTCTTTCTGTCATTGCTGTTAATATGGAAATGGGGAACAAAAGGTAACGACTAAGTCCTGATATTGACAACTTTCAAGATACATGTCTCAATAACATTGCCATCAACGTTCATGGATAATCTACAGTCCACCCCTTTTCCTGCTGACCTGCCACGAACATATTATTCACAAAAGGCCCACGAGGTGGCAGCAGAGCCGCTCACTTGGAACAATATACTCTTTGCTTGGCCAAATGTTCGTTCGATTTGAACATAAACACACAATGGAAGACACGTTTTTTTGTTTTCACCAATAATTTCATGGAACAACGTATTCACCCTTTTGTCCCACTGCTTTCTGCAGTCTTTCAGAAATCTTCATAATTCCATCTTCCCACAAGTTTGTACCTTTTGCCCAAGGCAATAAAAAGCCAAGTTTCAACAAGCATCGCAGCATTGAAATTGTAGACAATATGGTTCTCTAAGTGCTCCTGTTGCACTTAAGCTGGAATTCACTAAAACTGAATGACTGCAAAGTCCTATTTGGCAGTTATGTCTTACACTTCTGCACAACCTCAAAAAGAGAACAATTGGAATGACAAAATAAACTGAATGGAGATAAACACACTACATACCACAACTTATGGAAAACATCTTCACCCTTCCATGCACAGCATCAAAAATAAAGCTGTACATACACAAATTTTGTGCTGATACTTATAACCTGAAATAGTAAAAGAAATTCAAAGAAAGAGACAGAAATGTGCACATCCACATTTCTGCAAGTGGATATGCAGAAAATGATAGCAGTTCTTTTTAACTCTTCAGGTAGAATTTTGAATACATGTTTTCTCATTGTTTAAGTAAGCAGCAGTGAAGTAAACTAAAAATGCTTTTCAAGCACACTTGGAACTTTTTAAACCATGACCATATTTAAACCATTTTAAACCAAGACCAAACGGCCTTCCTCTTTCAGATTCCAGATGTCACCATCTCCAGTTTTCCCTCTTTGAAACTGTGGACATTTCCTACTACATTCTGTGTTCCTCAGATCAACTACCGGGGGCAGGGGGCACATTTCCTGTCACAAAATACTTCTGATTTCTAGAACATGGTGCTTCCAGGCCCTAAACTCATTTAAAATGCTGAAAAGCATGTTACTATTTTATGTACTCATTAACATATTCACAACTAACGAAGAATTGTTCTAGCTCCTCACATGACCTCACTTCTTGTTTCCTTTCAAACTTTACCTATTTCTAGACCACATACAGCTACAATCATGTAATGATCATTATTGACCAACCCGTATCCCTAACCCCTGCCCACTAGCCCATAGCCCCTCACCGTAAACCCGAAGCCCTAAGCCCCAGCCCCTGGCCCCTAGCCCTGACCCCTAAACCGTGTCCCCTCCATTCACCCCAAAACAGCCCATCACCTATTGCTCATACAAACACCATTTCTTCAAAGCTACTTGCCTTTTAGAGTGTCAGCTATAGTGTTCTTGGCCCCATGATGTCTCCCCTGCCATGTCATGGACTGTGTGTTGTGTTCGTCGAGCGCTTCGTGTGGAAACGACGCGTTCCTTACCTTTCCGAAGACGTTCCCGCGTGAAAATCCTCTCGAGAATGATGCTGGAGGTGTTGCTCGTAGGAAGACGATTTCTTCAAAGTCACTCGCCTTTTTGAGTGTGATTTATAGTGTTCTTGGCCCCATGATGTCTCCCGTGCCGTGTCATGGACTGCGTGTCGTGTTCCTCTAGCTATTTGTGTTCAAACGACGCTTTCCTTACCTTCCCGAAGACGTTCCCACGTGCAGATCCTCTCGAGAATGGTGCTTGACGTGTTCTTCCCGTTCCACTGCCGTAGAACCCGTCGTGATGAATGAGACCATCCTGGTGCCGATGATGTTCGACAGCCCTGGCCCTGGCCCTGGCCCTAAGCCCTAAGCCCTAAGCCCTAAGCCCTAAGCCCTGACCCTAAGCCCTAAGCCCTGACCCTAAGCCCTAAGCCCTGACCCTAACAAGAACCCTAACAAGAACCCTAACCCTAACCTCTCGTGGGAAAACAAGGGAGTGCATGGCCAGGAAACCCCGTAAAAATCCTTTCACCAACCGTACTGCCCTCTGGTGCACACACGTTACACTGCGGTGCCACCGGCCTCCGTAAAATCGCGGACTGAGCGATGCTGCCCTCTGGTGGACACATGCTAGAAGGCACTGCCAGCATGATCCATAAAAAGTATTTCGTGCTATTATGCTTCCCCCTGGTAAACGGGTTGCGGGGGCCCCTGTTCTGGGCGCCAGATGTGGGCGGAGAGGCTCAGCCGGTAGAGCCCCATCCTCCCATCACGGATGAAAATAAAAACTACCAAGACATGACTGCTTGCGGAGGAAAGGGGTCAAACTCTCAGAGGAGAATAACCCAGAGCCCCTTCCCCACTAAGCTTTCATTGGGTTCCAATACACCGGAATACAGGTTTAACATGTCAAAGACATCTGAGGGCTTCATCCGAGCCAGTGTCTGTCAGGAAACGGGGTTGCCAGACTTTATGGGACATCCTCATTTCCTCCTCGGACCCTTATCATTTAAAGGAGAGCACTCTTAGCGAAGCAGGTTTCACGGGACTTTAGGAATTCTTTCTTATGCCCAATCACCCGGGGAGCCATCCTGACCGGTACAGGGCTGCACCGCTCGCCCCTGTAATTTTCAGGCTTTAACCTGATAAGGAACCAGGAGACATCTACCGGATGGAAATGAGGACTAAGGCTATGTGAGCATATCTGGGGGGGTTAAGGGTCCATCACATCCTCTTTGCTGCAGCCCCCCCCGAGTCCTTCCGTGAGGCCTCCCAAGGGGTTGCATCTGGCTTAGGTTGCCCCTCCCACGAGGAGTCTTCCCCGTCATGGACTGCCAACCAAGCATGGGAGCCAGAGATGGAGGAGGCAGAAGCAGCGCTCCTGCCAGGGAAATAAGCTTTGTGTCCTTAGTAGTTCAAATCCTTGTGACAGAACAGACCCAGATGAAGTGGGTCCCTTGGGCTCTTACACAGCTCACTCTGGGGTGAGGGTTCCAACTCCTGAAACCAGGCTGAACGGTCCACAACACACTAACAAACTGATTTCATACTACAAGATTTGCTGAGATGCAATTCTTTACATGCGTCAGCAAGAAGAACCAGGACTCTCCCGTCAACAGAGAGACAGCCAACCTATCATATGCACGGTTCAAAGCACTGGTCATCAAAATGCTCACAGAATTGGTGGATTTGGCTCACAAATTAGATGAACAAATGCAGGCTACAATATGTGAAATGAAGGAAGATGCATGGGGAACCGACAGAGATGGAAGGAAAGCTGGGACTCCAATCCATGCAGTGGACCAGAAGGAAGAAACTAACAACCAAACGGAAAAATGTAGAAGGCCAGTTTTATGAGTCATGAAGACTGTCGGACCTCCAAACAAACGACCCATTCACAGAAGTCATAGAACCGTAGAGGAGGAAGTGTGTTAAAGTCTCCTAGGTTTGAAACAAAGGAGAACTCGCAGAACCTCAAGGAGATGGCCTCCGTAACCCTAAGAAATGAAAACCATGGACGCAACAATACTAAGGAACTAGACGTTTCCAACATAAAATTAGGACGCGAGCCGGGACCCTTGTGTACCCTAGCCATAACTGCAATGTCCGCTTCTGTCAACGGCTTGCTTGCTCATTGTGCATAAAAGGAGCTCGCTGCAAGAGCGGGGAGTGACTCCCATTTACATCTCCTGCTTAGGCGGTCGGGAGTTAGCCCCTGCGTAGGTTCATAAAACCCATTCTCATTTTCACCTGTCTCCGACTTGGTCCTTCATTTCGCGATCGGGATGCAACACCGGGACATCGATGCGGGAGCACGAAGGCACAGCCAGGACACTGAGGCTGACAGGACATCGACAAGGCCAAGGCCTCTACACGCGAAGGACAGCAGCGCCACTCACGTATTGACTCCGACGAGGCGTCTGCTCGGGCGGTACAGCAGAGCAGCTCGGACACCCAGCGAACTGGGACATCGACAAAGATAGGCAAGGGGAAGGGCCAACACATCCCTGGAGGTGGGACGGCGGCACAGCCGGGACATCGATGTGCATGGGATGTTGACATGCGGGCAACACAGCAGCACGACCTCTACATCGACACGGACGGGACGCTGATGTGGAAGGGACACGAACACGGACGGGATGGCAGCAGGGCCAGGACATCAAGGCTGAGGGGACCTAGGCACGATCATGATGTCGGCCAGGCTGAGACGTTAGCGTGGCGAGGATGTGGACGCGGGAGGCACACCGAAGCGGACAGGATGCGGACGCACACGGGACGTTGGACCACAAAGACGTGGACACGGCTGAAACGTGAACACAGGTCTGGCCCGCAAGCAGTGCCTAGTTACCTGACGTAAACACACGGCTGTTGTCAGGGTGGAGAGAAGGAGAAATGAACTGCAAAGTCCGTTTATAGGAAAGTCACACCATCCATGACTAGGTGCCATTCCAATCAACATGTGTACATCATTCACTGCTGCGCACAACCTTTCCTGCTGGCCTGCATGAAGGTGTTCTTCCCAAGAAGCACGTGAGACGAGAATAGAGCCACACTTAGGACATTTCACTAACTGACCGTCATGAGCCGTAAATCAAGATGAAACACATGACAAACAACTAAAATTATACAGAACATAATTCTTGCTCTCGTTGCTGTTCATGTAGAAATCGGGAACAAATGGTAACGAATAGGTCCTTACACGTAAAGGTTTTGAAATGCACTTCTAAACTACATGGCAACCAACAGTCCTTCCTATTCCACTGGAATCAACCACTTTTCCTGCTGACCGGCACAAAGGTGTCATTCCCAGAAATGCCCACGAGATGGCAGCAGTAGGCACGCTTAGAACACTTTGGAAGGGACCAGATTGTACCATCCTTCCGTTTTCAACAAACTTCACATTTCGGGACTGAAATTATAAAAAATTCATCTATCGCCCTCATGGCTGCTAACGTGCAAGTCCAAAACACAAAGTAACTGGGACGTCCTTTCGTTTCCATGCGATGAAAAACACTTCTTAAAATAACGTTCCATGAACCCTTAGTAGACAATTCACTGGAGCCAAGGACTTTTCCTGCTAGCCTGCACGAAGCTGTTATTCTCAGGTGACACATGATATGGCAGCAGAGGACCACACTTGGGACAGTTTTCGAAGGGACCATCCTGTGCTAAGGCCAGTTTTAACAAATCTCAAAGGACTGAAAAGATAGTCTGTTTCTTTCTGTCATTGCTGTTCATATGGAAATAGGGAACAAAAGGTAATGGCTAAGTCCTGATATTGACAACTTTCTAGATACATGTCTAAATAACACTGCCATCCACGTTCATGGATACGGTCCTACAGTCCACCCCTTTTCCTGCGGACCTGCCACGAACATGTTATTCACAAAATGCCCACGAGGTGGCAGCAGAGCCGCTCACTTGGAACACTGTACTATTTGCTGGGCCAAAAGATTCCTTCGATTTGTAGGTAAAGACACAATGGAAGAGACGTTTTTCGTTTTCACCAATCATTTCATGGAACAACGTAGTCACCGTTTTGTCCCACTGCTTTCTGCAGTCTTTCAGAAACCTTCCTAATTCCATCTTCCCAAAAGTTTCTATCTTTTGGCCAAGCCCATAAAAAAGCCAGTTTCAACAAGGATTGCAGCATTGAAATTATATACAGTGTGTTTCTCTAAGTGCTCCTGTTGCACATAAGCTGGAATTCACTAAAATAGAATGACTGGAAAGTCCTTCTATTTGGCAGTTATGTGATAATACACTTCTACACAACCTCAAAAATAAAACAATTGGAATGACAAAATAAACTGAAAGGGGATCAACATACTACATACCAAAACTTATGGAAAACATCTTCACCCTTCCATGCACAGTATCAAAAATAAACCTGTAAAGACACAAGTTTTATGCCCATACTTATAACCTCAAGTACTAAAAGAAATCCAGAGAAAGTAGAAATGTGCACATCCACATTTCTGCAAGTGGATATGCAGAAAATGATAGCACTTCTTTTTAACTTCAGGGAGAATTTTGAATACATGTTTTCTCATTGTTTAAGTAAGCAGCCACAAAGTCCATTAAAAATGCTTCTCAAGCACACCTGGAACTTTTTAAAGCATGACCCTATTTAGCTATAAAGCGGGTTTCCACAAATGTCTCACCATGTTGATTGCTCTTTGCCATTACTCTGGAAAATAGTCGCAAGGTAACTACAAAGTCCCTATATTTAGATGTTTTCAAATACACTTCTAAATACCTTCCCAAAATAAATCAGAGTCACAGTGGAAAATAATTTGCATAGAAAAAATAATAAAAAGACTGCATACCAGACCAAGATCTTTCTGGGTTCAAAAAGGGTAACAGCTTCACTGTTTCTCAACCAAAGGTGACTTTGGCCCCCAAGGGGACTTCAGGAAATGTCCTGAGCCATTTCAGATTGTCCTCAGGGGAAGGGAAGCCAGGCTGCTCGCAGTGAATAGAGGTATTAGATGCTACTCAGCACCTACAATGCAGAGGGCCATGCCCCAGGAGAAGGAATTCTCTGGCCCAAAAGGTCCATAGTGCTGAGAATGACAAACCCTACTCTGTATCCTGAAGACTCCATTAGAATACAAACAGCATGTCCCTTTGCATCCTGGATCTGAAAGGCTGCCTTTCTTGTCACAGGAAGCCTGAACCTGAACCTTAAAGAACAAAAAAATGCCAGCCATCTGACAAATCTTCAGGGAGAAGTGTCCTAGACAATAGCTCAGGAGGCAAAAGAATATCTGTCCACTTAGGAGACCAGACCACGCTGTGATTAGAGCGGTCACCTGAGGGTCCCTGCTTCTTTCCATGGCTCATACATCACTGTAATAACTGATTCCTAATGCAACTTAGAACAAACGGCCTTCCTCTTTTAGATTCCAGATTTCACCATCTCAAGTTTTCCTCTTTGAAAATGTGGACATTTGCTACTACATTCTGTGTTCCTCATGAAGGAGACAGCATAGGAAGAACTCTGAGACTGCAATGCTGTTACTGGCCACCATATAGCACCCTGGTTGCCAGGAAACATCTTTTACCAATTGAGTACAATAAATGGTAAACCGAGGCAGGGAGGAGGAGGGAGACAGGTCTCACACACGAACTCAGAAGTACTCAGCCTGGTCTGATACTATTGCCAGGTGCGCCAACATCACAAGACACACTGTGTTAACAAGAAAGAACGGAAGTCCTTGAAATTCTATGTAGCATTTCCACTTTCCGGTAAGGAAAGCCTTGAAACTGTACTTTCATCCCAAGGCCTGGAATGTGGGAGAGGGTCCCCGGTGCCCAAAGAAGCAGCCCATAAAACAACTTTGGTGAATTGCCTACCTCTGGTCAGTATCTGTTTTACGAGAAAGTCCCTGATGCTTACAGAAAAAGCCCATCAATAACTTTGGAAAGTGCTCCAATTTTAATGAACTGCCTCCTGTCACGTATTTGTTTTACAACAAGATGAACCAATGGGGTCTGGAGCAAGATAAGGATTCGGGCTAACAGATCCCCACACAGAACTAAGTTTGGGGTAATCACATTCCCCCAGGAAAGCTGGCACCACATGTACCCATACATCAATATGTAATTTTTTTCCCTCCTATCCCACCCACTATATACGTCCTGAGAACAAAGGACTCTCTCTCTCTCTCTCTCTCTCTCTCTCTCTCTCTCTCTCTCTCTCTCTCTCTCTGTTGGGGGCTCAGGGTGCTCTTGGCTCTCGGGCCACAGGGCCTCTGGCCACCCGGTCTCAGGCTGCCCAGGGGCTTGCCACCCTGGTTGTTTTCAGCCGCTCTTCACTTTTCTCACCCCGCTTTTCCCTGAAACTTTGCCTTTCACCCCCTACTCTATCCCGTCCTGTTCTCATTCATGGAAACGGACCACTAATAAACTGATTTCATACTACAAGATTTGCTGCTATGTAATTCTTTACATGTGTCAGCAGGAAGAACCGGGTCTCTCCCATCAACAGATTCGGTGTCGAAACCCAGGAATCCGAGTTGCATCCAACCCTTTGTCTCCAGGCGTTTGGAACCAGTGAGTATGGTCTCACCGAGAAAGCTGTCCTGCCTGTCTCACTTCGGGATCAAGGAGATGCTGCACTGTGGGGGCGGGGAAGTTCAAAGTGCTAGGCCTGTGTTCGGAGGGAGAAACAATGAGATCTGAAACGAGTGCTCTGGTTCTGCCCGGGCTCCGAAGACAAGAGGCAGTTCCTCCCCCTACCCCCGGCCCAAATCTTCGGCTGTCCCTACGTGAGTGGGGGCCTTGCGGGGGTGTCTGCGGTCAATCCCTGAGACGTGCAGGGGCCTTGTAAGGAACTCCAATCACGGTAATGACACTTCGGCTCGTCCGGGGAAGTGCACGTAAGCGCTGGTCACCCAGGGCTCCAAGCCCCCCTGGCTGTTTTAGACAGGGGAGAAACCGAGACATGTAAGAGAGTTAGGGATGACCGAAGGGGTAAGGACCTGTGGGAGCCCTGCTCACAAGCAGCACACTTTGACCCGCTACTTGGATTCCTTAGCCCTTTTCTGCCTCTGAACCTGGCCAAGAAAAAGTCAGTGGAAATCATTGGCCCGTTGTGAGCTTGCAGCATCTCTCCCCGCAGGTGACTCAGCAACTCAATTGACATCCGAATACCCCTCGCAGAAATTGTGGGGGTGAGCAATGTTCTGTCTGCTGAGCTAATGTCTTGCTTTCTCTCTCTCAAGAGATCGCTGTACCCCATGGGCACGGGTCGAGCATTTAAGAGCCACGAGGGCGCTCGCCGCAACAAACACATCCGTGGGAGGTTAAGTTGCACGTGGACCGGGAAAAAAGAACACTAGTTTTCCAGCCAACCGCAAGCAAAAGTCCACACGACGAGAAGCGCGTTGTCAAAGCATTCATGGGCCCATCCCTGCGGCATGTTCCCCACTTAAGAATAGTCTTTGGGAAGAGAGCAAGATTTTAGCCTGTAGTGCGAGTCCTGGCTTTTCCAGGACCTGTTCTCCTAACTAGGCCCTTTGTTTGGTTTTGCCTCCTTTGGGAGACTTTTCTCCTTTCTCTGACCACTCTATTGGCATCTCTGACTACTCTCATGCCTATTTGCTTTACCAAGGAATTGCTGTCTTTGTTTTCCAGCCAAGCAGCCATCTCATCTCTAAAACCATGCCTTTGATCTTGACTTTGCAGCAGGAAGTGATGATATTCCTTACCTGCCCGACATTTCAAGCCTTGCATTCCATTTCGGCTTCGTATTGGGCTTGGTCCCACTAAGACCACGTTAACTAGGGACAAGGGGACAAAGGGGAAAAATCTCATCCCCTCCTTGAGCGTCGAACTCAGAAAATGAGGAATGGAGTCTTTAGAACACTGTTAACTTCTAGACGTAGGGTCTACTGTAGGTCCCGAGAACAATAGAGTAATGAACTCGGTACCCAAAAACAGCGGGGTACCTGCCTCTCCAATGCTATAGGAAAAAGTAACTTTGTAAGCTCAGGCTTTGTTTTTTCCGCTGTGCCTGAGGCCTGAGCCCTGAGCCCTGAGCCCGACATCTCTGTAGGTTTTTTTCCCAGCCTCTGCCCTGAGCAGAGCAGGGGGCGGGACATCCTAAAGGCAGTCCTGCTGCTAGCACCTCGGCACCTAGGGTTTTCGTGACGCTGGGAAACCGCAGCTTATGGCTTTTTTTCCCCTCCTCTAGATGTGGCCGTTTTCCAGCTGAGCTGCCATCTGAGGCTGGAGTTTGCCATCTCAGCCTACTTCCCAGCTCACTTCCCCAACTTCTGTGTTTTCATCCAATAGATCGAGACGGGAGCGACCCGGAGCCACATAGGTGGCAAGTATTCTGCCACAGTAGGGACCTCTCTTACTGGAGTCAACAGTATTGTATCGGCCTCCAGTCTTTGCAGGAATTATACCAAATGACTAGTGCCATCCTCTCTCTGACTCCTTGCTGGCGAGGAGCCAAACTTATAAAAAAGCCTCGAGATCTGCACAAAGGGTCCAGTTCAGTCGAAGCTGCTGATTCCACCAGTAGCGAAGGGGATACAGATAGTCCGTGGCAAGCCTAGCACATGGTCTTCGTGTCACCAGAAACGTCTGGTAGTTTTTCGGTAGGGAGACGGGGGACGCCCTGTGAACCACTTGGTGGCACCTTGGGTGATCAAAGGGGACGCCTTTTAAGAGCCCAAGGGTGCTGGTGTTCGGTCTTCCTGTCACCGGAGACGTCTGGTAGCTGTGGGTGGGAGAAACAGGGGACGCCCTACATCCCACCAGTCGACTCCTGGAGCAGCGACGGGGACGCCCCTCCAGGCTCAGGAGTACGACGGTTTGTTTTTTCAGTTTGTTTTTTTAACTAGGTGCGCCACGGACCTGACCCGATGGGAAATACACCCTCCATCCCTGCAGCATCACCGTTGGGATGCATCCTTGGAAACTGGGATAAGTTTGACCCTGAATGTCTTAAGAAAAAGAGGCTGATTTTCTTATGTAACACGCCTTGGCCTCAATATACGTTAGGAGAGAAGGAAACATGGCCTGAAAATGGGAGTAGTGATTACAACACCGTACTCCAATGGCATCCATTCTGTCGGAGGCTAGGTAAGTGGTCGGAGCTTCCCTACGTACAAGCTTTTTTTGGGTTATCTCGTGCTCCATTCTCTTTGTTCTGGGTCGAAAGAAACACATACTTTGGGGTCTCCCAATGACATTCTAGATGACCCCCTTTTAAATTCCACTCCTGTCTCTCAGAGGGAAGCAAGGGAGGCTTTCCCACCTGTATCTCAGGGGGACAGAGAGGAGGCCTCCTCCCCTGTCTCTCAGGGGGAACCTAGCAGGCCTCAGAGCCCTGAAACCTCAACCCCTCAGTCGACTACTAGAACCCCTCCTCTGCCCTACTCACCCATATATCCAAAGTCACCAAAGGAGGAGAAGCCCAGTCCAGCGGGACACACTAGGAGTGGAGCCTCCTATCTCCCTGCTTCTTCTGTTCTCCTGCCTCTGAGAGAAGTAGCGGGTGCAGAAGGCCCTGCTCGGGTCCACGCGCCTTTCTCGATAGCTGACCTGCAGCAGTGCAAGGAAAGGCTAGGAAACTTTCCGGAGGATCCTACACGCTTTATTCATAACTTCCATATCTTAACCCTTGCCTTTCATATGGCCTGGAGGGACCTTTACATAGTTCTAACTACACGTTGCTCTCCAGAAGAAAAGCAACGAATTTGGGAAGGGGCCCGTAAACATGCGGATCAATGACATACTGAAGACCCCGGCCATGCAAGGCCTGCAGCCGAGGCTGTCCCAGATCATGAGCCTAACTGGGACTAGAATACACCAGTAGGAAACAGAAGTAAATCCATCATGATAGAGTGCTTATTGGCTGGAATGAGGGCTCGTATCAAAAAGCCAGTGAATTATGATAAAGTCAAGGAAATAACACAAGGAAGGGAAGAGAACCCTGCACTCTTCCGCAACGGACTGGTAGAAGCCTTTCGGAAATACACTAATACAGACCCATCGTCTCCGGAGGGACAGGTATTGATAGGGCAACACTTTATCACCCAGGCAGCCCCTGGTATTCGTAAGAAACTTCAGAAGTTACAAATGGGGCCCCAAAACCCTTTGGCACAACTGATGGATGTTGCCTTCTCGGTCTTTATCGATCGAGACTTAGAGGAGAGACAGGCCAAGCTACTCGCGTTACCTCTTAGTAACGACATTGGCTATGGCCAGCCACCTCAAGGTAACCTGGGGAAGCCCCAAAGGTGTGGAGGGCACAAGGATCCAATGTGCTTTAAGTGCAAATGCTCTGGACACTGGGCGAAAGAATGCACTAAGCCACCCCCAGGGCCATGTCCCAAGTGCAAAGAAATGAACCTTCATCCCTGGCACTGGAAGGTAGACTGCCCCCGTTCCCGGAGCGGAAAGGGGTCATTCTCCTATGGCCGTGGCAGCACTTGAGGACTGAGGGGGCCTGGGGAGCAGGTTGGCCCCAGCCTACACCAGCATCTCGATCTCTAACCAAGAACCCCGGGTGACTCTTGACGTGGCAGGTCAGAAAATTAATTTTCTGGTTGATGCTGGGGCTGCTTACTCTGTCCTTAATTCATATGCTGGTCCTCTCTCTTCTAACTCAAGAAGCATTATGGGAGTAGAAGGAAAATCTAAGACTTGTTTTCACACGCCCCCTATCCCTTGTCAGTTTGAGAGCCAAATTTTTAAGCATTCTTTTCTGATGATTCCACAATGCCCCGTACCAGTACTAGGATGAGAACTCTTGGCCAGACTAGGAGCTATTCTGAAGTTCCAGGAGGTCCCAGATAAAGTCCCTATAATTATGCTAGCCTGTAAAGACAAGAAAGAAAATAATATCCTGGAACAGATTTTACAAGAAGTAGATCCCCTAGTTTGGGACTCCGGGGTTCCTGGCAAGGCCAGTAAAGCGCAACAGGTCCAAATCCGCCTAAAGCCTGGGGTGATTTATCCCCACAGGAAACAATATCCCATCGAGTGGGAGGCTTTAGAGGGTCTGCAGCCCATCATCGAGAAGTTTATGACACATGGGCAGCTGGTACCCTGTCGGTCCCCCTGCAATACTCCAATCCTCCCTGTTCTTAAGCCCACAGGGGAGTCCAGGACTTAAGATGAATTAACGAGACTGTCGTCCCCTTACATTCCCTTGTGGCCAACGTATATACTATCCTCACCCAGGTACTAGACTATACTCAATGGGATACTGTGTTAGACTTAAAAGATGCATTCTTTTGGATCCCTGTCCGCCCAGATTCCCAGTACTTGTTTGCATTTGAGTGGACAGACCCTAAAACAATGGCCCATCAACAATATACCTGGACGGTGCTACTGCAAGGATTGAGGGACAGCCCCCATCTATTCGCAAGAGTGTTAGAGAAAGATCTAAGAGATTTACAGCTACGAGAAGGAGCAATCTTACGATACGTAGATGATATCTTCATCTGTAGCCTCTCGAAGGAAGCCTCAGATCGCAATACTATCCTCACTCTGAACTTCCTTGGGGGCCGGGGATACCGAGTCTCTAAGAAAAAGGCCCAAATTTCCAAGCAGAAAGTAAACTATTTAGGATATATCTCAACTCCAGGATCTAGGCAGCTGTCATCAGAAAGAATAAAGGCAATTACTGAGCTAACACCACCTGCTACCAAACGACAGCTCCGCTCTTTCCTGGGAATGGCTGGGTTCTGCAGGATCTGGATTCCAAACTTTGGACTAATTGCAAAGCCTCTATATGAAGCTACTAAGGGTCCAGACATTGATCCCATTATATGGGAAAAGGAACATGATCGAGCTGTTAATAAACTCAAGCAGGCTCTAGTTGAGGCCGCAGACCTAGGCATCCCTGACTTAAACAAACCTTTCTCTCTATACATAGCAGAGAAACAGGGAATAGCATTAGGAGTCCTAGTCCAGAGATTAGGAAATGAACCCCGACCTGTCGCATATTTCTCTAAGAAGCTGGACAGTGTCAAAACGGGGTGGCCTCCATGTCTTAGAGCAGTAGCAGCAACAGCCACATTAGCTGAGGAGGCTGCAGAGCTGACGCTTGGACAAAAGTTAGAAGTTCTAACTCCACATCAAGTCCAAAGTATATTAGAAATGAAAGGACATCTCTGGTTAACAGGAAATAGATTGACCACGTATCAGGCCCTTCTCCTAGACAATCCTGAAGTAACTATAAAAACTTGTAATACCTTAAATCCGGCCTCCTTAATGCCTATTGGATCATCTCCACATTTAGCTCATTCCTGCTCAGAGATTATTGATCTCACCTATTCCAGCAGGGCTGATTTATTAGACCAGCCCTTAGATAACCCTGATGAGAAGTGGCTTCCTGATGGGAGCAGTTTTGTACAGGGTAGACAGCGAAGAGTGGGATGTGCGGTGGTTAGTTTACATGACATTGTTGAGGCGCAACCTCTTCCACCCTCAACCTCAGCCCGAAAGGCAGAGATTATAGCTCTTACTCGAGCTCTCATTCTAGGACAAGGAAAAAAGATTAATATCTATACAGATTCCAAATATGCCTTCCTTGTTCTGCAAGCTCATGCTGCCATCTGGAAAGAAAGAGGACTCCTTACTGCAAGGAATTCCCCCGTTAAGCACCAGTAAGAAATCTTAAATTTGCTGGAAGCAGTTAGACTCCCTAAACAGGTAGCAGTAATACAGTGCAGGGGTCACCAGAAAGGTAGGTCCACTATTACCAAGGGAAACAGAAGGGCAGATCAAGAAGCTAGGAAGGCAGCTCTGAGGCCAATCACAGAAACGGCACTATTCCCCATCCATAGACGATGCTAACTTGAAGCCTGATTACACATCGGAAGAGAAATCACAGGCCATAGAGCAAGGGGGCATTCAGGAAGGGCCCTGGATTTACATTGGTCACAAACTTCTCCTTCCCCAGGCCTCTCAATGGAAAGTTTTAAAGGCCCTACATGACTCCTTCCACGTAGGAAAGGGATGCTACTACAGCATTAGTTAATAAATTATTTACAGGCAAAGGACTGACGACTACTATAAAAATATCTGTCAAACCTGCTCACTTTGCAACTACAATAACCCTAGTCAAAGGCCATCCCTTCCCCCACCGCTAGAGCCTGTTCAGCGGAGGGGAACATATCCAGGAGAAGACTGGCAGATTGATTTTACCAAAATGCCCCCCCCCCGTAAAAGATACAAGTGTCTACTAGTTTTAATAGACACCTTCCCTGGGTGGATTGAAGCCTTTCCGACCAGGACGGAGAAGGCCACAGAGGTAGCCAAGGCTCTCCTAAAAAATAATACCCCGATTTGGTCTCCCACGCTCCCTGCAGAGTGGTAACGGACCTTCCTTCACCTCTAAGATCACTCAATCAGTCTCTGAGGCCCTAGGTATAAAGTATTACCTCCACTCTGCTTGGAGACCTCAGTCCTCTGGAAAAGTAGAACGGGTAAACCAAACCTTAAAAAGAACACGAGCAAAGCTCCGTCAAGAGACTTCTGAGAACTGGGTCAAACTACTGCCTATAGCCCTCATGAGAATAAGGGGCTCCCCTAAAGCTAATACTAGGCTCAGCCCTTTTGAAATGCTATATGGCAGGCCATTCCTAACACTAGGTTTAATATTTGATACTAAGACCCATCAAGCCATGAAACATATAATAAACTTGGGGCAGGTACAAAAAGCGTTACAAGAATATGGAAATAAAGTCTTGCCTTCTCCTAAGAGAAGCCCTGGCCACTATCTCTCCAGGAGACTGGGTACTTCCCAAAACCTGGAAATAAGGATCACCTGCAGATCAACTTGACCCCAAATGGAAGGGACCCTATCAGATTGTCCTGAGTGCCCCCATGGCTGTGAAACTATTAGGGGTCGATAGTTGGGTTCCTATTTCTAGGATAAAACCAGCTCCTGCTGACCCAGATCACTCCTCGGACCAGCAGAGGAATCCAGACTCCACGTACACCTGTGAGCCGGTAGAAGCCCTCACGTTCCTGTTTGGAAGGAAAACGACTCGGACAACAAGATGACGCCACCTGCTCCTGTGCGCAGGCAGAGGACCCCATGCTCCTCTTCCGCAAGACTACTCCTGAGTCTGATAAGTAGCTTTCTATTTTCACCACTTAACCCCTTTCGCTTATGCTAACTCTTCACCTAAAACCATCTATGAATTAGCTGACCGTATGGCCCAGTCTTTACAATTGAATTATTCCCGTTGGCTTTGTCTTTCCACCCGTAGTTGGGGCTATGTTCAACCACTGGCACCGGAACAGTGGGGAAACGTCTCTGCAACCCTAGATGAAAAGGCTGTACATTCCAGCCCATGGGGCATAATAGCCTCTCAAAACCTTGCTAAACTATTACCCAGGACTTTCTCCGCTAGCGGTCAACACTCCCCTAGAGGGCCTCTATTTTCTCACTTAAGAAACCACCTACAAGTCAACTACCCCTTCTGCATTGTCAGTGATGCTCCAGGAGGCACGCCTGTAGGAAGGCTTGCTGATGGCCAGTGCCAACAAAATTTTCTAATCCCAAATCCCCCACTCGTAAACACTACTCGTGGAATTCTCACTTCGATACGCTATATCTCTCGGGGAATTGCTAACCCAGGGGACAAAATAAATTTCATACACACCCGCTTTCCGAAGCTAGCTATTCCTAGCCCACCTTCAGACAAAAGCTCACCCCAAACAGCATACTGCCTTTAGAGTGTCAGCTATTGTGTTCTTGGCCCCGTGATGTCTCCCGTGCCATGTCATGGACTGTGTGCAGTGTTCGTCGAGCTGTTTGTGTTGAAACGACGCTTTCCTTACCTTCCCGAAGACGTTCCCGCGTGGAAATCCTGTCGAGGATGGTGCTGGAGGTGTTGCTCGTAGGAAGACGATTTCTTCAAGGCAACTTGCCTTTTTGAGTGTGACCTATGGTGTTGTTTGCCCCATGATGTCCCCTGTGCCCTGTCATGTACTGTGTGTCCTGTTCCTCTAGCTATTTGTGTTGAAACGACGCTTTCCTTACCTTCCCGAAGACCTTCCCGCGTGGAAATCCTGTCGAGAATGGTGCTTGACGTGTTCCTTCCTGGTACACTGCCGTAGAACCTGTCGTGATGCATGGAACCATCCTGGTGCCGATGATTTTCGGTGACAGATTCGGGGACTTTGAGTAGGTCATCCGTGTCCCGCGTCGCCTCACGTGGTTCGTCCTCAAGCAGTATCTGGACTGGATGGCCTTGAAGAGCGACAATTCCATCCGATGCGTTCGGAACCCTGGCCGATCTCCAACATGAACCTGTCATGCAGTTAGCACACGTTACATCCATCCCAGCACCTTCTCCATGCTACACATCTTTTCTCACGTTTATCAAGCATTTTCACCCTTCTTCCATGGACAAACCCTAGCGTGCCGGAAACTTGGCTTCTCTTCATCCATCTTCAATATCAACATAGTCATTCAAACACTCTATGGTTTACATAAGTTTATTATCCAGTGCAGAGGAAACCAGCAGGAAGACACGCCCAAAACAGCAAGCACGTGAAATAACAGTTCTAATTCATTTTATTTTATTCATTTTATTTCCGTTTCTTACCCTGTGCTACACACTACTGAAGACATTTTAGGTTTCTCATGCTATCAAAAAGCTGCCACAGACAAAGCCCATCACAAACAATTGTGACGCACACTTGGAACATTGAAAAACAGGACTACCATGCTACCGACACAGCTCCAAGAAATGTCCTGTACAAAGGATTTCTTACTGCTTTGACCCTTCTTGTCTACCTCTACCACAGACAGACTCAGGACTGGACACAGGCCCAAGACTCCAGAACCAAAAGCTGAACCCCAGACCCCGGCCCAAATCCCAAAACTATCCCCGCAACCCAGGCAACACCATCGACCCTGAATGCCAGACGCTTGACACTGGAGACTGACAGAGAACCCTGGACATCAGGTTCCGTACATCAGACCCTAGAGCCAGAGCCGCACATCAACCCCACGCACCCACCCAGGATGCAAAGCCACACCTGAAGACGCTCCAGATTCCGGACACACAGACACAGATTTAACCTCAGGCCACAGAACCCAGATCTGTAACTGGGACCCCACGGCCAGACTCCAGAGCTGGAGCTGGACCGTGGAGCCCAGGTGCCAGATGCAGGAGTGGAACCGACTCCTCGCAATGTAAACAGAGCCAGGAGCCGATAAACAACATCCCTGACTGTCTAAGTCCAAGCACCTGGCCTCGGAAATACTTTTTCATGCCAATGGAAGGGTACAAGGGACAAAAATGACTCCCATCACTACTAAGTCATACCAAGCCCTGCAGAAATAGATTAAAAAGGCTGACAGAGCAAAAAATAATATAAATGCTTACTTTTGCCAAAAGATGTCCATGATCTCTCAGAAGCTGTACTTTACAAAAGTCAGTGTCCCAGCCATGAATGGCACATGGCGGGCTCACAAAACCGGTAAGGGAATAAAAAATTATTTTTGTCATACCTTCTAAGTTCTAACAGCCAGGATAACAATCAAAATAACATAATATGATTAATGGGAGGAATTTATATTCAAATGAATACCGGGACTTTCAGACAAAATGGACACATAGGTAGACATACTGTGCCTCCTCCCACAACCAGAAGGACAACAAAAATTAAAAAACAAAAAAACACTCATAACCAACAGAAAATCTAACTGTATGGAAATCTGACAACCAAGGAGTTAAACAAGAAACAGTCAACCAAACCGGCAGGAGGAGTCGAGACGGGCAGCTGGACGGAGAGGACTCGCAGTAAGATGGCGGCTGGTGGAGCTGGCATTTATGGGCACATTCACATGAAGATAAACCAGAAGGAACACCTGGGTAGCAAGACAGACCGTGCCACCCAGGGTCCCAGCAGGGGGAAATGTAGCCTCAAACCTCTGATTGAAAACATCTTCGGGGGTTGAGGCGAAAGCAGGAAAAACTCCCAGCCTTGCAGGAGAATTCGTTGGAGTGACCCACAGGGTGTTAGAATGGACACAAGCCCACCCACATGGGAGTCAGCACCAGAAGGTTCCAATTTGCTTGTGGGTAGTGGGGGAAGTGACTGAAATCCAGCAGTGAGCACAGCAGTGTCATTGTTCCCTCGCTGACCCTCCCCCACGTGCAGCCTCACAACGCAGACACGTGGGTTGCCCGCCCCTGGTAAACACCTAAGACTCCACCCCTCATACATAGCAGGTTCACGGAGACCAAAAAAAAAAAAAAAAATGGCCCAAATGAAAGAACAGATCAAAGCTCAAGAGAAAGTACAATTAAGCGATGAAGAGATAGCCAACCTATCAAATGCGCAGTTCAAAATAGTGGTAATTAGGATGCTCACACAATTGGTTGAATTTGGTCTCAAATTAGATGAAAAAATGAAGGCTATACTAAGTGAAATAAAGGAAAATGTACAGGGAACCGATAGTGATAGAAAGGAAACTGGGATTCTATTCAACGGTGTGGACCACAAGGAAGAAAGATTCAACAAGAACAGAATGAAGAAACAGGAATTCAGAAAAAGGAGGAGAGGCTTAGGAACTTCCAGGATATCTTTAAGCATTCCAACATCTGAAGTATTATCCGAATTAGAATGCTTCTCAGATAAAGTCAACTTAAAGGAGTTCTTCATCACCAAGCCCTTATCATACAAAATGGTAAAAGGATTTATCTGAGAAAAAGAAAATATGAGCAGTAAAATGACAGCAAACTCACAGTTATTGACAATCACACCTAAAACAAAAACAAAAGCAAACAGCTAGAACAGGAACAGAACCGCAGAAATGAAGATCACATGGAGGGTTATCAACAGTGGAGTGGGAGGGGGAGAGAGGAGGAAAAGGTACACAGAATAAGTAGCATAAATGGCAGGTAGAAAATAGACAGAGGGAGGTTAAGAATAGTATAGAAAATGTAGAAGCCAACGAACTTATATGTATGACCCATAGACATGAACTAAAGAGGGGGAATGTGGGTGGGAGGGGGTGTACAGGGCAGAGGGGAATACAGGGGGGAGGGGAATGGGAAAAACCATAATAGCATAATCAATAAAATATATTTTAAAAAAGTAATACCGAGCATACTGAGGTAATATTGGGTATATAGGGTATTTTGGTAAAGGAAACAACAGAGTCTTAGATTTCCAAGGTGAAGTAGGGGACATGCAGGTCATTTAGAAAAGAAGGCAGCCTACCTGCCAGGTTCATTTCTGTTGGGCAACTCCCACACATTTAACACACAAGGAGTATAGTAAAAGGGTCTACTAGCTCTTGCTAGTGATAGGGGACTCAAGACCTGGAAATTTGTAGCTTAAGGAAAAAGTTATTGAGCCTAGCAAGTAATATGTATGTTAAAGCTTTTGTTTCAGAAACTACAGATGAGGCCCATCCTGGCTCCTGAGAAACAGCCGGCCTCCTGGGGCACAGATAGAAGATTACCGCCTGGGGACATCCGAACCTTTGTTCCAGGGAGAGCCAATGACCACCCTCCCCCACTTGAGAACAGCACAGCCCAGGAAATAAACGCTGCAGCTTCGCTCACCTAATCCTCCCTGAATTTCAAAGCCCTCACTGCACCTTGTTTGTCTTCCCCCACCTCCCTTATACAAACTCTGGCCAGGAAACAGAAGGGAAGATGGTTTGTTAGGGTAGGAACCCGCCATCCTCTCAGATCGCCGGCCATCTGAATAAAGCGCTCGTAAAAG
>CM077312.1:672500-982500 GCA_039655065.1 Glossophaga mutica
AATCTGGGGGACAGGCTTCCCCTCCTTTGCCTCCCGCAGGACTAGAGCCGGTCGGGGGGCGGGGGGGGTTGGGGGGCGGGGGGGGCGTTGTCTTCTGTTCTCCTCCGTCCGCTGTGACCACGGCAAGCAGGAGCCGGGAAGGCCCCGGAACAGAGCTGCGGGCCCGCCACGCTCATCCCCGCCGAGCGCGGGCATCTTAAATCCCGTCTCATTTTAAACTAGAAAACGCCCCCTGAAACAGGTGTTAGAGAAGAAGACTGGAATTGTCGGAAGTGTCCGTTATTAGCCCACCTCTAATAAACTAGCCGCAGCGGCTGCGCTGAGGGGAAGCCCCCAGGGGGTCCGCAGTGGGGGCGGAATGAGGCCACCCCTGAGGGGAGACGGAGGCCTCTCGGGCCGTCCCCCCGGTCCATCAGTCGAGACCCTGCGACTGGATGTACTTCAAGGTTGGCCGTGACGGGGGGGGGGCACTGTGGGGGGCTCCGGGCCTTGGGGGGAGTTGTCCTCGGAATGGTCTCCGCAGACTGGCACTTGTGCCGATGAGCCTGGGACACGCTTGGAAGCTGCGCGGCAGGTTGGGGAGGCGAGTTCGTGGAGGGAGGTGAAGATGGGGATAAAAGGGGGCAGGAGGGGGCTTGTCTCCAGCCTTCAGTGGGCCCAGGGGGGCGGTTTCCTTTTTAGGAAGAAGCCAGAACGGGGTTGCCGCTGGAGGGCAGTTAAGGGGACAGAAGGGCCCCGTCCAGCTGGCCCGGTCGTCCTCCGCCAGACGGTTCTGGTCCGAAGGCCGCGTGGGTTGAGAGTGAGGCGCGTGGGCGACTGAGCGGTGGCCCAGGGTCTCGGGGAGAAGGTCCGAACGTCTGAGGGACGGGGGCTGGGGGGCAGGGGCCTCGTGGGCACAGCTGTCCGGCTCAGAGGAGAAGCTCCGGGGGGAGAGGTTCGGGCGGCAGGTCAGGTCTCGGGGCGGAGGTGTTGGGTGGCAGCTGAGAGTGTGTGGCCGAGCCCCCCCGCCCCGCCTGACAGCCAGCCCCCCAGCTCCTTGGTGCCAGCCCTGCCGTGCGCTGCGAGCCCTGGGCCTCTCAGGACCCCCTCGGAGGGCGGGCTCGCCGGCCAGATCCGTGCTGTGAGCGCGGTGCGGACGCCCCTGGCAGGAGCAGCCGGCGGGGCTGGGGCCCAGCGCCGCCCTCCGTGCGGCCGGCTAGGAGGGCCGCGGTCCGGGCCGCGGACGTGCGTGCGCGCCTGCAGGCGGAATTTGCCCCATTAGCTGCACCTGTCCTCCGCGCCGCGGGCCGCCGGCCGCGACCTCTGCGGCTGGCCGGGGCGTGCCGATGCGCTGCTCCCTGACCCCCCCTTCATCCCTCTGGCGGTCGATGGAGACTATTAGTCCATTTGCCGCGCCGGACGAATGTCAGTCACTTAACAAGGGTCACGAGTTTTGATGGGAGAGTGGGGCTAATGGTGGCGACGTCCCAGCTGTCTTCGTGGGTGACACAGCCATCCTGCCTCTCGCTGGCACCCCGCGGTTCTCCGGGTTAATAGGGACGGCGCTCCCAGCTCAGTGGGGCGCTGGAGCCCATGTTGGCGAGTCGCATGCACAGAGCTGACGTCCCATCGATGTTTTTTCATAACTCGGTCTCTCGGGAGCAGCCACACTGAACGTTTCCCTGTCTGGGTGGAAAACTGTCAGCTGGTGAGAAGAAATTGGGGCGGTTTCTTAGGGCACATGCCTGTGTGCGCGCGTGTGCACCTGAACACACAGGGGAAGGAAGCCAACGCTTGGGAGCACCTGGCGTGTGCCGGGCATTGTGCATGCACTGTGGTTAAAGTTCTCGCAACGACAGCCCAGCGTCCGCAGTCCTGTCCTGTGATGTCGCTGCCACTGTTGCTGCCGTACAGTCTGTGCCGACGGGACACCTCGTCTTCCTCAGGTCGCCGCCCCCCTCTAAGACCACCCAGCTGACGGGGGTGGGGCCGGGCGGCTGGCGAGCCTGCGCCTCCCCCTCTCCCCACACCCATTTCCACGGTCCACCCAGGACTCCGGCGCCACTCTGCTCTGCCACGCGGAGGCTCACCCTGCTCCCCGCCGCCTGCACCCGGGCGTGGGGCCTGCCACCCACGGGCGCCCGAGCCTGGCCCGTCTCAGCCCCGCGCGACCTCACCTCCCAGGCCCAGGCGGGGAGAGTCCCCGAGCGGCAGGTATGTGTTCATTTTCCAGATAATCAGAGGCCCCGATAACATAAAGCTCCGGCTGACGGACACCCGGCAGACAGGGCTGTTAGTTTACGCAGGGTGCTGGCAGCCCGGCTGGAAAATTTTGATCACTTTAATTTACTATATCCAGTGTGCTGCCGCACTCGGCAGCCCCTTTTATCAAGCCCTGTGAGGCGGTATTGATTTTTTTATTTTCTATGTAGGATAAGAAGACAGAGAGTTAGGAGCAAGAGTGAATGAAGAACTTTCCTCAGATTGCTGCTTCTCGGGCTTTATTGCTTCCTGTCGTTTGTGGTTTCAGATGACGTCCGGCGTGTCAGGGCTGCTTGAAGCAGTAACCGGGGTGAATAACAATGGGAGGGCCGGACGGGCAAGAGTGGAGCAGGGGAGAGAAACGCGGGGACCGCGGAGCCGGGGGAACACGCGTCTCGGAGCCGGCCGCCCCTCGCCCAGCAAACCGCACGCAGTCGAAGCCTTCGTCCTGTTACCATTATCTTCTTTCTGAAACGAACAGGAGCCGGCCCCCTGCGCCCCCCTCGGCCCAACAAGAGAGCACAGGCCAGCCCGCCCGCAGGGAGCCAGGGCCTGCCGAGCCCAGCGCTCCCAGGACAGCAGACCCCGGGGCTGCGGGGCCCGGTCCTGGCACTTCACACGCTGCAGCCCCTCGGGAGGCGGACGCACCGGGAGCCGCTGCCTGCAGTGCAGGAGGCTGCCACCTGCCACCTGCCACCACCGGCCTGGACGAGGGCTGCCCACCCAAAGGCTGCGCTTAACTTCAGGGAGCGAAACGGGGGTCACCAGGGACCAGTGTTTGCACAACGCCAGCGCAGGCGCGCAGACACGCACACTCACACACACGCACACAGTTGCACACATGGACATGCGCACGCACACACACACACACACTGATAGGCATGCACATGCACACGCGTGGGCACACGCACGGCCATCGGGGAGCCTGGCACACAGACCTCTTTGGTTTCCCAGCCCCGTGCGCTCTGGCCCTCGGCGTCCGCGGTCTCACTGTGGAGAGAGGGGCCCGCAGGGACACCGCCCGCCCACGCGCAGGTCACACTCGGAGCCCCAGGGCGAGGCCCCGGAGCGGGCGTCGGGAAGTGCTCGCGGCCTCAGTGAGGGGGGGGTGCGGGCGAGCAGGGCCTGCGACGTCCTAAGTCCCGAAAGGTGCGCAGTGCAATCGAACGGGGTGTGTGGACGACCCTTAGACTCGGCCAGCAGCAGCCTCCTCGGGGTCACAGCTGAGGTCGGCCGCGGAGAGCTGCCCAGGCGCTGCGTCAAAAACGTCCCGACCTCAAATCCGACCGTGGAACTTGAGGTTGTAAAGGACACGTTTCTGGCCCCCGTCTCTGCCCCGGGGATCCCCGGGGTTCCTCCCGGAAGGCCTCGTGTTGGTGAGTGGGCGGCCTCGCTTGGTCGAAGTTTCCGTTAACCAGAGCACGTGTGTAACTTGGAAACGCCGTTGGCCAAAGCTGTCTGTTCATTTTGCGAAGAGACGGACGCCTCGTCGCCCGGGGGGATGAAGGCCGGTCGCCCCACCCTGATGCTGTTGGAAACTGTCCGCCCGGCGGGCAGAGGGAGGGGCTCCCTGAGCTGCCCACGCTGTGGCCTCCGGTGTCCGCCTGCGCTCGGAGCTCTTTCAGCTCCGTCTCGGGGATCCAAGCAGCCCAGGTGAAGACGGGTCCTCGGGCCCCAAACACTGGGAGGGCGCTGGAGGACTCTGCCCCAGAGGCGTGCGCCCACGGCCCCGGCGACCATGGGCTGGACGGGCCCTGCTGACTCGCGTGGGGTGGGGGGACCCGGCCCCTTGGCTCCCCCACTCTGCCCGTTTGCCGAGGTTTCTCGGCTCGGCGGGGCCCGGAGACTTCTTTCTACCCCGCAGAGGCCTAGAGCCCAAGTTGATGGTGAGCAGGTGTGCGTGTGTGCGTGTGAAGGCGATGTCACATTAGAAAAGCACAAGGCCTCCCCACGTCGCATCTCGTGGAGAACAGCCATGTGCCGCTCTCTTCGCAGGCGGGACCTGTCTCGGGGGACGCCAGGTGCTTGAGGAGGACTTGGGGTGCGCGCTGGTGACGTCGTCTCCCACGCGAACGCAGCTTTAAAGCGTGCTCGGGAATGGATGGAAGGGCCTCCCAAGGCGGAGACATTGCCCCGCCTCTGACTGCGGGGGGCCTGGGCGTGCCGTCTGTGACCTGGCGGTTCGTTCCCCCGACTTCGACAGGCAGTTGTTTCCGTTAAAATAAATCTCTGTGTCATAACACGCGGCCGCCTTGTAAGAGGTATTCGGGCACGTCATCATCAACCCTCCCCACAAGGGGAGACTCGGCGGCCTTTGAAGGCTGCACGGCGCCGTCGCTCAGAAATCCACTTCATCTTAGAGCAGAGGAGCCTCGCGAGGTGACCGCACCCCCACTCCCCTGTCCTGCTCGCCCCTGGCCAGGCAGGTGACGTCCCTGGAACTGGCAGTGGGGCTGGGGAGCCGAGACGGGGCGTCCCCCGGGCAGGAGGCACAGCTGGGCTCTGGTCAGACCCCAGCAACAACTTCCCCGCCTCTTCCCCCAAATGCGCAGAGCCCGCGCTCGGCCTGCGGCGAAGGCGGCGTCTGACGGGCCGAGTTTGCAAAGGGGCTTCGAAAAGGTCAAAGCGCTGTTCAGACATTGCACGACTTTCCGCCTTTGGTTCTCTGCTCTCCTTGACTCCGAGGCGTGGAAGTCTCTTTGACTTCCGTGCGCACCTTCATCAACCGGCCTGCAGTCAACGCACCTGCGTTCACTGTTTCCAGGAGGGTTAGCACGTAGCTGTGGATTCCGGGGTCACTGACGTCCTCTCTGGAGTCTGACCCTCCCCGCCCGATGATGCCGTCAGAGACCGACGGCCCGGGAATATGGACAATGACCACAACGAACGGTGGGACGGAAAGAGGCCGCAGTTACTGCCGAGCGCCGGCTGTGGGTGCAGAGGGGAAGACTTTTCGCAAAGGTGTTTCTTTCCACTGAAAATATAGACCCGCGCATTCACCCCAGGACGAGCAGAGGGGAAAAAAAAACGCTGAAAATGGAAGCGACGGCTTCAGTTTACCCAGGTTATTTCCGAGCAGCCACTCAAAGACGTAATGGAAATAATTTAGACATATGGACAAGAACCCTCAACATCAATAGTGCTGGAAGAAATGAAACATATGCTGATGAAGTCACGCGGAATTGAATCTCATACAAACGCTGGCAAATCTATATCGGATTATCACAGCAAAAACTTCATTCCCACTGATTTACAATGTGTTGTTATTGTCCCCTCCGCACCGCCACAGCCAGCCGCCGAGCAGCTGCCGGGCGCCTTACGGTAAGTAAGGGTGCGCACCGCGCCTCCTTGGCCGGGTGCCTCGAGTGGCCTTAGAGCTTCCTTGGGGGCCGTGGGTGGCCTGGGCTGCTCCTCTGGTATTTACACGGGAGTGCAGGAGGGGGGGGGAGGTTCCGAGACACGGGGACCTGCAGCAGACGCGCGGCTCAGCAGGACCAGCCCCCGCCCGCTGCCCCCCCCCCCCCGCAGCCCCGTCTCTGTGGAGTGAGCAGGAGTTCTTCACACCACCATTGCTGTCAGGGGGAGGTGGGATTCGGGGCGTGCACATCACACGCCTTCCCAGCGTTCCTGGGACGGGAGGGCTGCCGGCCCCGGTTCCCGAGTCTCGCTCCCCTGAATCGGGGCTGCGTCCCCGAGGCCCGGGCGGCAGGGAGGCGCGGCTCTTTGGAGAAAGGGTCATGCGAGCGGTACTCCGGCAAAGCCCACGAGCTTTCCTCAAAAACAGGTGGAATGCACAGTGACCGGGAGCCCGGCGGGCCCGGTGGTGAGGTCAGGGCTGCGGCTGGCATCTGGGGGTGACACAGCCTGGTGCCGGGTGGCGCGGGGTCCCGGCACAGCTCCCGGTTCCACACTCTTCGGGGTCCCGAGTCCAGGTCTGCGGCTGTCCCCCAAAACGCAACTTTGGGCCTGCTGTTCTCTCCTCCCAAGACTCCAGGGACCGTGGGCTTCGGCTGCCTTGCGAAACGCCGGCGGTCCCCTCACTGTCCACCGTGTGCTGTGCTGAGTGACGGGCAGGAAGGGGGGGGCAGCAGGCAAGCTCCCGAGGGGCCGGCACGCACGCGTGTGCCCCCTGCCCACCCCGCCAGCCAGGTTTGGGAGGAGTTCGCAGTAAAGAGGGCGAGTGGGGAAAGAGTCACGGTTTAACCGGAATCGCTAATTAACCAGGGTCGGCCGTTCCCGGGGCCGACTCTGCAGCAGCGCTCGATTCTCCCGATGGAACCACGTTAACCTGAGAATCCCTCTGCCGCGAGGGGTCCGGCTGCCGGGGACGCGCCCTCCCTCCCGTCAGGCGGCGCCGGAGCGCGGTGGTGGGGAGGAGGGGTTTCCACGTGGGGTCACGACCCGTCCCCAGGGGGCGCCGCAGTGGAGGCCGGGCGGCGTCCTGTGCGCCGTTTCGGAAAGTGCGGGTTAGGAGCCTTTGTCTCTGGACGGAGGCCACACCCGGCGGGACTAGGGACGCCTCGGTTCTGAGAGGACTTCTCGGGGGTCCGACTGGGCGACCCCGCGTTCCCCGTCCTCCCCATCGACGGGGAATCGCGTGCGGCAGGGCTGGCCGGCGTGGGCGGGGGCTGTGGGGGCCTCTTCGTTTTCCTTCAACGTCTCTGCCCTTCGGGAGAAAGGAGGAACTTGGCCTTGTCCCCGCGGCTCCTTGGAGGTCAGTGGGTCTCGCGGGGGCGGCCAGGCGACGTGGGTCGGCGTGGAAGAAGGCCGTGAGTGGCTGGGCCGCCACGTGGCGTCCCTCTCATCGGCAGCCGGGGCGCAGGGGCCGCACGCAGCACCTGCCCCCGAAGAGCGTTCACCGTGCGGCGTGGGCGCCGATCTGATGCGCGCACACGGCGATTTCTCTGGACTCTGGAGCCGCTTCGTTCGCGCAGCTGCGCACCCACCTCGGTGACGCCGCGCCCGTCGTGGGGGCGGCCGACCGTGGGGCTTGCTCCGCGCCCGGCCGCTGCGGCCCAGGCAGAGCCGTCCTCTGCACGGCCCGGTCGGCAGAGCCCCACGCACCCGGGCAGCTGGGTTCCGTCGGCAAGGCCTGGGTGCTGGGAGCTGCTCGCTGCTGCGTGGGGTGCCCCCTTGGCGAGCGGCCCCCATTCCCACTGTCGGTTGTAAACCCGGGCGGGGGTCACCTGGAGACGCTGCCTGAAGCGCGGACCCCCCTGCAGCGCCCTCAGGCCAAACACACGGATTATGAAACCCAGGCCGGTGGGTGGATAGCGCTCCACGCTTTACGTGCCGAAGAGACGAAGTGTAAGGTACGCTTTTAAAGCCTCTACCACTTGCATACGAAGAGTGGAAAACGCCCTCTTCCACACGGAGGCGTAGCCCCTTCGATATCACTCTCTGCCGACGCTCCCTCAGAAGCGGGGCGGTGTCGGGGGAAGCCGAGCGCCCATTTCCAGGAGACCGTGCGCTTTGGGCGGCGGCCACCTGCTCAGGCCGTGCGCGTCGCGGGGGAGTTACAGCAGGTGCGGATTAACCCACGAATCTCCAGCCCCGGAATCGTCTCTGCATCCTGTCTCGCAGAGGCGTGCACACGGTTGATGCTCAATTGACTAACAATAGCAACAATGACGGTAACGATGCCGCGATATTCAGGTCCGTTTGGCCGCACCTTCTGCCTGCGCGAGGGCAAAACGTGTCCTCATCGCAGAATTAGAGTCAACGGCGGGAAGGGGTCCTCTCTGCTCGGCGCCCCCCCCCATCGACGCGCCTTAAATGCTCCTCATTATGAATTCATTTTCAGCTTCATTGCGCCCCAGAAATTAATTGGACATAAATTTCTCTGTAAGGCTCTGGAAACTTTCATTCCAAAGGCAGCATCAGCGCAGAGCTCGGCCCCACAGACAACACTGGCTCCCGGCCGACGATGAAGTGCAAGTCCCGCGCACCCAAGTGGGGCTTTCCCGGGGGCGGCCGTGATTCGGCGAACGTTTTGTTCTGCATTTGCCTCTCACCTTGTTTCGCGGGTCCCCGGCTCTCACCTGGCTGCTCCGTCAGCTCCGTGCCGACGGGGGCTTCTTCTCCTGTCGTTTGGTGCTGCTCCCTGTGGTGGGTGCCCGGTGGCACCGGCCTCCTCCCCTGCCCCACAGGCCACAGGGTGGTCGCATGGAGGGGCGGCCAGCGCCGTGGTGGTCGCTGGGTGCCCCGCCCTGTTCAGAAGGCTTCCCGTGGTTTCAAATACGAGATGGTCCCTCTCTGCTCGGGGTGGCAGCTCCGAGATTACTAGCCGGTCACTCGGCACGTTTATGGAACAATGGCGTGTGCGCCATCCTCCCGAGGAGCCAGAGCCACGCCCTGTCCTCCGTGGACCTGGCCGGTGGTCTCTGTGGCTCCGTGACAGGCAGAATGTTTTCCAGGTTCTGCAGACAGTCAGACAGGCGGACAGGAGAGGCGCAAGGACAGAGGGAGCTGCTGAGAGGTTTCGGGGGGCGGGGCGTGAAACGGACAGTTTTGTTCTAGAACATTCTATATGACTGGGAAATAACTGGGGGCTGGAGTGGTGGGACAGGAGCCGCAGTTCGGCGGGGAGGCCCAGCAGCAGGTGGGCGGGCTGTGCCGCCCAGACAGAGTGGGTGGGTGTCGGTGTTGGTTGGATGCAGAGCCCACAGCAGGGACAGACCTTTGGGGGCTTCTCGAGTCCCTGCGGTGGCCCCGGCTGGGTCCTGGTGGCAGTCCTTCTGGAGGGACAGGGTACACGGAGCCCAGGACTGAACGGTTCCTCCTCCTTCTTCCGAGGGCCAGCGGGAGGGCGGACCTCACAGAGCGCACCCTCAGTCGGGAGCTCGGCGGATACCCCAGGCTGCCCACGTGTGCGCGCCTGTTTGCCGAACTCTCTCCCGGCCCGACCCTCACCCTGCTCCTCCACCACGGACACGTGGCGCTGGACACGTGGTTCAATGTCAGCGACGTCACTCTTCCTCACGGGGATCTGCGCTGCCTGAGCCTGGAGACCAGCCTCACCGCCTTCCCCCGACGCAGAGCACGGCAGAGTCTGGTTGCTAACCTCCCCGCAGGGAATCTGAAGGGCATTTGCAGCACCTGAAACCAGGTGCTCCCTGGGGTGGGAGAGCGATGGAATGCCCCGGCCAGGCCAGAGGGGCTGGGCGGCCTCGAACCCGGGCCTTCCTCACCGTTGGCACCAGCCTGAGGGCGCGGCTGCAGGCCGAGGGCAGGGAGGGACGAGGCGGGTGGGTGGAGTGTGCAGCAGGCAATAACAGCGGATTATGGACTCGACTGCCGGCCCCTCAGCTCGTGGCGCCCTGAGGAGCCCCCTGAATTTGCCGGAAACACTTGGGGGGTCTCGAGACGCTGTGCTGTACAGTCAGCCTCGGCGGTACTTCAGCGCCGCGTCCGATCTGCACTTGGAAACCTGCGTGGGGGGGGGGGGGCAGCCCCGGGGCCTGGCAGGAGCCGAAACCCCGGTCCCTGCTTGACCCTCCGAGACGCCGAAGGGCAGCGTCTGTGGCGACGTTGACAGAGTTCTAAGGCGGGGGGGTCCCCTCTTAGGTCGTTAGCCCGAGGGCTCCGCTGGGCACCTGCTGGTGGGCGCCCTGTGGCGGCGGCACCCAGACCGAGGGGGTGGGACCGGCGGGACCGGGTCCTGGGGGTGCACCACTGACCCAGACAGACAGACACGTCAGGGGACACAGTTACGACAACTCACAATTGTTCGTTTTAGCAAAGAAACCCTTATTTTTTGTTAACAAAAACAACTCTAGGCAAACTCCGACCACCTAAGGCGGCGGCGCTCCTTGGCAGTTCAGGGAGAATGACACTCGCCGCCCCGGCCGGTCGGGAGGCCCCCTCCGGTGACGGGCCCCTGGGAGCGGGCGCAGGCGGGCGGGAGGCCGTGCTCTCCGTGCCCCGAGGTCCAGGGGGCGTCGATTAAGGCCCCGCAGACCTCCCTCCGGGAGGAGCCTAATGGGAGAGTCGGCCCTTCTGCCCAGCTCTAGAGCTCAGGGGCCCTCAGCCGTGGGGACGGCAGGAGGCCCGGCCCCCGGGCCCCAGGAAGGGCAGTGCCGGTCCCCGCCCCGCCCGTGACCAGGCGACTCCGCCCTGTCGTGCTCGAAGCTCGGACGGAGGAGCCTCGGCCGCTCTGCCCGGTCCCCATGAGCGTGTCTGGCCCACGTGGGTCCTGCCGGCCAGCTGGTCTGAGCCAGGGCCCCACGTCCACGGCGCTGAGACGTCAGTCTCGTGGGCTTCCCCTGTCGGAGGATGGCCCTCCGTGTGTCTGAGAACAGCGTGGGTTCCTGCTGCTGAGAGAACCAGCGGGGACGAGCCGCGAGGGCACCCGAGGGCGCTGGGCTCTGAGCTCCTGTCCTCCTCCTCCCCGCCCTCGCCCGACGTCCGCGCGCCCCTGCTCAGGGAAGAGGTTTAAGGGCGACGGCCGAAGCGTAAGTGGAAAGTGCGTGTGGGCTTGATGCTTACGAGACTTCCTTCATTCAGGGAGTTCCCTCCCGTTTCTAGAACGTTCTCTTTGACTCCGGCTTCCCTGGAAACGTGTCGGCCGGGTCTCACACCACCTGGGGCCGGGTCCTCTAATCGGGTGCATCGGCACAGCACCCACGTCCCGGCGACACGGGACCCGGCCGGTCCGCCCGACCCTGGCACCAGGCCAGAGGCGCGGCGTCCTGACCGTTGCTGGCTCTGTGGCCTGCAAGGCGCGGCCGAGCCGACGGAGTGGCGGAATGTTCTAGTTTCCCCCTTCTGCCGTAGCCTGTGCGGAGAGGGCGGCTCTCTTGGCAGAGACCAGCCTGGCTGGACGCGAGGGTGGTCCCGCTGGGCCCCGAGCCCCGGCCTCAGCTGCAGCTTGAACGGTGTCAGCAGCTCAGGCGCGCCGCGCAAGCTGGGTGCTTTTTGTGAGTCCCGCATCGCGCCGTGTTTCCATTGAATACGACGACAAAAGAACATAATATCTCATATTTTTGAGTTATAATCTTAGGCTTATTACTGTCACAAAGCAATTACAAGCTATTTTTATGCAGAAATCAAACATGAAATTAAAGACTCGGAAATGAAAGAGAACCGTTCTCGCCCCCGCTCTGCAGCCCTGCGGCGGGGCCTGCGAGGGAGGGGCCGGGACGCGTGTGCGCCCTGCAGCCGGAGCGCCGCGGGCCGCGGGGGTGACCGGGGCGGCTGCCGCCCGCTGGTGTCTCGGTGCCAAGGGCTGCCCGGAACTCGAGAAATCTTGAAGTAAACCTGCTTTACAACGGGTGCAACTGTGGATACGGCGGTTGCTCCACCGGTCTGAGCAGCCGGCGGGGCAGGCGTGGCCTCTGCTGACCACCCCGGGGTGGCCCCAGGGTGTCCTGGGAGGAGGGTCCCGAACAGGAAAGTGCCTGACAAGGCTGAACATCTGCAGCCCGGCCGCACACAGGTGCTCACCCCGGTGGGCGGTCACCCTGGCGGGCAGTTAGCAAAGGGCACGGGGGAGTCTGCTCCCCGCTGACCCGTTGTTCCCCCCTGCCCCCGCCCCCACCGTGGGTCGGCTGAGAGGGTTTGGCGCAGCTGACCAGCTGACTGCCCGGTGGGACCCAGCTCTGCGGTAGGGTGGCACCCGAGTTTGGACTGAGATGGCCCCGGGGGTCCTGCGAGCCCAGCACGCACGTGGCCCTGGAGGCCGGGTCCGGCCGTCTGACCCCTCGGGCCCTGTTTCGGCTCTGGGGCCTCGCTCACGCCCGGGCCCCGCGCTCAGGGGCCCGCGGACCGCTCTTCCTCCGCGCTCTTCCCGGAGGGAGCACCGCCAGGAACCGCGCAGAGGGTACGCGGATGCAGGCCAAGGAGAGGCGGCCGGACAGCCCGCCCGCCCGCCCCACAGACACGCGTACCCACGGGCGCACGCAGGGACGCGCGTGCCCCTGCGTGCACCGGGCCACACGCACACTCACCTGCACGCGGCCAGGGCGGGGCGAGCACGGGCTGCGCAGGCTCAACTCCGGGAAACGTGGGCAGCTCCGCAACCTCCTCGCTGGCGCGCGTCCTCACGGGGTGGGGGGCCCCGAGTCCCGACTGCCGGGTCCCTAGAAGCATGTGCGCGCTGCCCGAATTAGCCGGCGGGCCGCAGGCGCCGGCCGAGGCCGCACAAAGACCGCTTTGCCGGCGGACGGCCCCAGTACCGGCTGCGGTGGACTGTCCAGGCCGTGCGTTCTCGGCGCGCTGCCCCCGGCGACGGAAACTGCCGCCCCTTCCGGCCCGCAGATGGGGGGGGGGGGAGCTGCGTGCGCCACGTGCCGGAGGCTTTGCTCCTCAGACAGCCCCGAGGGCCACTCCCTGAGACTGAGGCCGCTGGATAGCGGTCGCCCCTGAGGAGGCTGCCGGGGAACCACCGGGCTGGTCTGCAAGGTCCGGCAGCTTCCCTGCGACGCGGCGCGCACTCAGCCCGGCCGCCCGCGGAGGCGCGGGGTCAGCGGCCTCCGCCCGTCCACGGGAGGGTGCCAGTGTCTCCTCCGCACGCGGCGCCCCGAGCCCTTGACGGTCCCCCAGGCCCTGGGCACCCCGGTCGCGCTCAGCCTGCTGCGGACGGTTCCCAGCCCCGGAGCCCGGGGGTCGGCGTCTCTTCCTCCTGCTGTCACGCCTCTCGGTGCTCGCACGGTTCGCCTGCTTTCGGCCTTTGCCGTCCGCACGGCATGCGCTTTGGTTTCGGCCGACGGCACTCCGCCGCGTGTGTGCGTCCGCTCACTGGCCGGCGAGCTGGAGGACAGGGGGCTGCCCCGCCGCTGCCTGTCACGGATCAGGCTGCCGCGGCGTTCCTGCCCTGGACTCTATGCAGCGCGAAACCGTGAATCTGGACCCAAGCGCCGCGCGCTCTCACACCTGGGGTCTGTCCTGGGTTGTCAGTCAGATGCGGCGGGGCGCTGGCCGCCCCGCCTCCCGGCCCCCAGCGCGGCTCTCCCTGGGGGTCCTGCGCTGTCTCGCAGGCAGCGGCACCTCCGCGGAAAGGCCGAGTCCCGGGCTGACGCCTGGCAACTGGGCAGCAGGTCAGCAGTCGCGCCGGCAGCACGCGTGGAGTTTGACACGCATAGGCAGGGGGAGCAGGGTTTGGGGGGCAGGTGGGTGACGGGGTCAGGGCGGAGGGCACGGCGGGGGCGGGGGGAGCCGTTCTGGGGTCGATGTCCCAGGCACCCTGCCGTCCCCGCTGCTGTCGCCGACTCCCGGTTTGTGCGTCGTGTCCGTGCGGTGGTGGGCGAGGCCACCGGTGGGCTCACGCTGGACAGCAGCCCCACGGGTCTGAGCGGCGCCTGCCCCGGCGGCAGAGGCCCAGGCTTCGTCCTGTCCGCCGGCTCCGGCCCACGGCAGCCTCAGCTGCCAGCTTCCCTTCGGCGTGAGGGCTGATGCGCGGGCGCAGGGGTCTGCCGCCCAGGCGGAGAGGAGGGCCCGTCTGTCTGCCGAGGGGGGGCCGCGACCCCGCTCCCACGTCCACGTGGTGTCGGGGTCGCAGGGGACGCGCGTCCTGCACCTTCCGTTTCTTGCGGCTGCTTCAGTCAACACGACGGGGGCGAGACCGGCCTGGCATCGCCACGCTGCTCCTTCCCGCCAGGGCGACTGCGACCCCTTCACGCTCGCTCGCGGGGACCCTCCGGGGATGCTTCCCGTCGGCCGGTGTTCTCAGGAGGCGTGAGGCGGAAGGCGGAGCCGAGGGCAGGACCTGGCGCCTCGGCCGTCCGTGGGCACCCAGGGGACAGGGCTGCGCGCTGGAGCTTCCGCCGTCTCACGCATCTGTGGTGAATTTCCAGCGGTTCGTGGCCTCCGAGGGGCAGGACACCCTCCGGTCCCCTCCTCACGCGCGGGGTGGTCGGGGTCACGCGGTGGGTTAGCCTCGCGGAACGGTAATCATTCAGGGATTCCGCGGGTATCGAGCAGAAACTGTTGGAATTGCGGGAAGTTACTCCCTCATCGGGAAGGGCGGGAGGTGCTCATCGAACCCGCTTACGAGCGCGCACCGGCTTTATCCCGCGATTTGCCCGGTGCCCCCGGCGGCTTCGGGGAAAGTCCGTCCGAATGAATAGCTGATGAGGGGGCGCATCAGCCCTGCGCTTCTGAGACTCCTCGGGAACCCCGAGGACAGGCTGTCCCAGGAAACGCATTATTAATCTTCCAATTAATATGAAATGCTCTGCTGCACTTTGGGCAGCTTGGCGAGAACAGGTGAATCTTACAAACAGCGACCCCCTCCGCCCCTCGCCGCGGAGAGGCGCCGGTGAGCAGTGCCTCTGAGCAGCGCTCACAGCGGTGCGGAGTATCGCACGGTTCCGACGTGTGTGGTGCACGGATGCTGCTCGAGGGGGAAGACCCGTGTGCGGAAAACACGCAGCCGAGGAGGCTTCACCTCGGGTCGCGCGTTCCTGAGAGGGCGCTGGGGGCCTTGCTCCTTCCGCCCTGGATACCCGGGGACCCAGACTCGCCCAGGCTTCCGGCCACATTCCAGGAGGAAACCGGTCGGTCACGCCCAGGACGCCGGCTCCTGACCCAGTGCCCAGGGACTCTGGGGGAGCGGAGGGTGTCCCAGCACCTTGCTCTCGGCCCTTTTCATTCCACTTCGATTTCTGACGTTTCTTGCCTTCGGTGGCGTTTCCTGCCTCACCCCTGTCGCTCGCTCCCCAGCCCTCTCTGGCGGGAGCCTTGTGGCCATTTCTGTGGCCGCTGTAGTGGGTGTGGCTGGTGTGGGTCCTTGGCCTCTGCCCTCCGGCTCCCCCTCCCCCGCCCCTGCTGGACCTCGGTCACCTCGTGCCCCCTTCCTCCGACTCTGAGCTCCCTGTCCACGCCCCTCCCGCCTGCACTGACCTTCCTCGTGCCCCACGCGCTGCGATCTCTCGTCCTCCCCAAGCCACGCGCTCCCCGAGCGGCAGGAGCATCGTCTGTCTGTCTGTCCATCTGTCCATCTCATCCCCCCTCCAACACGCAGGTCGTGGTGCGCACAGCACCTGCTGGGATGCGCTCAGTGAAACTGAAAACGTGACTTCGTGTCCTGCGCATTTCCGACCTTCTTTTCTCGGGTATTTACTTATTTCAAACTTAAAGACTTTCAGACTTAAAAGTAAAATCCACCCAGCTCCCGTCGAAGTGTGTGCGTCCTGGGGAGGAGCCCCCCCGACGTGTGACGGGAGGGGCCGGGGTGCAGGCCCCAGGGGAGGGGGGCGTCCCCACACCGTCGTCAGTGACAGCAACAGCACTGGGGGGGGTGGCCCTGGCACTGCCCAGTGTCAGCTCCGTTTTACAGGGGACTCAGTGGGCGGAGGACCAGGCGGGCCGTGCGGCTCCCTGTGGCGGAGAAGCTGGGACTCAGCCGACAGCTCAGAGCCCGTCCTCCCAGGGCCCGCAGGGGCCTCAGGGGTGCAGCGTAGCACGCAGTAGAGGCATAGCCAAGAACTCCTGGTTTTCTTCTTCTCAGCACCTCTCTGAGCCCAGGCCAGGCACCTGGAGGCCCCAGCTGTCCACCCGGCTGGAGGGGGCACCTGGCTGGGTCCTAAACACAGGCTGTGGGCGGGGTGGGGGGCACCTCTCGTGAGCTGTTGTCGCTGGTCCGTCAGCGGCCGCCCTGGGGGGCACTCCCCTGGGGTGACGCCCCTCGGAGCTTGCTCTGCTCCTCCCAAGGCTCTAGATTTTCCCAGCCTCGTGCAGGTCGAGTTCCTTCACAACCCAAACCGACCGTCCAGACGCTCGGAGGCTCGGTCCCCCGCGTGCCTTCTTCGGGGACGGGTTCCCTGTGGGACGGAGTGCGCTCCGGCTCCCGCAGGTGTCACAACGGGGCTGAGGGGCTTTCGCCAGCGCCGAAGGGAGAGGTCACGTCTGGTGCCCCTCAGGCTGGGTGTGCGACTTTGCACAACTGTGTGTGGATGTACAGCCGACACCGTGCCAGTCACACCCCTGTGTGTCCCGGAGGTGTGTTCGGTGACGCTGGGGGGCCCCTCCTACCCTCGGACAGCCCAGAGTTCAGCACCGCGGGTGCCGGACCACCGCGACGGAGCTCCGTCCAGCAAAGGCTGCGCAGTGCGGGCTCAGGGGCCACGGGCACTCCGCCCGCCCCGGTCCCTCCGCCAGGCCCAGGGCTGTCCCGCAGCCCCGCCCCCCACGGCTCACAGTTGGCATCTCGGCCTCGCATCGGTGGGCCCACGGGGGAAAGCTGAGCTGGACTTGGCTGTGGCTGCAGTCCCAGTTCTCATGACAAGTTGCTCATTCTCTGGGGACCAGCGGCCGCTCACAGCATGGCAGGCATCCCAGTGCCCCACGGTGGGTGTGATCCTGGAGGGGGCGGGAACTGAGACCCACAGCCCCTCCCACCCCAGCAGTGTCCAGGCTGCTCGTCTGAACCCGTCAGGGTGAGCACAGCCCCCCGGAGCCGGTGTCCCCCATCGCTGCGCTCCCCTGCTTGCTCACGTTGCAGCGGGAAGCGAAGGGACCGCAGGTGGTGGCCACGTGGCTCTGGGCACAGTCATGGGAGGGGTGAGGCCACCGTGCCGATCGCCCTTCCCCCTCCCCGCATCCACACTCCACATTCGTGTGCGGCGTCCAGGGCAGTGAGGACGCCGTCCTGTCCAGGCTCTGACACGTGGTGACAATGCCCATCACATGGGGACGGAGGGGACACGTTTGAGGCGCAGATGTGTGGTGACGGGGGCGCCCGAGCCCAGACGCCAGGCCCGCAGGCCCGCTCCACAGTTCACGAGCTGCGTGAACATGGGCAGAGTGGGGACAATGACGAGGCCTCCTTCACGGCACTGTCGGAGGGTGGAGGGAGGTGACAAGCGCAGAGCGTGACCTTGGCCACGCCTGTCCTGGGTGCTGGACGCCTGGGGTGATGCACGCGGAAGCTCCAACCCCGAGCCCTGACCTCTGTGTTGCACGTGACAGCTGTCCCGACCCCGTCCCCGTCAGCAAGTGCCAGTTATTGTTTAAGTGGAACGGTCGCCCAGAAAACTCCTGGTTCTGACGCTGCTCCCGCAGCGCATCACAGCCGCCAGGGGCTCCCTGCGGACCGCACCAGGTCTCCCGTTGACCCAGGGAGACTCGCGCAGAAAGGGGGCCTTGGTGGGGCGGCCCACCCCCGCGGGCGGGGTGCAGCCAGGCGCCCGTCGAGAGGCTCGGGGATCCGGGAAGACATTCCTGGGAGCATCTGCGCGATACGCGACGGATGCTGGGAAGCCTCAAAAATACCGAAGGGAATGTGTGCGGGAAAGAAGGAAACGCAGGGAAATTTCCGACGTGTTTCCAGCTGCTGTGAACATTGTTTTTAAGTTAAAGTTCTTATCCATGATTCTCAGGCTTGTACAAAGTCATGAAGTTCACAAAAAGCAAAACAAAACAGAAAACCAACCCTTCCCTCCTGCCTGCACCGGGGCAGCCTCAGCGGCAGGTCTGAGCAGGATTTCCCGGAGCTGAACTCCACGCTGGGCTGTGCCCTGCTGCGCACCGGTGGCCAGGCCACACCCAGACACGGGAGAAAGAGCGTGACGCGCCCAATGGCGGACGCGCACGCTGGGGAGTGTAACGTGACCTGTGCGCACGGAGCTACTGGGCACAAGGCGGTGGAAAACTATAACATCTTGGCCAAAACTCAGTAGTGTGATCCTTTGTATTTTCTAGATCACATGCTTAAAAAAAAAATGCCGGCTAAGATCTGCCTCCCTGGAAGCAATGGCGGCCACCAGGACACCGTCTCCACAGCTCGAGGTGAGTGTGCGGGGAAGGCGGGCGGGAGAGGCGGGCGCAGGGCTTCCCGGGTCTGCGGCTGCACGCGGGCCGGCCGCTGCGCCGGTGACGTCAGCCTCTTTGGAAGTTTGCAGCCATTGACAGTCCTGCCTCTTGGACACACATGTGGCCAAGTTTGTTTCTGCGGCTTTGAGAGCCTGGGCCCCTGTGGCAAATCACCAAGCGTGGGCCTGACAGGGCAGCAAAGGATACTTTTGTTTTCTTTTCCGTTTGGCACAGGAGAAAGCCTTCTCCTCTTTCCTGCTTAAATATACACAAAGGGCTCAGTATACCGAGGGTGTTAATGCGGAGGGAAGGACGCAGAGAATTTTAAAGCCGTTAAACCTGACGGTTGCTGCCATAGTTCACTCCTGAATGAATCGCAGAGTAGGTCCACATTTTCCAGGAACCGACAGCCCTGTGCATCGTGACATAATCCAAGATTGAGTATCACTGCATTTTATCTCAAAACACAGACGCAGGAAAGCCCAGTGGTGCCCCCCTGGCCCCGGTCCCTTCTCCAGCATGTCTGGACTAGCAGTTAGACTCATTAATAGGCAGGGCGAAAATTGCAAAAGAGAGAACTGGCTTTAATTCTTACAGAATTTTCAGGCAGTTTGGACGACGAAGATGGCAGACGGCAGCCGGGCTGGAGAAGGGACGGTCCCTGTGTCTGGTCAGCAAAGGCTGCCTTCCTGCTGCGGTGTCATTATTTTTAAAGGGTGAAGGGAAATCCATTCGCTTGAATATTTTTTCTAAAATGCTACGGTTTTTATGATGTGGACACCTCCCCGCCACCCGCAGAAGGGACTTTCGGTGACGGTGGTGCCCTGACGCGGGGCCCTGGGTGGCGGCCCTTGTGCGCACTGGGCTCACAGGCTTTCCGAGGGGAGACGGCAGCATTCGAAGTGACCTCTCCCAGCGAAAGACCAGGGGGTTGTCTCCAGTCTCCGTTCATTCATGTTTTTTTTGGTCCTTTCTTGGTTCTACAGACCATCTGGGCTCTTCGCTTCCTCCTGCCTCCCTCCTGCCTCTGGCCCCCCTGCACTGAATTAACTGTTGCAATGCAAATGAGAACAGAAACAAAATATCTCAGCTCTGCTACATCTTCATAGCGCTGGATAGGTGTTGGGCAGAGGAAACAAATCGGATACATTACAGCCAGGCCTGACCAGCGAAGAACTGGAGACAGTGTTGCTCTTCACGGAGGGCCAAGGGGCGGAGTCGATTCTGCAGGGGGCCCCGTTGCTGCCAGACTCACCTGAGATCGTGGACGAGGTGCTCACCTCTTTGCCCAACAATCTCCCACCCATTATCGGGGGTCACAGCACCTCGCTCATCGGCCCTTGGAGAGAGACCGCTGGACGCAGTAGGTGCTTGGCGCAGTAGCTGCTCAGCGTGCGAGGTGACAGAACTCAGCCTCACGGCTCACACGGTACCTTCCTACACGACAGACTGTTAGACTTTAAAGTGACCTGCAGAGTTCAAGGACATGGAAAACCACACACGCTAAGAAAAGTTCCTGAAAAAGGTCAAATTCAAACGGGGATAATCATAAGACCTCAAAATGTAGGAATACATAGAAGGAAGACGGAACTATCACAAAACATTAACGCTCGTGGCCTCTGCATGCTGGGGTTTTGGGTGCTCCTAGAAAGTGTGCTGAGTTGTCCTGTCTCAGTGTTTTGAAATAACTGCTATTTTTTACCATAAGAGCAGAGACCCTTCCCCCACCTCAGACATAAGATGAGAAAGGAAACTCGTGTGTATGTCGTGTTATTCAGGGACATGGACAGGACACTGTGCATGTGAGAGGTGAATACAAGCGGTGCATGAAAATGTGTGGCCGCTCTGTCCTGCAGGCTGAGCTGTTAAATAATTAAGGAATTTGACTTAGAAGTAAAGTGGGACGCGGGGGGGGGGGGTGGCGCGAAGGCTGGCGGTCCTCTCACAGGAGGAAACCGTGGGGAGGGGGCCCCTGAGGGACGCCGGGGGCCCGAATCGCTCCGTGGTGTCCCCGTGGGCCCCGACTTTGCACGGGGGGGGGCGTGTTGGAGGGTCGGTGGGTTTGGGGACCAGGGGCCGGAACAGAGCGGCGGGGGAGGGGTCTCGGCGGAACTCCCGCTGGGAGCCCCGGTGCAGCCGGGGAGTTACACATTAACCAGTCCTGTGACCACATGAGAATGTAATGGTTTTTTATTTGATATCTTTTTCGCCAGAGGACTTTTCTCTGTATCGATAAACATGACGTTAATTTTCCATTGTTCCGGTTAGTTCTAAGATACTGCGGGCCAGATGCAAGTCTCACTAATCCCACTGGAAAAGTCCCAAAATAAGCAAAACCCCCCAAAATCCATGAAGTCTGCTCAGGAAGTGAGGTCAGTCACTGAAGTTTTGCTTCCAGATTGGTGAGCCGTTTGGTGCCTCTGCTTGTCCGCAGGCAGGGGTCCTCCCGGTGCAGGGAGCCCAGCGCCGTGCAGCTCACAGCCGCCCACGGGCCGCGCTCCGCCTCGCCCGCAGCTGTCGGAGGCCCCGTGTGAGCTCGGGGGTTTCGGGGGGACGCCCCGTGGATGGGAGCTCGCTGGGGCAGGCGCCGACTGTCAGCACGGCCAGGCCCCGGCGCGTGGTCAGCGCGTGGTCTGGAGCCCGTGACGCCCGGCGTGGCCCCGCCGCAGAGGAGATGCTGCGTGTCCGAGTCCCGGCTCGAGGACTCGCCCCGACGGGGGCTGGCAGCCCCGCTGCTCCGCATCCGGGGGCACGGAGGTCACGGCAGGGCTCTCGGCCCCGCGGACCGCTCTCCCAGCTCCCGGCCCTTTGAAGCTGCAGGCGGCTTTGTGAGAGTTGATAATCTAATCTCAGCCCAGCCTGTGCGGTTGGGTTTCTCTCTTTCCCTTCCAGCCGCTCTGTGCGGAGGCCGCTGTTGGAGTCTGTGGGCCGTCCGAGGGAGGAGGCGGCCGATCACTCCGGTTTGCTGGACGGAGCGACCTTGGCAAGACCTGTGACAGCCAGGGCCTGGCGGCCTGTGGGAAGAGAGCGGGGTGGGCAGAGAGAAGGGTTTTTCCTTTCCCTACCTTGAGGCCAGACATGGCAATTACCACCGCCAGCCGCGAAGAAGTCGTTAATTACAGGGTTATGCCCTTGTAGCCAGAGGAGGAAGGGAGGGACCCAAGGTTACGAAGTGGCCCTTAAAAAAGTTAGAGGTGGCTTCTTTTCCCCTTTTCAGTGGGGTGACTTAATTAGTAGTCAGGTTCGGGCCCGATGAGGAAAAGAAGTCTCAAAGAGACATCTTATTAGAACAATTAGATTTGTCTATCCCTCCAATTTGCTTTTCTTAACTGTCCATTCTGTTTTTATTTTCCTTAATGATCTTTGGAAATCTTTCGGGTGTGAGAGCAAGGGATGACACATCAGCTATGAAATGTGCCCCCCGGCCCGGGCGAGGGCGGGGTGCACTCACGGGGAACACGTGTGAGCTGCCACTCGCTAACCAAGTCACCCAGCAGGTCTGGGAGCCCTGCGGGGCGCTGACCACGCCCCGGCCGCCTGACCCTCAGACCGCGGCCCCTCTCTGCTCTGGGAGAGGCCAGGCGAGCCCGCCCGGGTCCCGGGCACCCTGCGGGCAGCAGACGTGGCCAAGCCGAGTAAGGGGCTGTGGCCCAGCAGCCAGAATGCATCGCAGGCCTTCACAACAGGCGTGCCGACCTCCAGTGCTGGGAGGGCGCACACGTGGGCACATGCAACACACTCGACCACACATGTGCAAGCACCCAGGCACACACCACCGGCATAACACACACAAGCACACACACGTGCACAGGTCTGCACACCCAGACACACCTCATGGACGTGGCTCCCGGGTATGTGAGCGCGCACACACAAGCACAGCCCCTGGAGACAAGCACACACAGACAACGCACTCTTGCAGACACACGCCCATGCACGGACCCACATGTGCAGACACGCGCAGCCTTCCCAGCAGGGAAGCCCCGAGAGCTCTCGGTGACAGAGTTTGTCCTCGTGTTTTGCAGACCAGCCGCCTCCGATCGCCGTGGGCCAGTCTCCTGTGCCCGTGGGGCGGGTGCACCGCCTGCCTTGTGGGCGCACACGGCTTCTCCCTGAAGGCAGACGTTTGCAGGCCATTGGTCACTGACGCAGACGATCCTCCCACTGGACGGGGAGACGGGCGGGGGAAGGGCCCGCGGGAAACGCACCCCACTCCGCTCCCTCCTCCACACAAGGGGGACGGGCCCCGGGGGGCAGCTTCCTGCTGGAACCTTCCGACCAGACAGGCCCCGGGGCTGCTGTGGCCGTGTCTCCCTCCCTGCACAGGGACGTGGTCCCCGGGCCGCCATGCGCCGTCCCTCTGTCTGTCTCTGTCCGTGCGTCTGGTCCGGAGCGCCAGACCCTGCCAGACACAGCAGCTCTGCTTTCAAACCCACGTGTCGTCCACACAGAACTCGGCTTAGACGGACCCGGGCGAGGCCAAGGCTCACACCCACCTGGCCCTAGGCACAGACACGTGACCTCACACACACGCACGTGACCTCACACCTGCAGAAAGACAGTGAGGATGGACGGACGCTCTCCCCGAGGATGTGGGGCCTGGTCACGGCTGTTTTGATTTCCTGTACAATGGTTGAAACTTTCCCACGCAATTTAAATTTCAGTCTAATCCTACAAATATTTTTCTGATTAACTTTGACCTTTATTTCTTTTATATCCCAGGTATAAATCATTCTAGGAAATTAACCCATTTAGCCTCGGCCGTGCGGTCGGCTGGTTGGAGCACCGTCCTGTAAACCAAAGTTGCGGGTTTGATCCTCGGTCCGGCTGCATAGGGGAAGCGACCGATTGATGTCTCTCTCCCCCCCCTTCTCCCTAAAATCAATAAATGTATCCTCAGATGAGGGCTAAAAACGTAATTAAAACAAAATTAACCCACTTAGCAAAGCTTTCTCAGTCTTTTCTGGCTTCACGAGGACGGGGCAAGACTCACAGGTCAGCCTCGGGGTCCCAGCCCCCCGTGGCTGTGGGGTCCCCGGGTTTCTCCTGCGTGAGGCAGGTGCCCTGTGCTCTGCAGACCGCTCCTCCCTCCTGCTTCTCCAGCGCCGCTCACGCCTCAAACTGCCCTGCCGCCTCGTCTGCGCCCAACCCCCGCCAGCTCCGTGGGGTGTGGTTTCCCGCCCTGGTCTTTCTGTCCCCCAGGAGCCCAGAACGCTCCGGGAATCGCGCTGTAGGAACGGGACTGACGGACCTGCTAACATGCGAGCTCCATGGGGCTCGGGAAGCTCTTTCGACCTCGAGGGGCCCCAGGAGCCCCGGCCCCAGTGGGCGCGCGGGGACCCTGCTCCCTGAGCTAGGCACGTCCTGGTCTTCCGGCTCGGGGTGAGGCCGGCACCCCAATCCCGACGACCCTTGCCAGGTTCTTCCTGGGTGGGTGGGGGTGTGTTTGCGGACCTTCTGGACCTGGGATGCGGGATCTGCGTCACCTGCGGCGGACCAGCCGCACCTGAGGCCCCTGACTTTCCAGGGGGCCGGGGCCCCGGGGGGACAGATCAGCTCTCAGGCAGCCGTGACCTCCCCTCCAATTGGCTTCTGGGGCAGACTCGGTGTGTGGGTGGCCTTCCCTTGTCGGCTCTGATGGGGAACCTCACCAGGCTGGGGCCTTCGCTCACACAATGATTTTATTCACTCGCTCGCTTGATCTGGTGAAAAAGAAATCTGACATCCGGTCGCCCAGCAGCGTCTCGCCCCCCACCCGCACCCCCTGCGCGGTGGACAGGTCCACCCGGCGGGACCCGGCGGGGACTGGCTCCGAAACCCCGCGCAGCCGCTGCGGCGAGGCCGGGAGCGGAAGACGCCCTCGAAGAGGCCGTCCCACTCTCGTCGGATGCTGAGCTCCTGTTCTTACAAACCGAGAAGCCCGGGCAGAGCCGGCGCATTCCTTTTCTTCTCTGGCTCGTTGAAGAACCATTTTGTTCTTGGCTTGCAAACAAGGATTGTAAAACATCCACTCCTTCCCATTGATTCCTCAGGAGAAAAGAACGAGCCAAAGCAGGTAGCTTGTTAGGGGCAGATTACGCATGAAAGGAACGCACAAAGCGTCGGCGGAAAAGCCCGGGGCCGCCGAGATGCTCCGCGGTGGCCTCGGGGACAAGTGCCTCTTAGGTCATTTCAAACCAGGGCCCATTCTCGGGGCCCTCCGTGGATTAGGACATAAAACAACACCCATTGTCCCGGCCCGTTGTGGCCGCACTTGTGTGGGCGCGGGTTAATTGAGACCTGCGCTCCTCCTGCCCGGGGACTTGGCGCAGGGCGGGCTGGGGCGGGCGGCGGCGGCCCCGCAGGGAGTGGGGGGGGGCAGCTGCAGGTGGTGGCTTCGCTCTGCCTGGTGGGGGTAGGGGGGAGCGAGCGCGAGTGCGAGCTGCTTTGGCGGTCCCGAAGGGCAACAGGTGTGCATGTCGAAGCGTCCCCCAGCCAGCCGTGCGGCCCCCCCGGTCCCGCTGCCCAGGGGGAGCCGAGCCCGCGTGTCCCCCCCACAGCTGGGCGAGCGCGTTCTCAGGCACACTGTGCAAAGGAGCCAGAAAGCAGCACAGCCCGAAGGAGGTGCCCACCCGCTGATGAGTGAGCACACGAGACGTGTGCCCAGCACACGGATCGGCCGTGAAAAGGGCCGGAGTCCTTCCCGGCTCGGAGCTGGGGGCTCGGCCACGGGCCCCTCAGGGCCTGGACAGTGACCGCAGCGCCTTGACGTTCGTGGGGTCGACACCTGCCAGCGCGCTCCGGGCCGTCTCCGAGCCTCGCCTCACCTCTTGCCTTCGGTGGGTGCCCGCCCTCCGGCGTCTGGGCGGGAGCGGGCGGGAGGCGGAGTGGGCAGGAGCTTGCCCTGGGCTGGGGGCTCCGAAGAGCCTCGCCGGCGTTCGGCAGGGCTCTCCCCACCCCCCGGTTTCCCCCGCCCCCCACCCCGCGTCCCTCCCTCCTGACGAACAGTCGAGTGGGAGCAGAAGCCCGCAGGGCGGCAAGCACGGGCTGGAGGGCGGCCTCTCGGAGCAGGGCCTCCAAGGAGGGTTCATGCCGCTGCCGGAGCACGGCCGGCCTGGCGCACGCCGGGCGCAGCAAGTGAGGCCCGGCGTCCGCAGGACCAGGACCCTCCCTGCCCACTCTCACCGGACGGCCTCTCAGACGCCAGGGAAGCCCCAGCGCCCTTGGAACTAAGTTGCAAAGTGATTAAAAGTAACTGTGACAAGAACGACGGGGAGAAAGAATCGCCGGAGCCGAGAGAAGTCTCGTGTTTGGTGGGACCTCTTCAAAGTCACGACGGATCGGTCGGCATTTTTCACGAGTCGGGTAAACACTCGCCCGTAAGACGCGTCTTGTCCCCGGGCTCAGCCGCGCCCGGAGCCTGTGCGGTCACCGTCCTCAGAAACAAGCAGTTCAGGCTGACCCCGAGCTTCGAGGGGCCGGAGCCGGTCAGCGGCCACAGCTCCGCTGCCGAGTACAGGGCCCAGCCGGCCGTCAGCGCTCAGGTCCCTGAGGATGGGAACCGTCCGCAGGGCCCTGGTGGCACTGCAAGCAGCCCGCGTCGGCCTGGTTTCCCAGGAGCCCCCTTCTCCGTCCCAGCAGGACCGGCACGGACTGCAGCCCGATGCCCACCGGCCCTCCACGCCCCGCCCGCACCCCAGGGACCTGGGGTCCCTCGGAGGACGTCCCCGAGCCCCCGGCCTGCAGACCCGGGGTGGCGTGGGGGGACGCTGCACGGCGGACGGAGGTGGAGTGTCCCCGTGTCCGTTCCCTCTCCAGCGGCTGCTGAGCCTCTTGTGCTGAGCCGGAAGCCAGGCTGGAAGGCCACGCCCCAGGCGGGGTCCTCCCCAGACCGACCCCGGGTCACCTGCTGCTGCCGCGCCTGGGGCCAGCTCGGAAGCAGGTGCCACCGTGGAACAGGCTGCAGGGCGGGGCCCGGCTCCCTGGCAGCGGACAGTGCCGTCCTGGGTCCCCACCAGAGACCGCCAAGGTGCCGCCTCCCGACCGCACACCCTGACCCCCGAGATGACAGCAAAGTGACTTTCGTGCCTGTCCCTGCTGGGCAGAGGACTCTGCCTCGTCTCGGTTTTTCTTCAGCAACAGAGCCCGAACCCGGGTTTCCTCGGTGACGCTGAGGGTTCTCCTCAAGCTGGAGGGCGAGAGGCCCCTTACAAGCCAAGCCCGGGCGCGCTGGTCCCGTCTCTCTCGGGCTGTGCGTGTCTCCCCCGGGGCCCCACAGAAGGTCAGGGTGCAGCCAAGCCCAGGGCCCCGGAGAGTCGGAGGGGCTCCCCAGCCCCTGCTGCGGCATCTTTGCATCTTTCGGGAACACGGCTTCCCATCCCCACCTTGGAGGACTCGTAAACATTCCCCATTGCTCGACGGTCTAGGGCAGTGGGGACTTCCCGGCGCAGGGCGCAGAGGCGGCCTTTCGCCCACGTCCACAGCCCCTAAACCTGTCCGTTTAACCAGACGGCTGACCGCCGGGTGGACCCAGGCACGCTCCGGTCTCCTGGGGACCACGGGGCAGCCCTTCCTGGCACCACCAGCACAGAGGCCACCGCAGGGTGCCACTGACGTGGGCCGCCTCGCAGGGGCGCGACCCGTCCCGCAGCTCAGCACCCCCCCCACGGGGCCACATCTCCTTTCTCGTGCTGCCAACGTGCCCTGTGGCTGCAGCAGGCGTGACCGCCACGTAGGTGATGCGTTACCCGACGAGGTGCGGGTCCAAAGCTGCAACGACAATTCTTCGACGTGGAACAGGATGTGTGAGCTGCAAATTTTCTCGGAATTCGATCAGGGGATCGAGCCCTCAGACATCCTCCGATTCAGCTATCGCATTGCTCAGGGTTTATTCAGGGCCAGGCCCTGGCGCCCCTCCCTCCTGTCCGAGACCCCCAGCTTCTGGGCGAAGTGGGCAACAATCACTCCCTCTGGCTTTGATGCTTGTTCCAGCCTCTGCGTCCGGCCTGGGCCGACGCCTCGCTCTGGGCCCCCTCTCCACGATGCGGGGGTGCGCTCCAGCATCGCCCCCTCGGCGGGCGCCCCCGGCAGGACAGGGGACGGTGGAGGGGCTGGGACACGTCAGAGGCCCGTGCCGCTGTGCGGGTGGAACCCGAGAGAGGGCGTGTCAGGTGCCGTGTGTCTGACGTTCAGTCCCTGCGTCCGTGTTCCCCGGTCACGGCCATCCCCGGTCTCGGGTGGGCGAGTCGCAGAGACGTGTCACGTGGAGCGAGGCGCGCGCTCGGCGAAAGTGACGTGAACAGCTCGCCAGCTGCCGGGCGCGCCCCCGCCTGGCCTCGGGATGTCGAGGCGGCTCCCCTGAGCGCCCTGCCGGCTCTCCCCGCATCGGCCTGCCTCGGCCTCCCGCACCCAGGCCCTCGGCCAAGTTCCCTGGGAAATTTACATGCGCGCCCACGACCCCAGGCTCTGCCTTTCGACGCTCGCCCCTGCTGCTTCCTACCCTGTATCCATCGCCCCCCCCAGGGCACCCGTGGGCTCCGCCGTCTGCGAGACCGTCTGCGGACTGTAAATAAACGCCACCGCGCCAAGGGGCAGACGAGATGGAGCCCGTCGGAGCGGCGAGTCGGCTGCACAGCTGTAATCACGGTGGAGGGGCGTGAGGTGAGCCCCTCGCACCCATAGATTTAATGGTCGTCAGCGGCCGGGGCCGGGGCGCAGGGCCCGGGGCGGGGGCACTCGGGGCGGAGGCACTCGAGGGGGGGGGTACTCGGGGCGCCCGGCCCACCGATGAGCTCACGCGCGTCTCCGGCTCTGCAGGCAGGGCTGCTCCAAAGCGCCCACCTGGGACCCCGAGCCGCCCACCTGTGGTGCAGGAAGGACGTCAGCCCCGATTTCTGCAGGTGAGCGACCGTCAGCCTCTGCGGGAAGGCCGGCCTTCTCCCAAGGTGCGGTCTGCGAGCGGCCCCCCGCCCCAGCCCTCCCCAGGTGCGCACACTCGCAGGTGGGGGGCGGCTGAGGCCCCCTCCCCTGCGGACCCCGTTCCGGGCTCGCACACCCACCCCTGGGAAGCTCGTGTGGGGTCCCTGCCTGTGCTTGTCTGCGGTCAAGGGCCCAGGACTCAGCCGACTGCCCTTCTGCTGGACGGAAACCCCCCGTCGCCTGGTCTCAGGCCTCGCGGTGACGGTGACGGTGACGGTGACAGCGGCACCAACGGCTGAGGGAGGCGGGGTTACAGGTAAGAAACGGTTGGAATCAGAAAGCTACTCACTATCTGGCAGCCACAACTGGACGTTTGAATGTTACACTTCCTGCATTTTTTATTCTTAATGACAATGGCGTTATTAACGGGAAGGGCCCCCTGGAAATAGACCAGGATTCATTCTGAGCCAGACACCGATGCTGAGGGTGGGGGGTGGAGGGACGCCCAGCTCCCTGGCCCACTTTGGGGCCACTTCCCACAGGAGGGTGGGCGTCCTTCATGCGTGGAAAGGTCGGGGGCCCCGGCCTGGCCCTCGGGGCCCTGGGATTCCAGATGAGCTCCGCCCTCATGCCGCCCACTTGTTGCACCGAGAAGGCAGCGACTTTCGGAGCTGAAGGCAGAGTCGGGCCGTCCAGCCGCAGAAGCCATCGGGGGCAGCTGAGCAAGATGGTGCTGACCCCCCAGGGGGTTTCGGGGGGAAGCTGCCTCCGGGGGTCTCTCCTGAGAGAATGCAAGACCCCTCGGTTCGCACGTCCTGAGACGGGGGCTTTGACGGCTGACACGCACATGCACGCAGGGCCCCGCAGCGCAGGGACTGCGGGGCAGGCGGGACGGGCGCAGGGCGCAGTTGGCGGAGGGGCACCAGGAGGTGACGACGGTGAACAGAGGGGTCCACTGGAGGGGCCGCTGACCGGCTCTGCTCCCGCTCCCTCCGGAGCTCGGGTCGTGCCCGGGCGTCCTTTTCTCTCTTTCTTTCTTTCTTTCTTTCTTTCTTTCTTTCTTTCTTTCTTTCTTTCTTTCTTTCAAGATTTTATTTATTTATTTTTAGAGAGGGGAAGGGAAGGAGAGAGGGAGAGGAACATCACTGTGTGGTTGCCTCTCACACGCCCCCTACTGGGGACCCGGCCTGCAACCCAGGCCTGTGCCCTGACTGGGACTCGAACCAGCGACCCTCTGGTTCGCAAGCCTCGCTCAATCCACTGAGCCACACCAGCCGGGGCGCAGACGCCCTTTTCTACGGGTGCCGCTTGTCAGGGCAGTCCCCAGAACACTGGACTCACCTCGGGCAGATAAATGTGCGACTGTGCACACACGTGGGTTTCGTATGTGTGCCTAAGAGCACGAAGGCGCATGTGAGCACATGTGACATGAGAGCACACACACGAACATGTGTGACTGGGCATGCACCACCGTGACATGCACGTGCAGGTGAGCAAGGATGCACACACGTGAACACACGGGTGTGAGGCAGTCATGCCTGTGTGCGTGTGCGCACACCTGCCTGAGTGTGGTGCGTGTGCCCGCCCGCTGATGGGTGGGGGAGTTCAGGAGCTGCTTGTCTGGCTTTGCGCAGTGACTCGGCCCATCGCAGGAGAACCTAAGCAGCGTTCGAATTCCGCTGAGGAAGAGTTTCGGGCGACACGGGGCGGACGTTCGGAGTCGGAGGGCAGCGCTGGAGCCCCCGGAGCAGGCGAGGAGGGGCAGACGTCCGGGTCCCGGCCGGGGGTCCAGCGGCTCCGTCAGCGTCCCCGGCTCCGTGGGCGAAGCGGGGCCGGACCCTCGAGGGGAGCTGGCGCGGGCGTGACCGCGGTGGGGACCAGGACTCCCGGCCGCCGCGCCACCTGGAGGGGGTGTGTGCTTCTCCATGGGGACCGTGTCCTGTGCCCACGCCCTCCCGCTGGCAAATATGGGGTCGGCCGGACGCAGTCGGAGCTGAGGGTGATGGAGCTCGCCCCTTCCGGGCCCCTCTTCCCGGCGCCCTGCCCCCCGAGCAGCCCCCGCGGGAGTCTGCAGACGCAGCAGCGGCCCGGCGCGGGGGCTGGGTCTGAGTCCGGGCTCCCTCGGCCCGTGGAGCTGGGGGCTGGCTGTCCACAGAGACGGGGCCAACGTCCAGGTCCTTGCCCAGAGCGGGAAGAGCCGCCTCTGACGGGATGAGCGCAAGCCCCGTGTCGCCGGGGTCGCCATCGCTGAGCTCAGCTTTGCCCTCGTTCCTGGAGACAAGGCACCTCAATTTCTGCCGCGTGAGACCAAAGGGTCAGGTGCGCGGCCACCGCCTGACTGCCGGCGGATGCTGGTGTGCAAAAACACGCCTACCTGCCAGTGACAGGATGACAAGACACCTGGGCACCCTGAGCGGGGACGTCAGGGAGAGACGCCCCCCTGGGCGTCGGTGCGTCAGGGGCTGCAGTGAAGTCCGGGCGCAGGGGGAAGGGCCTTTCCGGCTCCCCTGGAGTCTCGCTGCACGCGGCGTGAGAAATTCGAAGTGAGCCGCAGGTTCTGCGTGTGCGTGCGTGTGCGTGCTCACACACGCCTTTTCCCTGTCACTCACCGCCTGTCGGGAAGGAGGGCCACGCTGTCCTCGCTGGGGACGGGGCTTCCTCAACCTCCACCGCTGAAGTCACCCACGTTCTGGATGACACAGTTACCTGTGTGTTCACACACATGTGCTTTTACACGTCTACGTGAAATACACGCCACAGTTAATCGTCGTCGCCCAGGGAGGTTCCGCCCTACAAGTCACCGGGAACCCCGAGTGACAAATGCCAAACCGGGGCTCTGGGAGCCCCTGCCCTCATTTGCACCAGCTTGGACACACGGACGCTCCTGTTCGACGAGGCCCTCGCTGCGCTCCGCGGGCTTGGTGACCTCGACCCCGCACGGGCAGCGAGCAGGCTCCCGCCGCACCGCACTCCGCTGACCGGTGTTCCCCGGGAGCCACCACCCCGCGTCCTGGAGCCCGGGGACAGGAGGCTGCTCCCCAGCGCCGGGGCCACGAACAGCACGGCCGCCAACAGAACTCGCGAAGGCGGAAGGGCACTCGGTGCAGCGTGGACAGCACGGCGCGCTCCGAGCTGGAGCGCGGAGGCTGGGAGGGCGCCGGGGACGCATCGATCTGGGGGGGGGGGGGGGGACGAGAGCCTGCCCGGCGAGCGTGAGGACCTGCAGACGCAAAGCCCTCGCATAATGAGAATCGACCGTGTCTGATCACGCTCGGAAGGGCGCTGGCGAGGAGGCGAAGCCAAATATTTGCCTTGTGGGGACACCGCAGCGTGTCTCCGGGAGGCAGGGCTGGCGTGGCCCCCCGGACGGCGGACGTTCCCGCGGGTCCCGTCTCCCTGCAAGGGCGCCCACCTCCGCGGGGCCCCCGGCCGGCGGCCCGAGGAAGCAGAAGCGCTTCCTCCGTGCGGCCTTCGCCAACCCCGCGGTGTCCTCGGTCTCGGCCTTGGTGCTGCAGCCCGTCCAGCCTCCCCGCGTCCTGTCTCCACGCCGCGCGCTCAGCTCTGCACGGCCGGTGAGGCCGCCACGGGTGTTCGCGGTGAGGGCCTCCCTCGAGGCCTGTCTGCCTCACGCTGTGGTTCGGGGCAAGGTCAGGGGCGGGCAGGCCTGCTTTTCATTGACTGCTGTCCCTGCTAACGACTCCGTGGCTCTTCCTGTGAGTTTGCTATCGTCGTTTATTATTGGCCGTAGCAGTACCTCCAGGAAAATGGACACAAAACAGGGACTACGTCCCGGCCTCCCCGGCCAAGCCTCGTTTTCGGGAACCGGGCTCTGCGAGTGCAGGGGAACCTCGGGCGCCTTCCGTCGGGGGTCGGCCGGCCGTCCCCGGGCGACCGTGGGACTGCGCTAGTGACCTTCACCGGAGTCCTTTGTCTGGCGCCCTCGCAGCCCGAGGCATTAAACATGCGTGTTTACTGAGTCTGTCCTGGCATGCAGTGTAATTACAAGCCGTTTGTTTTCTCCGTTGTAAAACACGGGCGGAGGAGGAGAGCAGCGAGGAAAATTAACATCGCGATGCACTGTATGGCGGAGCGGCACTAAAGTGCGGCCGTGCTCACGCGGGCGCTGCTGGGGGGGCGTGTGCGGGAGCAATAAAGAATTAAATGCCTCCTTCTCAACTATATTTGCATGATTTTCAACTGCAGTAAAATTAATCTGATCTGCCGCTCAGAATACATAGCACAGCAGCACCACCGAGTCCTCGCGGAGCCCAGCGACGCCTTCGCAGCCTGGAGACGCCGTTTCTGTGGGGGCGCGGCCCCCGGCTGAGCCCCGCAGGCACGGGCCACCCGTGAGGTCCTGCACCTGCGCTCGGGTCCCCGGGGATCCGACAGGTGTGTGTTCTGGGTCCATTTAGGACAGGTGGACCCAGACGGAAGTGGGGGCGTAGGGCAGGGTGCTGCCTCTCTGGGTCACGCCGGGGCCTCCCCCGTCACCGGGGACACAGGTCTGGCCAGCTGGGCATCCGCACTATGAAAGGGTTTGTGATGTCCGGTCGGAAGGGCGCTGGGTCAGCACCGAGCTGCACTGTGCCGTTGGCCGAGCTCCGGGCGGTGGCAGTCAGAAAACGGTAAGCTTCTTTCAGTGAAGGCAGCGAACCCCCCGTGTGCCCACGCGGCAGCTCAGGACGGTGTCTGTGCCCACAGTGGGCCTGCGAGCCTGGGTGTGCGCACACGCGTGTGCAGAGTGGTGCGGACGGGGGCGTGTTTCCTGCTACCTGCTGCCGGTCATTGGTCAACAACCCCGGACGACGGCGCCCCTTCAGACCCCAGGGTGGGCTCGGCCTCCCTTCTCCGCTGCCATTGTCCTTTACTGGGTGACCCGCCGGACACTGGCCTCATTCTGCGTGACGTGCTTTTCAAACGAGCCTGCTGTGACCGAGGGTCTCTCGGGGACGTGAAGGCCTCTGGTGCCGACGTGTCTCAGAGCCTTGCGCCCCTTTGCGCCCCTTTGCGCAGAGGGTCCTCACCTGGGAGGCCCGACGCGCTTTGTCCCTCAGGGCACGGCCCACGCTCCTCGAGCTGAGTCCAGATGCTCTTTATCCAGCAGGTCCCCGCTGCCCGACGCGAGTCTCCTTCCCCAAGAAGTGGGGTTGACTGCCAGGGACACGGGCTGCTCGTCAGCAGCCGCGGAGCAAAGCCCTGCTGCCCGGACGCCCCTGAGAAGAGGCCGGACTCAGCCAGCACCTGAAGAACCAGCCTTCCTGCCACCACGACCTTTGGGGACGCCGCCAGTACATGGCGTTCGGAGCAGCGAGTCAGCCAGACGACCCCTCCTCCCGGTGGGGCGAGCTCCCTGTCCCCGCCGGGTCCCTGTTCCGTCTGCTCCGGCGAAGCTGGATGGCGGCGGCCTCACTGTGCCTCTGCCCCAGCCTGGGAGACGCACGCGTCACCCTCAGCCTCGTCCCCTTGGCTCTGCGCGGGGTCCACCTGTTCCTGGGGCTGGGGCGTGAGGGGGCCGCCGGGCTGGCCAGCGGCCTTGGCCAGGGTCTCCGCCCACCACTGCCCTGGGACCCTCGGCCAGGTCACCACCGAGCAGGTGACGGACGGCCCTGTGCTGCGTCCCCGGCTGTGCCGGATCGGCGGATCGCGCGTCTGCCTCCTGTTCCTCAGCCCCCCCCGGAGCTCCCGCTGCCACGCTGTCCCCGGAGCCACTTTGATTTCAGTCTGCAGGTGGTTCAGCTTCAGGTAGAACGAGCCCGGGCTGGAGTTTCCCACCAGGCCCATCGGCAGCCCCTGCGTCTGTCTCGTGTGGGGCTTGGGGAGGGGGCCTTCCGGGGCTGTGACGGAGGGGACCGCAGTCACGGCCTCGCCCTCGCACCTCCGCACGGCCAGGCCGCACGCCGGGCGTCTGGCACGCTCCGTCCGAGGACCCCCGGGGCCCTGTGTGTGGGCGGTGCCCACTGTCACCCTCCCTCAAGGGGATTTGCCGACCAGGTGAGGGTCGCCCCGTCCCCAAGACGGGAACCAGCCCGAGGTCGCGCCCTTCCTGGGACAGCCCACCTCAGGGAGCACACCGGTGGGAGAGGGTGTCGAAGACCTCTGACCGCTGGTGGGGGAAGGGCTGAGGTCATGTCAGCAGAGGCAGGACCGAGAGCCAAGCCGAGGGGGTGACACCACAGCATCAGGGTCACTGGCTGGGAGGCGGTGTCCAGGGTCCGGGCACCCCCGCAGGCCGGGTGCCCCTTGCTCGACTGGGCCGTGGGCGGGGCCGGGCCGAGGGCGACCTTGGGTGGGTGAGTTGACTCAGGCGCTGCTACCCGGCGGGGGGCGGGGCACATTTCTGGCCATCGGCAGCGGCCCTGACGTCCTGGCGGGCAGGCGAGGGTCTCGGGGTCGCTGCTCTCCTCGGCCAGTCGGGGACAGTGGCGCCAGTCGGGGACAGGACAGACGAGGCCCACGGCCGCCCAGGCCCCCGCAGCCCTCACCGACACCGTCCTCCTGCCTCGGGGCCTGGCCCGGGGTCCCTCCCGCCTGCCGTCTGGGACCGCCACTCCGCAGGGTGGTCCTCGGTTCGCGGGGGCCTGGCGTTTTCTCCCGGGGTGTCCCTCTCACGCGCTTTCGGCCAGAGAACAGAACCAGCGATGGCGTGCGGTCTTCCGGAACCGTGTCCGAAGGCCCAGGGTGGGGCCTGTCTCAGGCCTGGGGTGGGCTCTGGGTCCCGGGGTTCAGGTGGCGTCGGCCCGACTTCTCCCCAGTCAGCGTCTCCGACGGACCCTGGGAGGCGGTGGGACTTGAAAGTGTGTGAAAAACTCCGTTCTCCTCGTGCTGTTGCTCACATCCGGCCCTCAGCCATCGGCGTGGGGTCCTGACGGTGACTTCCACTTTCCGTAACTCTCTCCGCGTTTCCCCGCTGGGATTTTTCCTTGAAGAAGCTCCGCCCCTCCCCCCCGTGGTTGCAACGTGCCCAGTTCCTCGGCGGGCGCTGCGGGCCTTCAGCCCCGTCCTGCCTCGCATCCGCGCGGGCCGGGCCAGCCGGGAGCCGGGCCGGTGCGAATGAAACCTTCTTATTCGGGAAATGCTTTTATTTAACTTCACGACGTTTTTCTCGTGCACTTTTCTGGGCCTCTGGCCCTCAGTCCCGAGACAGACTAGTGTCCATTGAATGGACTTTAAAAAATTTTTGTCTACCGAGGAAACTACCTCGTGCTTCAAACCCAGACAACCCAGATCCATCGAAGGGACCGCACAGAGTGCTGCGCCAAGTTCCCGTGTTTAAATGGAGACGGCCCCCGAGGCCCTACTGCGACACTTTCAAAGGACGCACAGCAGAGTCCCCGGGGGTGCTTGGTAAAAGTGCGAAAACTTACCAATGGACGCGGCTGATGCAAAAACGGCGGGGAAAGCAGGAACTCCCGGAACGCTGTCCTCCCAGGCCCGCGCGCCTCTCCGCAGGTCGACCCCTGGGCGCTGGAGACCGCGTCCGCGAGACCCGGCGGCTCGAACATGCGCTCTTGTGCACGCGCACGTTTGACCGCCCGTTAGCAGCTGGCGTGAGCCCAGAAACCGAGATATCTCTCTCTAAGATTTAATTCAGCAGTTTTATAGAGCACAGAGAATTTTTTATTATGACATAATTCTGCACATAAAATACCGCATTAAAAGAAGAAGATAAAGTTTTGCACTTTCATTCTCCATTAATCCGACTGAAAACAACTGCGAAGAACTTGAGCCAAACAGAGCTCTCCGTTGGGGGGCTGTGGCGCCTGCTGCCCGGGTGCGGGGCGCAGGGACCCTTCAGGGACAAACCCCGGCGGCAGGCGGCGGCAGGCGGGGGCTTCGGGAACCGCATCGGGGGGTCGTTCCCACGGAGGGGAGAAGCCAAGGCAGCTGACGGCGGGCGGCTAGAAGCTGCACCCGCTCAGCGGGGCCGGAGCCAAAGGCACCGAGAGTGTCTGCTGGCCGCCACCGCGGGGACAGCCAGGCTCGGTCAGCCTCGCTCTGCAGCCCTTGTAGGTTGGGGTGTCTGTTGCAGCCACAGCTCGGGGAACTTCTGGGGTCCCAGCTGCCCCCCGCCACTGGCTGCTCTCAGAACCACTGCCACCCCCTTGCACCTCACAGGCTGCCTCCCAGGGAGCCCAGCCTCGGGGAGCGGAGACGCAGTGATCCGAACGTCCCCGAAGGTCCTGTCTGGAACTGGTGACCACCTGCTCCTCTTCTGGGTGTAAGTGGGCTGCCACGGTGAGTTTGGACTGAAATTGGGGGCAGGGATCGAGACCTTCTTTTAACACCTGAGAAAATCCCCCGGCACGATCCACCCAGCTCTCCCTGGTGGCTCAGCTCCGCCGAGGCCCGCCTCGCACAGCCCCACGTCCCCTGCCTCTGGGAGCTGGCTGTCAGGACGGTTGCAACGTCCCCGCTCCCTGCTGCCCGGATGGCGAAGGGCAGACAAGCCTCCTCCAGGGCCAGGCCCCCGGAACGTTCCCTCGGGCCATGTCCTCCCGGGGCCCTGTGTCAGGGTGTGGGGGCTCCACCCACTGCAAACCAAAATGCTGGCTGTGCTTCAGGGGACGTGTCCACAGCTGGCTGAGGACCACGGACAGCTCCGGGGCTGGTGGGACTTGAGGGGCTGGAGGGGCGTGAGCTGGGGAACGCAGCTGAGAGGGAATCTGCGCGCCCCGCTCGTGGTCCCCTCGAGGGGCCGTGGTTCCTGCTGCCCCAGCGTCGACACCTGAGGCAGGGGCTGCTGGCCGCATCCCTGCTGGACAGAGAAGCCCACTGGGCCACGGGGGCCTGCGGGGAGCTGTCCGAGGCCGTGAGTTGTCCAAACACGAGCTGACCGTTCCTCTTTAGTTTCCGGTGCCACGTTGCCGTGGTTACCCGGCGCCGTCTGGAAGTCACGCATCAGCACAGATCCAGTCTCCGCATCGGCGCTGTGCGTGGCTGGCGGACATGGGGCCCCCGCCGAGCACATCCTCGGACGTCCGCGTCTCTCCTGCTGCCGATCGGCACTAAGTACACGAGCTCTTTCCCGGGAAACAGCACGGTGAGTGCGAGTGGCAGCCAGACCAATCCCTCCGGGAACCTTGTCTTTGGTGTCCCCAAGCCCCCTTTAGCACTTCCTCGAGACCCTGGTCAGGTGTCGTTGGTCTTCAGAGCGATACTCACGGGCAGACCGATCTCCAAGGGTCTTCGCTTTCCCGGCCCCTGCGGTCCGAGTAGGGCTGGGCGGACTGCGACGTCTGCAGGCAAAGCGTTTCGGGCTGAGCAGGGGGCGTTTTGAGGGGGGCGTGTTCACTCAGAAAATGCGGACAAACTGCAGCGGGAAGTTTGAAACTCGGCGATTCCTGAGTTTACTGTGCGTGCCGTTCGGCTTTGCCAGTGAGGACAGGACCGCGTGGCCTCGTGGATGGCTGATACCGTGACCGCAAGTGACTGTCTTCCCCGAGGTCACATGGCCTGCGGGGGCGGACACTCGAGACCCTGCTGGACCCCCTGGGAACAGACGCACTTCACTCTGCGACTTGCCCTCCCCTCTCCCCACTGACACCCTTGATCAGCTCAGCTCAGCGTGTCGAACGCCCGCCCGCCCTGCGTTCCAAGGGCACTCGGCCAGGTCTGCGGGGGCACTTGATGAAAACGCAGAACCCTGGGGCCCAACCCGAGTCCAGACTGCTGGCCACGGGTCCGTTCTGCGGCTCCACATCTTCCTCTCGTCCGGCCGCAGTCTTCCTCACTAGGAACCCGGAACGGGGGGTCTGTTCTCCGCTGTTCTCCGTCCTTCCCGGAGGGGTGCCTCGTGGGAGCGCCGTCGCTGTGACTCGGACGCTTTTGTCTTCTGGGACAACGAGGACGCCGGTCTGTCTCAGAGCCGAGAAGAGGACCCACGGAGGGGGCGGACGGGCAGTCTGGGGACGGACTGTGCTCGGCGTCCCCCGTCCCCGGTGTGTCACGGCCTCGGTGTGGAGAGTCCTCGACCCCTTCCCCTGGAGGCAGTGCAGAGCCGTGGGGCGCGGAGCTGGGGAGAGCAGCCCCCTGATGAGAAAGGGGAAACGGTGACGGCTCCGGTAGGGCTGGCCGACACCCTCTGGTGTCCCTGTCCCCTCCGCCGGGCTCGGCTCACTGCCCAGCGTCCTCGTCTTTCCCGCTGACGTCGAGCGGTGCCGACAGTTCAGAAGGCAGCCAGGGCCCAGTGCGGGGGACCGGGCGGCACCGCCCAGCCTGGGGGCAGCCGGAGGCTCATGCTCGGCGGGGAGGTTGCACGGAGGGCCACGGGGCCTCTGAGAACATGGACCAGGCGCCCGAGGGCTTAGCGGAGAGGGGGCCTGAGGCCTTGAGGTTCGACGAGGGAGAGGAGCAGCTGCGTGGGGTGTGGGCGGGGGCGTGTGCATCTCCGGCCCTGGAGCTGGAAGTGGGGTCCGAGCCAGGGGTCCGGGGCCCAGGGTGCAGGGGGCACAGGTGTCACGTCACGGGGGAGGTGCGGGCACTGGCACAGGGCACCGGGGAGCCCCTGCGGGGTTTCGGCACGAATGGCCCATCTGAGGTCCGTCTTGAAAAGGTCTCGGCGATGCCCCCCGCGGGAAGCCGCCCTTGGACGTGGGGGCAAACGTGAGGCGTCGGGCGGTTCCACTCCCTGAGGCGGGGACACCAGGGAAAGTGACGTGCGCAAGGGGCCGCAGAGCGGATGGGCGGGTGCTGGGGACAGAGACACTCAGTACGGGGGGGGGGGCTCACCTGTAGACCCAGGAACACACGCACAGCATGTGTGTACCCACACATACCTACACACGTGTCCACAGACAGCACACATGTTTATGCACACATGCCCACCACACGTACCCACACTGCACATGCACCACACATACATGTGCGTGCCCGCACCACACACGCGCGCACACACCTACTATGCACAGTACATGTATATATCTGCACGCACGCCCACGCAGCACACACATGTATCCACACACACACACTTAAGGAAGGACGGATCTGTGAGGGGGCGGAGCCTCCGGCAGGCGGGGGAACGTGTCCACGTGAAACGGCGCCTCGGAGCCCCGTGTTCAGTGCAAACCCGGGCCATCCTTTCGTGCTCCGGTTACGCAGGTGTGGGGAGCAGTAAAGGTTTAATGGGCTCAGGAAGCCGGGAAGTAGCTGTCACCAGGTCTATTTGTCTGAGCCCGAACATCAAACACTGGTGTGGCGGGCGAGCCGAGTCTTTGTCGGCAGCGCGAGGGGCAGGCCCTCCGGCTTTCGGGTTTCCTGAAGAATGCAGCCCGGGTTGGGTCGTGGGAAGTGTTTTTCTTTCATGTTGAAATACGCCTGCTTCCCTCTGAACAGCGTGCTGGCCGCTCCCGCCAGGGTGGAGATCGTTACGGCGACACGCGGCCCCCTCGTCTGTCCGTGGGAAGGAACGTTTCCTAACTGAGACCGTCCTGAGACGTGCTCAGCTCCCACACTGTCCAGTTCACTTCCAGTGGTTTGGGGGGAGGCGGGGATGCTGGTCTCGGGCATCGTTTCACTGAGCGTGACGGTGGGGGCTCCGTCTGCGTCCCCACCGGTCGGGGTGCGGGGTGGGACCCCCACGTGGCCTTGGTCCTTCCTCCTGTTTCTGATGGCTTTGCCCCCTCGTTCTCTCTAAAATGCTGTTTTCTGTGACGCCAGCGCCGTCACTGGGCTGGGCGATGTGTTCTTGGAAGGGTGGGTCAGAGGGGCGACCCCTCGGGGGAGGGTTCGCAGCTCGCTGATAAGAAACCTGGCACCACAAGCAACCCTTTCCTTCTCTAAAGTAGCACTTTTCCCTGAATTTAAAATTACAAGCCATTTTAGAAAAGTTATAGATGAAAGAGACACATCAAAAAGACAAAGAATCTCTCAAAATGATAGTGTCCCGGGCACAAGTGGTAAGTTTCCGGCTATGTGCTTCCAGAAACCCTTTCTGTGTCGACGTCTACGCTCCGCCGCACATCCGTGCGTCTGGGTCTTTGCGTCTCTGTGTCCGTGCCCACCTCCGAGTCTGCTGTGCCTGCCTCACGTCCAGCTCGTGCCTCACCTGCTCTAGGCGCAGTGGCGCCTCTGTCTGTACTAGGTCTGCTCCTGTCTGTATCAGTACGTGCCTTTACCCGCACCTGCACCCGCACCTGCACCCGCACCTGCACCTGCACCTGGAACTGCGCCTGCACACCCGCACCTGCACCTGGACCCGCACCTGGACCTGCACCTGGACCTGCACCTGGACCTGGACCCGCACCTGCACCTGGACCTGCACACCTGCACCTGCACACCTGCGCCTGCACACCTGCACCTGTATCCGTACCTGTGTGTGTCTGTGTCTGTCCACACGCATGTGCACACCCGAGGCTGCAGTATCACATCAAATGTAAGACGCTCGGTGAAGTACGCTCGGAGTCACAAGGGACGGAGCTCCGCCCGCCATTCTAGACGGCACCACGCCGTGAGCGGTTTCCCATGTCACTAACTTCCCTCACGAGTGTGGCTTCGAAGGTCACACAGTAATCCCTCCAGCCACCTAGCTCAGCCCCTCTCCAAACATCACCGCGCCGCCGGCAGCGGCCCAGCGCACCAACCCTTCCAGGCCGGTGGGGGCTCTAGGAAGATGTTCCTGCCTCTCAGGCCTCTGCGAGGACACCACGGGGATCAGACGGAAGAGCCCGCACCCAGGCCCCAGGCCCCACACGGTGTCACATTGCACTGATGGGCTGGACACGCCCATGGCTGCGTCTGCCTGTGTCACGTGGCTGTGAGGAAGCCCCGAGACCCAGACCAGCGCCCGAGTGCCGCCGCCCACGGCCCCGTCCGGTGCGTCCCTCGTCCCGGCCGCCGGCCCACGGCCGACTGTGTCACAGGTCCTGGCCCTCAGCCTCGTCCCCTTGTCTCTCCCGGAGGACCCAGGGTCGGAGTCAGGGGTGGGGGGCTGCCGAGTGAGACCTCCACCCTCCGTGTCCCCCCACCGAGTCACACTCCGGTGTCCCCTTCGGGTGCTCAGGTTCATGATCACACGGCTCTCCTGTCCTGGTTGGTGGCAGACGTGTGTGTGCCAGGCTCTCTACTAAACATGGTCCTGGGGACAGGCTCCCGACAAAGCCCTCCTGACCCAGAGCCTCAGGTTTTTTCAAAACCAGCGACATCAGAGCCACAGGCACCCACGGATGGCACGAGAGGACAACTGACTTCCCGTCACCAGCCACACACCTGGTGTCGACCACAGACTCCCCCCCCTCCCCCGGGGGTCTGGCCACACCAGGAGCCACGCCATCCTAGCAGGGACACGACTGTCTGGAACTTTCTGGAAAGCAGTCTGTCCTGTGGAGTGTTACATCTTAACAACGTGATGGCTTGCGGGCTCCACAGCCTTCCGCTGGGGGGACGCGGCCTGGGGGCGGGGGAGGGGAGGCAGCCCTGGAAGGAACGCCTTCCTGCGAAGTGTGGGTTCGGAGTGAAGACAGGATGCAGCCTTGTCTGCCCACGGGGGAGCGCTGCTCTGTTCCAGCCTTCTCCCGCCTCTGGCTTCAACCTCATCCGCGCAGACGGGAAGCAAACGCTGCCACCTCCGTGGAGAGGCCCACGAAGTTCGCAAGGAGGCGGCAGGCTCGGGAAGCCTGCGCAGTGTGCGGCTGCGGCGCGCGGTCCGGCGATCCGGGTCTGGGCGGTGGGTGGGCCTGCGCCCCGCCCCGCCGCCTCCCGCGCAGCGGCGGTGTCCGCCCCACCGAGCAGCGGTTCTCCACCGGACACCCGAGCCTGCCCCTGCGGACAGCGGGGTCTCTCCAGAACGCCCCCCGCGTGGGGGCCTCCCGCCCTGCCCGCTCTCCGGGCGTTTCTGGGGGCTCTGGCCACCAAACTTCCCCTCCCCCACGCTGCCAGGGCGCTCCGCTCCGGAAAGACCGCCTCCCCCCGAGACGGCCACGCGCGCCAGGTCACCCGCTCACCCAGCGGAGCCAGGAGCGCGACCCGGCCCCTGTGGCGGTCGGCAGACGCGCGCGTCCCCCCACGAGCAGGCCCGGCCGCCGCACTCACCTCCAGGTCCAGCGCCGGGGGTCTGCGGCCCGCGCCCTGCGCCCCGCGCCCCGCAGAGGAAGTCGCCGCCCGGAGACGCCTCCCGCGCCGCCAACAGACTCCGGAAGCCGAAAGGGGCGGAGGGCCGAGAGCAAAATAAAGAGGAATTTTATGATCACTGTGAAACATTTATGGAGGGGAGCGGGCGTGGGATTCTATAAAACGGAACCGGCTCCAACCGGCACCACGGGGCCCGCCTGCCTGTCCCTGCCCCGGGCTGATGGATTGTTGCCCTGGAGGGGCCCGGCCTTTGCTTCTCAGCGTTGGACCTGGGCAACGCTGGGACCCCAGCGACGCTGCTGCTACTGGAAAGGCCCCCAGCGGGCCGGGGAGAATGAGCCCTGGAGGCCGTACCCACAGGTCACTTAGCTCTGTGATTTAGGAAAGGGCGTCTGCACAGCCTGGAGTTTTATTCAAACGTCACAGCCGGGCGGCAGAAGGGGAAAGAGCAGGTTGCTTTCAGGTTGCTCCGTCCCCCGACATGCGTGCAATTTGAACACTTATCCGCTGGGAGAGGCTGCGGAGCCGGGCCTGCTGGGGCCAACAGGGGCGGACCCCGGCGTGCGCGGTGCCGGCTGCGGCCTGTGTTTTGCTGGCTGACTGAATAACACATAGCACTCGCCTTGAGGAACCCCCACTATGATTTCAAAACACATCAGTTTCAATTAACTCGAGGGAAAAAAACCCGCGATCACTAATTCTGGGCTGCAGTTACTTATTGCGGAGCTGGCTGCTTTCAAAGGGAAAGGAGGTTCACGGCGACTTAACCAAATGACATACAATCACCGGAGACTTTTTTCACTACACCTGCAGCGACAAAATTGCCAAATGGGGTCCTTTTTGGCTTTCGGCATAAATAACACCAGCACGTGCGTGCGTGCTGGAGGAAACCTCGCACCCGGCGGCGCGGGTGGGGTTGGCCAGCTGCTCGGAGAGGGAGGGAGCCGTTGTCCCTGCGCCGCGTGAGCGTGAGCGGCAGGCCTGGCCGCGGATCTGCCGGAGAGGGGGCCGGGCAGGCCCTGCGGACACGCGGCCCGCGGCCGCGGAGGGACCCGAAGTCCCGGGGCTCTCGGTCCAGGTCAACGGGCTCCGGGTCCCCGGAGCAGGTCGTCGGCGTGCGAGCGCCGGCCACTCCTGACCCCGCAGCTTTCCGGAACTCCGTGAACGAGGAAGAGCACGCGCGGCCTTGTTAAGTTTCAGTTGGTAATGACTAATTAGGAAGGCACATTTGCACTGCACTGTGTTTATTACTTAAAAAAGAGGAACTTAAACACCCCAGCGACGCTTCTGATTCGGACGGTTTCCGCGCACCCACGTGCATGTAGACACTGGGCGTGCCCACGTGCGCGGGTGCCTGGGGGGGGTGGGGGCGCCAGGCGAGCAGAGCTCACCGCCGCCCTCACAGTGGACGGTCATGAGTTTCACAGGAGGAACACGAAGAAAAGGACTGTTTTGCAAGGCGCTTGGTCCGTAGAATCAGGTGCAGTGACCACAGGGCGGCCATCGGCAGCGTTTGAAGGATGGGGGCAATGGGTCTGTGCCCCGGGCTCTGGGCTGGCTGACCGCAGGCCTTGCCCCTCTGAGAGCACCTCTGTGACTGCTTCCGCACCGACTTGGGGACGCCCCGGGTGCACTGGGGGGGCTGCCTCCAGCCTCCCCCTCGGGGCCTCACAGCCTCTGGGGGTTCTGGGCTGACTCGCTCAGAAACGGGGAGTATAGTAACGCTGAGACCCACGGCCTGGAGGGGGGATCGGGCGAGCACAGGCCGGTGGTCGGGGACTGTCACCCAGAGCAAGGGGGGACCCTGGCCCTGTGCAGCCAGGCGGGGGCGCTGTGTGCGGGTTCCCTCTGGCCCCCGGGTTTGTCCCTGGGGGCTTCGCTTCTGTCTGGTTACTGGGCCTCTGCACCTGTGTCTGCGCTGCCCCCAGGCCGGGCACGAGTCTAGTTTTCAGCAAGAACCTCCCAGACCTGCTGCTGGAAAAAGCGGCCATGGCGGGGGGGGCTCAGATGCAGGGGAGCAGGGTCCCTGCAGGAGCTACCGCTGGCCTCCTCACACCCCCGCCGCAGACGCTCCGGCCCAGGGAGCCCGCCCGCCGCAGCCTGCCCACGGGCCCCCACACGCACATCGAGCTCAGTGCCACCGCCTGTCCCCTGCCCTCCGCCCCCCGGCGCTGTCGCTCACCGACCCTGCCGACTGCGTCCAGGCGCGGGAGTCCCTGCTCCTCCTTGTCGTCTGCCTTGTTCTGTGCGCCTTTCTCCAGAAAGTTCTGGGGCCCCGCCCTGTCTGACTGGGAGCCGCCCTCGCTCTCCAGAGCCTGGAGTGCCAGAGCCGACCTCAACCTCGACCTTGCCCTGTCCTCCGCCCCCCGCCCCCACTCCACCACCCGGGTCTAGAGCTCTGGGCTTGGGGGGTGGGGAGGCTGCCTGACGGGGTCCCTCCTCCCCCCGTGACACCCGGCCCGCATGTCCACCGGTCCCCGATGCCCCTGAGCGCGGTGGGAGCCGTCTCTCAGCCGCATCCTGCTTCCCAGACGAGCCCGGTTGCCGCCTCCTCCCCCGGATCCCACAGCACTCGGCCCCTTCCCTCCCCCGCAAAGTCAGACGTAGACCTGAGACGCGGTCAGCAAGGTGCCCCGAAAGATAACGGGTCGCCAGTGAAAGGGACCCGTCCAAGAAGGAGCCAGAAGATTCGCAGAATCTGTCCGTTAGCAGACTCTCTATTCCATGACAGTGTTCTCACAATAAAACTGGGAACAAACGCAGCCTGGGGACAGCGGGGTGGACACGTGCTGTCTCTGTAATTTCCTGAGGATCAATGATTATTCCCAAATGAAACGTCAAGAAATAGTAAGTGAGCAAAGAAAGCCCACCCCCAGGATGTCTTTGCTTGCTTACGTCTGCTGCCGGAGCAGAGCCTCCGGCTTGAATGGGTTTTGTAGGGCCCACAGTTGGGGGAGCCTTGATCCGACCGTGCCTGTGTTCCTTTTCACTGAGCCCCAAAGATACCACGCACCGTTCACCTGTCCCTGGGTCACCTGTTCTCGTCGCTGCTTCGAAACGGAAATAACTTGGTAAGAGACGCGTCTTCAAGCTACTGCGTCCTGTTCTGAATGTGGACACTCCAGCCAAGTGACCCCTCAGGCTTCCGCCACGAGCTGTCTTCAGCGTGCTGAGAATTCGAGTGTGTGGGCTGCCTGTGACGCCAGGAGGTGCTACTTAAAAAGAAAGATTTTATTTATTTATTTTTAGAGAGAAGGGAAAGGAGGAGAAAGAGAGGAAGAGAAACAGCCATGGGTGGTTGATTGCCTCTCGCACGCCCCCTACTGGGGACCTGGCCCACAACCCAGGCCTGTGCCCTGACTGGGGATTGAACCCACGATCCTTTGGTTCTCAGCCTGGCACTCAGTCCACTGAGCCACACCAGCCAGGGCAAGAAGGTGCTACCTTGAGTGCGACCCATCAAAGGGAGAAGCCAGGGTGCGAGTCACCTCGGCCTGCAGACTCCGGGACCCGGGGGAGCTGGCAGAAAGCAGCGCCTAGTTCTGCCGGGGGTGGGGCTGGGGGTGGGGGTGGGGAGGCGAGGGGGCAGGTGGCTCGGAGCGCCGGCTTTATGGGAACATCTGTCTGGGGCGTGGACAGCTGGGGGTGCATCTTGGAAGGTTTTTTTACTACTTGGAATTTGTTTTGGCACATAGATTTACTTCTGGGTGTTATTTTCTGCCATCAAAAAAGAAAAGAAGTTAGGGTTATAAATAGTTTCGCTTTATTGTGAATTACTTTTATTCATGGGTTGTGTGTCTGTGGCGCATGCTCATGCATCTTATAGAAGATGAACTAAATTTTCATGAAATGTTGTGAAATCACCAGCCACAGAGAAATACACTTGGTATGATTCCAACCACCCTGACCTCCTTCCAAAGCCATTGCCAAACCAGCTAAACCCACCAGGACACCCCTGCGGATGGAAACATTCGTAGGAAAATGTCGTCCTTCCCGGTGGAAGTTTTTTTTTTTTTAAAGCAAAATTCTGTTAATAACATCATTTCTTTCAGTCATTGAAATGCCCTAAGTATTGCAGAAACAAAAAGGCTAAATTCATTAGCGATAAATTATTAACTTAAATCTTCAAAGCAAACGCTTAAAAGGAGAAAAGCTCCCCGAACAGAGCGGAGGCCCGGCGGCACGCAGCTCTGCCCATTGTCTGTGCATTATTGCGGCTATTACAGCTAATTGATGCACTAGCGGTTAATTAGTAGCCTGGAATCCCCGCATGTTTCGCAGGACAATTATGTGGAGCTGCTCGGAAAAGCTCGGGGTCTCAGGGCGGTATTTGTCCACCTCTGCTCACCGTCCTGCGGCCGCCCAGCTGGCCCCTCCGGCGCCTCCGCGGCAGGGAAGGTAAACAGAAGGTGCCTAAGTGACGCGGCCGTTGTCGCAGCCCCCAGCCTCCTCTGCTGTCTTCGCCCACGTACGAGGCTCTTTAAGGTTCTGTTCATGGAATGGCGGGCAAAGACAGAGTCGGGCGAGAGCAGGGGCCGCTGGGCTGAGAGGCACCTCCAGCCCACGCGCCCCGGTCCCCCGGCCCCGGGGCTGGGGCTCGGAGCCGGTTACAGGGTCCCGTGGGGCCAAGGTGTGCGGACATGTCCAGCCTGCAGGTGGGACGAGGTTCTCGGGACAGGCCATCGGGGTGTCTCTGGGGGGTGGCGTTTTATTCCTTTGTGGCTTTCGTGGCCTAGCTGAGATGCGCTCCCACCTTCCGCAGGCGAGGATGAGGTCTGCGCAACCCCCGCGTGAGAACCTTCTCGCTTCCCTTTCTCCGAGTTCGCAGCGACACGCACGGTGTGGGCGGAGATGATCTTGGGTCTCAGAGCAGAACCTTCCCGGTGAGGCCGTGGCCGGTGGCTCCCTGCTGTGTGGCGAGGCCTGTGGTTTCGGAACCCTCGGGTCTCGGGCCCGTTGCGCGGCCACACAAGAGGAGCGAGCTGTCCGGCACCAGCGGTGGGGGCCGCTCCTTCGGGGCAGCGAGAGCTCTGGGTCTGCCCCAGGCCTCTTGGGAGAGCGCGCACGTTGGGGAGCGGACGGACACCCCACCTCTCCGGCAGCTGCTCCTCCCTGGGGGTTCAGCCTCCTCACCTGGCCTGCCCTCCCTCAGCTTCTCAGCTGCCTGCCTCCTCCCAAGCAAATGGACTCAGGCTTTGGATGTCTGCAGCCCCGCCCCCACCTGTCCTGCCAGCTGGCTCCCAGGCGAGCCCCTGTCTCTGCACCAAGTGGGGCTCTCCCCTGTGTCCGGAGGCACCGGCGTGGAACACCGTGTGACAACCACAGCGAGTGGCAGGGGCCACGCCCTGGGAGGCGGCCAGCTCCTGCCTACCCAAGACAGGGGGGCGCCGGTCCCTTCTCCTGCCTACCTGGTCCACGCGAAGGTGCAGCCGTCCTCCCTGCGTGCCGGGTCCAGGGGGGGCTCTGTCCGGCAGGTTCACCTCCGCACTCCGCAGCCACGCGACGTGGCCACAATGGGCTGCCAGGTTCTGTTCTCGCTGCCTGGCGCGGGGGCCCCTGCTCTGCCATGTTTGGGGGAGGGGCCAGGCCCTGCAGCCCAGAGGCTGGGTGGCGGGAAGGTGTTTCTCGACCAGAGAAGAACAGATTCTGCTGAAAATATACCTCCCGAGATCATGCAGTTTCATCTGTGAGAACGTGGCTTTATGCAGGAATTGTCACTGATATGATCCAGCTAATTAAGGCGTGCATGACGATGGCTGTGTCATTAGAGGGGATAATATTGCCCAAGAAAAATAAGAAATCATTATGATGGATGTCTCAACATTGCATTACATGTTAATGAAGTGTAAATGATCTAATTATTTTTGAAAGAATACAGATTCGATTAAACTGTCGGAATGAAATTGGAAAGGACAGCCCACCGCAGGTTTTGCGCACAGACAAGTTGGCGTTAATTAGGCGCAATCTACGGGAACAAATGAGGCCGGCCCGCGTGCGCCGGCCCGGGTCCGGGTGTGCCGCTCCAGGCGGGTCTCGCAAAGGGCGATACTGGGGGGAATGAGGGGGCGCTGGCGTGCAGTGTGGCCGCGCTGGGTGGGAGGGGTGGGCAGCCCTGGCCACTTTCCTTTCCTCCGGGCTGGTCTCGGAAGGAGCGCACCAGTCTCGTCAATGCCCACTCTGCCCATCGGAGGCGGGGTCGGTTCTCACGGCCAGTCCTGGAGCCAGCACGGAGGCAGCCCCCGCCCCAGGGCCTGGTCCTCCTGCGCCCCCCACGGGGGTCTCAGAACGGGACGCCCTTCCGCACGCCTGTCCCTGTCCCAGCAGCACACAGCCCCTCGACCCCTTCTGTTCTGGCGCCGGGACTGGTGACGATTTGCTCTGTACCTCCGTTGTCTGTTTCGGTCACTGGTCTCCAGAGAAGGAGGCGGAGGAGGAGAAACCAGAGAAGCCAAAAGCCAAAAACCTGTGATATTCCATCAACGCAAACCTACCTATTTTCCCTTTGGAAATGCAATTTTAAAAACTTGGAATATTTTGCATTCATTCTATCTTCTGTCTCTTTAAATACTTGTATGGGATCCGGGTCTGAAGAGAGGTGATATAAGGGGTGTGGCCGCCAGTCGCCGGGAGGGGCAGGGTGTCGGGCAGGCGGGGTGCTGCTGGGCTGCACCGGACACTGGCGTGGGCTGGCCTCCCAGGCCCACGCGGTGTTTTGGGGACACGGGCCGCCTGGTCAGGGCTCCCGGCACCCCGCCCTGTGGGGGGCGGTTCTGCCCCCACCCAAGAGGGTGGCCCCCGTGGGCCTCGGTGCCCAGCGCCGCCGGGTGACACGTTTCCAGGGCCCCTCCCCCGAGGGGTCTGCGAAAGCATCGGTCTTTCTTTCGCGTCTCCGCTTGAAGCCCAATTTCCGAAGCAGAACTGTACAATGGATGAAATTATATTCTTGTTGAATTACTGAGTTGTTCCACTTATGAAAACCCAACGCACGAAAATATGTTTAAAAACTTCCAGATAAATTAAAGGGTGGTTATTTAAAAAGAGCGTTTGCCGTGTCAAAAGGTTTGCTGCTGGGGTGCTGTTCAGTCTTCCGGTTCGTTAAAGATAAGGTTCAGTTGGTGCTGTAGCCACGAGTATATTTATTTCATAAAATGAAGTACCGAACGGTCCCCTCCCTCCCTCCTTTCTCAGCGAGGTTCCCTGGGGCTAAGGAGGCAGGGGCACCTCTGCTGTGTAGGAACAAGAATATTTCCCTTTTACACCCAGCTCCGAAACTTCAGGGTAATTATTAATAATTAGGACTGAGTGGAAAACCCACACCGAGTGAGTTATTCGGTGTGATTGCTGTTCACAATAGTTTCCTTCTTAACCCTCAGCGGTAAGAACAACAGAGTCACACAGTCTTTTTGTTTTAATTTCTGGCAGCTTAAAGGGCCAAGATTTAGAAAAACCCTATGGAAGGAACCACATGCTTAAGAATCGCCCCACAATAAAAAGGCATACACATCAACGACGACAAAAAGCCGTGTGTAAAACGCACGGAACTGGGGCTTTTAAACTGTATCTGGACTCTGCGCCGATGGAATGTTCACAAAGGCGCTCTCAGCAAGCTGGGCTTTTTAACGTTTTAAAAAATGTTTTCAGAACTTTCCGTGTGTGCTGACAAAGCTTCATCCCGAATGACGCTCCCCGCAGGAGCGCCGAAGGCGGGGGAGCCTTGGGTTCGAGGGCCGGAGGCGCGCTGGGCCTGGGGGGCGGAGGTGGGGCTGGCCCTGGGAACGCGCCTCGGCGGCCACGGTGGGCGTTGCGTCGGGTCACACCCGGGCCGGCTTTGGGGTCAGGCTGGCCCGGGCCTCTGTCACCCGCCCGGCTGCGCTCCGGGCCGCCAAGTCCCAGCGCTGTGTGTGGGAACCGGGGGTCGGCCGCGCGGCCCCTCCTGGGGTGGCCTGGACGCAACGCCGCAGAGCGTCCGACTCCCGGCCAGCACCTGGCCAGCGCCGTGCGGGTGGCTGGTCTGCGCCCGGGGGTGGGCCGTGGTGGGCGCAGGGCCGGCCGCAGAGCTTTCCATTTGAAAAGCGAGGCCCCCCGTCCCTGTGCGGGCTGGTCTTTGGACCAGGAGTTGCCCGCGATGAGTCTGGCAGTGGATTCTGAACCGGGGAGCAGAGCCCCCCCCCCCCGGCCCCCGGCAATGCGCAGCCACGGTGGGGAAGGCCGGGAGTCCCGCCGTCGGAGCGGCGTGGTTTCAACAAAGACCACGGAACGGCGCGGCTGCACGCATTGACCCCTTCGGGGTCTTCGGCACAGCAAACACGGCGCGCCAGACGGAAGCGCCCCCGCGACCCCGGGCCGGTCCCGCCGCGCGTCCTGGAACGCGCTGGTCTCCTTCCGCGGGGGCCGCGCGCGCTTCGCCCCGACCAGCAGTCGGAGGACGGAGCCGGGCCGCCCCCGCTGTCTCAGCCAGCGCGGCCTGGAGGAAGGCCCGAACCGACCCCGCTTACCTCCCATCCTTTGCGAGTCGTGCTCAGAACGCCCAACGGCCTGCGCGCGGGTGTTTGTGGAGAAGGAGGAAACGCCCGCGCGTTCTTCGCAGGGAACTACTGGAAGACAGACCGTGGTGGACGGGGAGTCGGGGACCGGCGGGGGCACGTGCCGCAGCCACGGTCTTTGCCGTTGAGAGTGTCGCCCTCTGATCTTCAGGGCAGGACTGTCACCAGCTCTGCCTTGCAGTCCCGAGTGACATCGACGGGAGACCCTTTAAAATGCCAGCCACGCGGGCCACGCACCGTTGGGGTACAGCCGTGGCCACTGGGATGCACAATGTGAGCGGTAAGTGCGAAGGGTGGGTTCTGCCGGTAGGAGGACACAGGACGGCTGTCCCCCATTTGTCCCCTGGCTCCTGGCAGGATCAGGTCGGGTACTGTTTAACAGAGTCACTGGAATATCAGTGGCTCAACCGGGCTCTGCGAGATTCTCTCGGAGGAGGAAAGCCTGCCGTCCTCGCCGATAAGCGTCCCTCGAGGGGACACTGGGTTCGACTCTGGTTCAAGGGCAGTGGGGGGTCGGGATGAGACCCGCATCTCCGCGCTCTCACCTCAGGTGCTGGCGCCCGCATCGTTGGGGCCTCGGCCCTCCAGGCTTTGCCGCAGCGTCGAGGGAGGCGGTGGCTGAGCCTGACAGACGACCCGGCGGGCGTCGGTGCCCACAGTCAGGGTGTCCCGCCTCCCGCAGCGGTGCCCGGAGTTCCCGGAGGGCGCTGCTGCGTGCGGGAGGAGGGGCCCGCTGGGCGGAGAGGCCCCGAAGAGGCGCTGCGTCTGCTTGCCCGTTTCTCCGGCACCACGGACGCGCTTCCCCCTCCAGCCGAAATGGGCCTTTCGCTCGGACCTCGGGCCAGATTGCCTGCGACTCGAGGGCTGTCCCGCCCCGGCCGGGCCTGAGCCTCTGGTCGGAAGCAGTCAGCGCGGCCTGGTCTCACGTGGAGGCTGAGGGCCTGGCGGGGCCTTCTGACCAGCGAACCAGTTTGCCGTCGTCTGCGTTTGAACTGTGTGTGGAGGCGGGGGACAGGGGAAGTGGCAGCCGGGTCCCCCAACTCCACGGGGCACTCGGATGCCCGCCAGCCCGCCGGCCCCGGGCGCTGGGCGAGCGCAGCACCTCCGCCTGCTCGCCCATGAGAGAGGCCTCGGCCTGGGCGCCCTGGAGGTCCCTTTCGCTGGGCTCGGAGGCTCCGAGCCTCGGGGGTGCCGATCCCCCAGCCCCCTCTCCGCAGGTGACACTTAAACCTGGTGCGTCTGGGGGGTGGGGACCTGGTGGGGGCCCCGTCCCGGGCGGGTCGTCCCGTCCCTCTGGCTGATGACAGTGGCGCGAAGGAAACAGCTCGGAGACCCTGCTCTGGGTTCGAGGACCCGGGAACCTCCTGCTCAGGGCGTCTCCACAGGAAGCCTCTATTAGGGGCACGTGCGCGCGGGCGGGCGGGGTGGGAGCCCGGCTGCACGAGAGGAGCGGAGACCAGACTGGAAAATGGGGAGACGGGAGCCGGGTCTTGGTGCGGGTGAAGCCCAGGCAGGGCGCTTGGACGCCCTGGCCGGCTACCTAGGACCCTGCTCGGGGCCCACGGGCCACCTGTGGCCCAGGATGGCTGTGAACGGGAGCGAACACAAAATCCGAAGTTTACGTAAAACCTTTTATTCGCTCGTCGGCTCTCTTCGGTGTTTGTGTATTTGGTGTGTGGCCCTAGACAACTCTTCCTCGGCAGGGGCGGCCGAGACGCCGAAGGCTGGACGCCGCGGAAGGAGCTGGGCGGGCTGCCCCGGGCCGTCGGACGGGGGGGGGGGGGACGGCCGTGCGGAGGCAGGTGGTCAGCAGTCGGCCGTCTGCGGTCTGTGTGTGTCCGCGAGTCCCTGGGCCCGGCGGCATCTGGCTCACTTCACTCCTGTGCAGGAAGCCTACCTAAGGGCCAGGGCCAGGGCCAGGCGCTCGGAAAGTGGCGTTTCTGCCCGCGGAGAAGGTCAGAGCGAGGGGGCTGCCCCCGCCCGGCCCAGGCCCGGCAACAACCCCAGGAACAACGAGACGCCCCTCCCCGCGCAGCCCCAGGCCCTCCTGCGGCCCCCCCGTCCTCCGCGGGATCTGGAAAGCGGGCTCAAGTCCCTGAGGCGTTGGGAAGAACTGGGCGGACAACACCGGACAGAAGGGCGCGTGTCTACGCAGCAGAGGGAAAATCCCGGGTGAGCGGGCGTCCTTCAAAGGAGCTTCCGACCCACGCTGGGCCGGGACGAAGCCGGCTGAAGGAACCCGGCCCGGAAGGACGACGGGCGCCGTGTGGCCCGCTCACACCCACTCGCGGCAGGTTCCGGAGGAGTCGGATCCGTAGACCCGGGAGGGAGCCAGGGCTGCGGGTCGGGGCGTCCGGGACTCGTGTTCTTGGGGACACAGTGTCAGCGTGGGAAGAGGGAAAGCTCAGGGTGGGAGGTGGTGACGGCCACATGACAGCGTGAATGTGCCCAGTGCCACCGAGCTGTGCGCTGAGTGGTTAAAGGGCAGGTTCAGGATTGTCTGTGTTGTCATAGTTTACAAAGGGGAAGTGAACCAAGGCCACAGCCTGGGCTGCGGTTGTGACATGCTGGTGACGGGACCGGCGTGGAGACGGGGGGGGGGGGGCGTCGGGAGGCCGCCTGTCCCTCGAGCCACAGGGGACATCTACAGTGTGCCCCTCGTGCCTGAAGGTCACCTAATGGGCCGGCGGACAGCTCACGGGGACAGCACCACTGCGGACAGTCGGTTCTCAGTTGGGAAGACTTAGGGATTTTAGTTTTTTTAAAAAGCGCAGTCTTCTGGGGGTTCCGAGGGAAACTACGGCTGCGCGATGCGTGTCCTGCTCCAGCCGCCTTCCCGGGAGGAAGCAGGGCCGCCGCTGGTGCCGAGTGGTTGAGCTGTCACGGCACACCCCCCCCCGGGACGCGGGGCCGGCCACCTGCCGAGGCTCTGGAGACTGCGGTCACCGCAGGGGCCCTCCAGTGCCCCACGGCGGCGGCTCTCAGGGCAGGAGGCCGCTCCTTCCGGCCTGTCCTCAGTGGACGAGTGGCCAGCGGCTGGCCAGCTCCCACAGTGACAAGTGCCACGTGCCGCAGCCCGGCGCCCTGGGGACGCTGGGGGGAGGGGCCTGTCCCTGCTGCCAGGCTCCGGGGCGGGGCTTCTGTCCCCGTGAGCGGGTTCAGCATGTCTCCCCGGTGGAGAGCATTTACCGAAGGACTCTTTGTCACAGGTGTCACCGAACAAAAATAATTTCCCGGGACTCCCGTGGGCTGAAATACAGGCATGAGGACAGAAGCCAGTAACTCAACACGGGGCGCTGATAGCCACACGCCACGCCGTCCATTTGGAGAAGCGGCACCACTCTGCGTGGCGCCTGGTGGCCATCCATCACCCCGGCGCATCGGGAACCTGCGACATCCCAGGCGCTCAGCGCCGAGCTTGCAGCACCCCCGCCGCTCGGCCACGGGCCCCAGCAGCGCTGCCCCAACAGGGGAGCCGCCCCGGCTGCGCGGTGACCACTGCTGACCGCTGGGCGTCGGCAGCCGTGTGGCCAGGTCAGCGCCTGGCGGGGCCCCAGGCCACCGTGTCTGCTGACGGAGAGCTGCTGCAGTGCGGGTGGTCTCCGTGTGCACACACGCACGCATGCGTGTGCGTGCACCTGTACGCATGCAGGCACACACGCGTGTGCGTGCAGGTGTGTGCAGACCCACCCATGATGCCTGAGAAGGGGTTCTGAGCCAGCCCTGCAGGTGGGGGCCTTCCTTTAGCTGTGCCGGTGTTTCCCAGGAGCCCCGACGCTCCCGAGGTTGCAGTCAGTTTCAGATACTCCCCCGCTGCGTTGGTCTGGTCGGGGGCTGTCGGCGGATTCGCAGGGAAAGCCGCCCTGTCGTTGACGGTGAGACCTGCAGACGGAGGGCGAGCGGCACCGTGTGCGAGACTCGTGGAAACAGCCGTTGGTCCCGAAGAGTGGGCCCCCCACCTCCGACCCGGCCGGGAGCCCCGTGTCCTCGACCCCCCCCCCCGTGTGCGCCCGGCAGCCACCTTCTCCCTGCCAGTCCGCGGGCCCGCCCCCCTGGCTGCCTCCGTGTCCTCTCCTGAGTAGCTCGCCCAGCGCCCCACTTCCGAGATTTAAAGTCACGTCCCAGGTGACACCCGGGGACGGGGACGATGCCTTTGCCCATGCACGTTGGCAGGACGTTGCTGTCTGCTCGCTGAGGGAGGTAAGTTCTGGAAACACAGCAGCAGGAAGTTCCCCCAGGCAGAGCCTTTGGCTCCGCCCCCCCCCGCCCCCCCAGTCTGGGTCCTCCAAAGGAGGGAGCGGAGCCCAGGGTGGCAGCTGGGAGTGGACACACGGTCCAGGGCAGAAGAGGGACGAGATGAGGCCGCACGATGACACGATGACAGCGGCACTCTGACATCCTCAGCCCCAGGGCACCCCCTCGTCCCACCTGCCTCCGGCCCGGGAGGCTCTGCGGGGCTGGGTCCTGGACTCAGCGCTTGCCCTTAGAACGACCTCAGTTTGACACCTGACCCTGCCAGGTCCCAGCTGGGCGACCTGGGCCGGTCATCCGTTCCCTCGGGGTCCCCACTCGCTGGCCCCGCAGATGAGACGAGCAGCCGCCACCGTGCGGGGCGGCTGTGGGAGCTCGGTGACGGGAAAGTGACTGCACGGCGTGGGAAGAGCGTGGCGAGCGTCACGACCATCAGCGCGAGCTCAGCCTCCTGGCCCCCTCCGTCCGTCCGAGCCCCCCAAACCGGACCCCCGCCCATGCTGCCTCCGTGGGGTGGCAGGTGCCTTTACCACCAGATTGCGTGGGAGGGTGGGCGGGGATGCTGCGAGAGAGCCCAGGCTCCCACGCCGTCCTGGGCAGGAGAGCCCCTGTGCCCGCTCGGCCTTGTCCGGGGGACGCGACCTGGCTGGAGGGAAGCTCCGGGGCGCGCTTGGACGGGCACGCGCCTCGCCCTGAGCCAGGGCGCCCTCGGCGGGCGGCAGGAGCCTCGGGGTCTTCTTGGGCGACCTTGCACAGGCCACGTGGGTCTTCCTTGACCTCCACTTCCACTCAAGCATTTTTGTTTGAACGAACGACCACGCGGAGCATCTCATCCGCTCTTCTGGAGGGGGGGTTGTTTTTGTGCCCCCGCGGATGCCTGGCTCTGTGGATAAATGCCTGGAGGATAAATATTTTGCCACTTGCTCGCTCCTCCCGGACGACCCAGGTGCTGCCCCCGGGTCCGGTGCCCATGGGTGTCCCGGAACAACGCCAGGCCCCAGGAGAGCCGGAGGCAGATCGCTGGCGAACAAAAGTATATTTACTGAGCCTGCAACCCCCCCGCCGCCCACCCCCCCCCGCAAGAGCTTTGAAATGAGGTTTCCTGAAACCATGAAAAGCCGAAGTCGCCAGAATTCCTTTTCCTGGTGTTCCCGAATTTTAAAAAACAAAACAAACAAATAAACAAGCAAAAACAAAAACAAAAACACAGGCCCAACCCTGCTAAACCTACCCCACAGGAAAAGTTGGGAGCAGAAAAATTAACCCTGGGAAAATCTGGAAAAGCTGAAGATTATACAAGACATTCATCCTCGAGCTGATTTTTTTTTTTTTTTGGTACAATCCTGTGTTGTGCTCAAAACAAAGATCTGAGAATACTTCTTAAAGGGAAAACAAAGCTCAGGCCGGGCCATACATCTGTGAGTTTTGAAACAAAGGTTTGTTTGTGTCTCTCAATCACTCTGGCCCATGAAAGCAGACACTTACTTGAGAAACTTTTCAGGGAAACACTCAAAACCAACATCCTGGTATAAATTTGCAAAACGCAATACAGGCCCGATTGTGTTTGGAGGGGATGTGGGCCGCATACGAATAGCTCTTTCTGAAACGTAATGTTCTTTGCACGGCTCAGTGGCTAATGTACAATAAATCAACAAAAGAGCTTCAATAAAGCCACTGGGCAGCAGCAAGGCCACTGTTATTTTATCTTTTTACAGTATTTAATTGGAAGGTTTTTCCTGAAACTTTAGCCAGCCTTCAAATTACTAGACTCCACATAAGAAGAGATTGATAAGAGGAATTTTTTTCTTCCAGGATTTTTTCCCTTACGAGAGAGCGAGTTTTTGCCGAGGGAGAATAAAGTTACAAGTGTCTAGCGTGTTGCGGAGGGAGAATGAAATTAGATGCTGAATGGAGCGCAGAGGAAGGCTGGGAAAATGCGGCGCTGGCACGGCTGCCAGGTCACTCGGGAGCCCCACTGTCCTCCCTGCGCCAGGTGTCCGCCGCATTCAAATGATACTATTATTCATCGAGGGGAGCGGAGCATTAAAACTCCCCCCCAAAAAATCATTTGCAACTGAATAAAGATATAATCCTGGAAATATAACTCCCCATTAACGGCGCCCATTAGCAACACAAGGGCCCCATTGTGAAGGAGTGATGTATATTTATCAAGTTAAAAAAAAAGTGTCTTGGAGCTTCCATGTTGACAGAAAACTTTTATGGCCCCGGCCTCAGAACCAGTTACGCACGAAATGCAAAGCGTCCCATTCCCCGGCGGCGCTCTCCCGGTGACAGCGGTGACAGCGGGCCTGGCAGCGGACGGAAGTCTCCCCAACCCTGGCCGGCCCCCCGGGAAGCGGGCGGAGACCTGGGCTCGGGTTCTCGTGGCCGGCCCGCCGGGGCCCTGGGCTCCTTTGTCGAGGGCTCCGCCGCGGTTGTTCCCGGGCTGCGCACGAGGGTCCCGGTCCCACGTGGGAGCCGGGGGCTCTGCCTGCGTGCTGGGCTCTGCCGAGGGCTGGCCGCTGACCGCCGCCCTGGGCCGCAGGGGCGGACACCCCTCCCACCGCTGTCGACCCACCCTCCTGATGGATGGACGGCTGGTGTGGAATCTAGACGGGGTGGGGGGGGGGCAGAAGCGGTGCAAACAGAGCCGAGTGTCAGGGGAGGGCCCCGCTTCCTTTCTCGCAGGCTCTTCCCACTTCTCACACCAGAACGGGACCCAGAGGAGGCGGTGGCGGTGCGGAGCGCTGGCCCGGGGCTCTGGGGCGCCCCTGACTCCTGCCCACAGCGTCTGACACTGGGGTCCAGTTTGCCGCGTTCCTGCTGGTTTCTTGCCTCGGCCCGGGGGTCTGGTCCCAGAGGCCGCGGGGTGTGGAGCGAGCGAGCTCCCAGGGCCGCCCCGCAGCGCCTCCCGAGGGCTCTGGCCTGAGCAGCGGCAGGAAAGCCCACCTGGGACTGGGGCCCTCCCCCCCACGCCCCGTGCACCTGTGCGCGGATTCCCCCAGTCGCCCCTCACCTGAGGCGTCTCTGCTGTGCCCCCTGCTTTGAGTCTTGCCCCTGGGACCTGGGACCTGACCTTGTCTGGAAAGAGGGTGTCTGCGGATAACCACGTGACAGCGAGGCCATGAAGCGGGTCCCTTGTTCAGTGTGACTGTCCTCAGAGGGAACAGGGCTCTGGACGCAGAGACCCACGCGCACGCGGAGAGGACGCCCAGGGGCTCAGGGCAGGGGGGGGGTGTCCACCAGCAGGGGACCAAGGACTGCAGCAGACGCCAGAGCGGGGAGGGGCCGACCACCCCGTGGGGACAGCGTGTGGCAGCGGCCCTCGTAGACTGACTGCGGCACGCACGGTGTCTGAAGGCCCCGATCAGGGAGGTGGGCGCCGGCTTCTCCCCAGCGCGGCGGCCCGGAGCGGGGCAGCCCAGGGCCTCCGCTTGGCTCCCCAGTGTGCCATGTTGGGTGAGCCACCGGAGAGGCAGCGAGCAAGGTGCTGTGTGCACCTGAAGACTCGAGAGGAGGGCCCGACGGGCAGAGCTGCTGAAGCAGATGGGGCGGGGGGGTCTGACTCGGACGACTGCAGCCACGTGGGGACACGGCAAGCCCGAGTTAACCGTGAGCTGGGTTTGATCGTCTGGTTGAGGATTTGCTTCTTATTTTCACTCGTGAACCGCCTGGACTCTCAGCTCCTCCTTTGCAAGTGAGAGCGATAAGCGTTCACCACGCTGGCGAGGACACTGGGTGAGAACCTGCGGTCCCTCCCCTAGCAGGTCCCGCCCTCGCCGCCTCGCCCCTTCCTGCCCAGGAGGGTCAGGGCCAAGGTGATTGTGGAAAGGCAGGGACCAGTGTCCTCCTAATCTTGGGAAAGCTGGTCTGTTGCGATGGAAGTGCTGGGGGCCGAGTGCCTGCCCCGCGCTGGACACAGGCAGCCGCGCCCCGACGTGCTTCTCCGCGTTAGCGCGCATGGACGTGGCGTGCGGAGCTGGCTGACCAGCGGCATCAGCGCTTCTCCTCTGCGAATGAACTCTGCGGAAGGCGGAGCTGACTCCGAGCCCCTGCTTGTGCCCCGCAGCAAGGATGTAGTCTCGCCTTCCCCTTGCAGACCGCGGTTCGTTCGCACAGGCGATGGGTCGTTTTCCTTGGTCTTCTGGACGGGCACACTCGGTGCTCTTTCCTGGGGTTCCCTTTGGTTCAACTAGTGGGTCAGGTTCAGCGTACCGTGACCCCCCTTTACCTGGGAAGGCACTCGCCCAAGTCAGACCAGGGTCCAAGCCGACCGGGCGAGAGGCGGCGTGTCCATCAGCCCACGCTCCGCACAGGTAGGGCTCTGGGGACGCCCTCTCCGCACAGACGTGGGCCGCACAGGTCTCAACGCAAAGCCAGGATTTTTCTTTTTTTAAAGATTTTATTTATTTATTTTTAGAGAAGGGAAGGGAGGAGGAAAGAAGGAAACATCAATGTGTGTAGGTTGGTGCCTCTCGCACGCCCCCTACTGGGGACCTGGCCCACAACCCAGGCATGTGCCCTGACTGGGAATCGAACCAGCAACCCTTTGGTTCGCAGGCCCATGCTCCCTCCACTGAGCCGCACCAGCCGGGGCGGCAAAGCTAGGATTTTTCATCAACGTCTCCGATGGTGAACTGGTAACAGTGACGTGGAAGGTTAGAAGGGACAGGAGGGGACGCTGGTCCAGTGGAAGAAGGGAGACCGGGACAGTGACGAGCAGGCGGCGGCGTGAATGGTCTTCATCTTCTGATTTTTCCTTTTACCGCTTCAGATACCTGGAGCTGTGAGTCTGTCTTTGGCCATTGCCTTCCTTCCAGGCGCATGGAAACCACCTCACGTGGGGGCTCCAGCAGCGCCCCGTTGTCTGTGTCGGATTCTTCAGGTCTAACTGAACAGAGAAACAGCTGAACCAGCGGCTCCTCCTGCTCCTTTGCCGGGATGCGGAACGACGGCCGGCGGTCTGCCGCGGCGAACGCACTCCTTAAACTGAAGGATGGGCCCGCGGACCCGTTCGTTAAACCTTATCTCCCCGTGCCGTGTCCGGGAAGGGCCTCTCTCCTTCCTCACCCCTCGAAGGCGCTTCGGTGCGCAGGAACCGCCGGAGGACCCTCATGGTCGTGTGACCATACAGGGCGCCTATTTTGACTTGGAAACGTCGTTTCAGAATCTAGAGATGAAGACAAGCGCATCTGAGGACCCACTCGGGTAAACTTGAGTCCGATCCCACACTTTGAAGAGGTGCGAATATCAGGCTGCTGTTTTTCAGAAAAAGTGCCTCCGATGACGACGTGGTGCGTTTCTGAACGGAGCAGATTAACTTCTGAGAGGAAGTTCCCGTAAGCTCCTGGTCTGACAGCCTCGCCCCCTCCTGGGTGCTCTCTGGCTGGCACCGAGTCTGCCTCCTTCGCGGGGAGAGGGAGCGGTCCCAGCGTTTTCTCTCCGTTTCTAAGGCTCTGCAGGTGAAAGTGGCTCCTCTGGCCCCCATTTCCCAGACCCTCTCTCTGTGTGCTTGCCCCTCATTTCTGCATTCTCCGGTCTCTCCCTGTGCCCCGAGCAAAGGAGGTTTGTTAGGATGTTCCCATTTGCGATGATGCTCGGAGCAGAAGGACTTTTGCCCTTCAGAAAGAGTCCCTCTCTTCCCCAAAGGGCTGCCCCGCACCGACGACCCACGCGGGCCGCCGCGGCCAGGGGCAGCCGCCAGCCCTGGGGAGCCCTGCGTCCCGCGGCCTTGGTCGGATGGAGCAGGCAGGTGCAAGCCAGCCCGGTTACTGCTTGTTTATGGCTTTTAGATACTTTGTGGGCTTAGCTGGTGAGAAAGTTTTATTCCGCTCGCAGGGACAAAACCCAGCCAACTGGCGGGCTGATGCGGGTCACATTGTTGCGCCGGCACATGGCAGGCAGGGGAGCTGTGGAGTCCCGGGCCGTGCCATGGCAACTGGGCCGGGAGCTCCCGGGAAGAATGTGTGTCGTAGGAAGTAGCAATATTTCTTTGTGTTTTCCCTGCTGACAGTTTTATCTGTGCATCTGCCTGGGCTCCGGTGCCCTGGCCACCTGGGGAGGCTCCTTTCACCTCGGGGTTTGCCCGGCGAGCCTCCTGGAAGGGAAAGGAAGGTCCGTTTGAGCTTCAAGGACACGGACAAGGACAGCTCACCTCGCCAGCGATGGAAGAGCACAGGCGAAGAAGGCACGGCCGTCAGCCATTTGGACGAATCTGGTGCGCGGCCACTCGGGCCTGCCTTTACCAGGGTGAGGCTGCAGCAGAGGCAGCGCACGGAGCCGAGGGCCGGACGTGAAAAGCCGGGAAGCTCACGCAAACACAGCTCTCTAAACGTCGTATGAATTACCTTTTCTTCGAAAGAGTGCCACTGAAAAGCAAAGACACTCTTGGCAATTGTTCTGGAAACGAATATGACACGGGGTTACTCGCAAACAAGGCCTGTCTTTCTCCTTTCATTCGATGGCTGGGACCCCCCGGGTGGCTTGCTCGTTGGTCCCCGCCGTCCTTTCAGCAGGGTCTCTTCCGTCACCCAGGCCCGCACTCCTGGGGCGGGTAGGACCGGGTCCCTCGAGATCCCGGATTGGGGAAATGGGGAAGCCCGTTTTGCAATGATTCTCCAGGACCTTGGACAGCAATGCACTCGAGGTTGGGGGCGCAGCCAGGCCCGGGGTCCAGGCGGTTTCCAGTCCTGCCTGCCCTTGGTGACGGCGATTCTCTGGCGTTCTTGCCTTTTTGAATTCGGCCGGCACGTGTGTGCGTGTGCGTGTGTCAGGACGCGGGCAGGGGCGGCAACCTCCTTGGATGGAAGTCCCTGCTTTGTTAACTACCTCTGCACGGCCCTGGGCCAAAACTTAGCATTCCTCCTCGTTTCCTTGACTGTAAAGTGAGAATAAGAGTATTTCATTAAGCAGCAGGAGAATTAAGTGAGATAATTCGATAAGCACTTGGACACCCACCTGAGAGACAGCAAGGGCCCACGAGTGGGAGCTGCTGCCGTTGCCGTGGTTACGGAGCATCAGGTCCTGCCCAGGAAGGCGGCTCTCTGGCAACGGGCGTTGGCATCATCCTCCGCTGTCCAAACTCCCGAGGGCAGGCGGGAACCAGCAGCCCACCCCCACGGCAAGCTGGGCGTGTGGCGGTGTTAAGGGCGGTTGCTCTGACCCCTCCCCCCTCGACTACCCTGTACCTGCTCGAATCTGGGTGCCCAGCTCCGAGGCCTGCTCCCCCCCCCAATTTCCTGCCCCGACTCCCGGATTTCCATTCACGCTCGGTCTGGGAACACTTCCCCAAATGCGGCAGCGTGGACGGGATCTCCTCCAGGCGAGCTCGGGCCCTCTCCTTTTGCGATGGAGAGAATGGGGGGAGATGAGGCCTCTTGCTTAGTCCGTTTTTTTGGGGGGCGTTGTATGAGGTTCAGGCCTTGCGATCCTTCATGCTGTTTGACAATCTATACTCTTCTGGGCTTTTCGGTTTTCAGTGGCAGCTGAGACCCGGGCCATTCTTATGCCCCCCCCCCACGCCCCCTCTCCTTCAGTTCCTGCAGAGGAAACAGTGGCATCAGTTGGACTCAGCAGGGAACCGAGCCTGTGACCCAGAGCAGCGCTGTGAATGCGCCTCGCTCCCCCAACCTGGTGGGGAGCATGGCAGAGCCCAGCCTGGGGTGGGGCTCGCACCTGCCCTGAAAGAAAGCAGGGGGCGGGACTCAGGGCCCTGTTTCTGAGGGCATGGTGTCAGTGACCCGAGCGGCAGCTGAACTTCCACCCCGCTCAGCGGCAACAAGGCTGGCCGGGGTCAGCGTGGCCCAGAGGAGACCGAACATGCCCACCCCCGGTTCCTCTGCCGCAGCTTGACATGGGACTGCTGGCTGAAGACAGAAGCCTCGGCAGGATCCAAAGTGTCACGGTAGATCCGGGACAGAGGCCGCGTCACTCACAGTGACGAGGACCGGGGTGCTCACTGCTTGCAGGAGAACGGGCAGTTAACAGACACCCTGAGACGGTGGGCACAGCACAGCTGCACAAGGGCTCACGGCATCCTCACACACACGCTGTAACGGGATTGCAGCGCTCCGGATAAAAGTGAAAAGTAGGAAATCTCGGCAAAGAAGTAGAAGTTACAAAAAAGAACCACGTGGAAATAAAATCGAGAACTACAGTCACCAAAAAACCCCCCACAAAAAACAAAAATCAAAAGCAAACAAAAAACCAGACAAACCCCAAAACCCCCACAAAAAAGCCAAACCCAAACAAACCAAACCAACTCCCAGCCGCACGGGCTGGGTGTCGGGGCGGAGACGACAGGAGGGAATCGGCGGACCTGAAGGCCGACGAACGCAGTTCACCCTCACTGAAATGGAGGAAAGTAAACCGGAACATCGAGCAACCCCCAGGGCCTGTGGGGACAACGACACGGATGTCCTTGGGCGCCCTGGAGGGGAGCAGAGGGACAGCAGAGCTGAGCAAGGCTGCGGAGGAGGAGCTGCTGGAAACCTTCCCCACGAGGCGAAGGACAGGCTCCCAGGTGCAAACAGTCACACAATTCTGAAGCTGGAGAAAGCCTAAGAAACCTGCACAGAGACATTATAATTCATCTTTTGAAACAAGAGAAAGAAAATCTCTGCACGGCAGCTGGACAGACATGGCATTGCTTGTCGGGGGCGCAGCCGTTCAAGTGACGGCAGATGTCCTGTCCGAGACCGTGGGAGCCGGGAGGAAGTGGCACCGCACTCCCGAGTTCCGGGAGAACACGACGGCCAGCCCGGGATTCTAGGTCCAGCGAGACTGCGCTTCAGAAGCGAGGGAACGTCAGGACGTTCTCAGATGAAGGAAACCTGGGAGGGTTTGCTGCTCGGCACCCGTGGGAAGGAAGGGCCTGCGGAGTGCGCCCAGCTCAGAAGTGCTTACAGCTGGAGGCCTGGGAGTTCGTGAAGAGAGGGTCGGAACGAGCAAATGAAGCTGAATGTAACACATGGCACTCGTGAGTCCCTAGATCCTACTTGACTACTGAAGCAAAAACCACGACCCCACGTGACGCAGCGCTCAGGTGGCAGAGCAGGCGATTGCATGTCCAGGGGTCTAGGTGGAGTCCAGGTCTGAAGGTTTACTTCAACCTGGGACGGTGTTGGCATCAGCAAGCCGTGGAGAGCGAGGTGCGCACGGTGTCACACCGGGCAGCTGGTAAAACCGCCGGACGCGAGGCACCGAGATACGCGGTAAACCAGTCAAGACAACCCCCCCGAAGGGGTCGGGCAGCCCGCACGAGAAGTGAGAGAGGGAAACAGAGGAAGCACGCCTCGGATCAGGAGCCCTACCCCCAAGGATCCCCTGAGCGTGCGACCACGGCCCAAGTGCGACAGCGAGAAGTCGGGGACCGGCTGAGGGGACGAAACACACAGAACCATCCGCCGACGACCGTCTGACTCCTGCAAACTGGACCCGGCGGCACGGGCCCAGGGCGGTTCGAAGGAGGGGGTGCAGGGTTCCCGCGAAACCCCACCTGCGGTCTCCACGTGCCCCCGACGTCAGACCCTCAAGCCTCACCCGGGGAAAAGCAGGCTCAGGTTCACGTGGAAACGTGTGCGCTGGCTCATGGCAGCCTTCTCTGCAGCAGCAGACTTGAGGAGCAGCCCCCGTGCCTTTCGGTGGGGAGGCGGGGGGGGGGGGGTCGTACAGAGACAGCGTCCAGAGCGCGGGGCACAAGTCAGCCGTCACCGGGCAGTCCCCGAGGGCCACCCCCTGTGAGAGCCCGTTCGCACAGCCTGTTGGAGAGACAGACCTGTCGCGGTGGGGGGAGCGGCAGCTGCGGGGGCGCTTCTCAGAGGTCCCGTCGGCGGCGCCGGTGGTCGCCCGGACGGCGCACCTGATAAACGTTCGCACGCACGCGAGGCAGGCGGGGCGAAGGGGTGGGAGTGTGCGCGAACCGATGGATCCCACCCAGGCCAATTTTCCGGACGCGACGCTGGTCTGCAGCAGGGCACGGCCACCGGGGCGTCACCGGCGGTCACCGGGCCAATGCGGGTGATGGGTGTCCAGCGTGGCTCGTCGCTCTTTTCCCAGGGCCTGTGAGGGCACCTCGGTCTCGGCCTAGACACTTAAACATTTTCAGGAAAAGCAAATTTTTAGTCCTGGAGTTGAAATGTCTGGGGATTTCTAACCACGAGCCACGCGCCGGCCCCCTCTCTGGTTCTCCCAGCACCCATCTCTCTTCCTTGCCGCGGAGACGCAGGGGCGGCCCCGTGCGTGGCTGGGCTTGGGGGTGCCGCCTCTAGGGGGCCTGGGTGCCCTCTCCCGGCCGCCTTCGTGGGCCCTGCGGCGCCAGGGCCCCGCTGTTGCTCCTCCATGAACCGTGCCGGTTCTTCCGAGGGCCGAAGTCGGGCACGGCTCCCGGGTCTGCGGTGAAGAGGCCCGCCACCCCCACCGAAGGACCGCCGTGTGCATGGGCCACGGCGAAGCCCGTCTCACTCGAAGTGCCGGGGCGTTGGTGAACCCCAGCCCCAGCCTGGCCTCGCGGTCCCGCTTGGGGAGGTGCCCGCTGGGACGTGGGCACTTCGCTGACACTCGGCGAGCACACCCAGTGCGGTGCGCTCTGGCGCGGCCCGGCGATCGATCGTCCCATGGCGGCCTTCAGTGGCGGAGGACCTGAGGGGGCAGCTTTGCGATGCAGAGCCTCGGGGCTCCGCAGGCCTGGGCGGCCGGTGCTGTTCGGTGGTGAAGGTTCCAGCAGGCTCACGTGAGGCAGACTCTCACCGCGGGGCCTTCCTGCGCTGGAGACCAAGGGCCTGGGACCGCGGCGTGGCGGCCCACTGACTGGTGTCCTTGGGCAAAGCACCCGCTCTGCGCCTCTCAGCTTCCTGTCCCTGAGACCGAAGACTCGCACCCGGAGAGCCCGCCTCTTCACCTCCTGCAAAGCAGTCCACGATTCTGCAGATCCTGAGCTGTTCCTCAAGGGCCGCGTGGCTCTCGCGCGTCCCTCCTCGCCCAGCGCGAACCTTGGCCTAAGGAGAAGACGGAATTCCCGGGAACTTCAGTTTCCCGGCGGTGAAACCGCGGGGGCCGGGTTCGCTCCCTCGCGGGCGGCCGCAGCTCCCCACGGGCAGGGGCGCTGGCCGGAGTGTGGAGCGGGCGCCGTGCGAATGAGTGAACGGTCTCGCCGCCCGTCCTCGCGCGGGTACCGGCCAGAGACGGGAAGGCGTCCCATCCATGAAACGCCGCCGCAGCCCAACCTCTTTTCCTTGCCTTGTCCCGGGTGCCTGCCGCGAGACCACGCCCCACACCGCCCCGCTCCCAGCGATCCTGGGACATCGTGTGTGCACCTTAAAGACCCGACCCTCGGCAGGGTCTGTCCAGCCCACGGGCAGACAACGCGAACGGAGACCGAGGGTTCCCGGCCCCGTTCCCGACGGGCCCTGTGTCCGCCCACGTCCCGCTGTCCCCGCCCCGCCCCCGCCCCGCCCCCGCCCCGGCGCGCACGTGTCCCGGAGACCTCACGGTCCTCTCCTGACCACGCTGCCCTCCTTCTGTGCCCGGTCCTTTCTCCGGCTGCGAGGTCTTCGGCTCCCGCCCCTCCCCCAGACTCCCCGGCCCCCCCACCCCCAGCACTGCCACTGGCCTCCCCAGTGGGGCTCGGGCTCCGCCTCCGCCTCCGCGGACACTGAGCTCCCGCTTCTTCCTCCAGTTTCCCAGGTTGGCCGGACCTCTAGCTCGCGGCCGCTTGAACCGCCCAGGCCCCGCGTCCTTCGGCCGCTGCCCGGCGCAGCGCACGGGGCTCAGGAAGGCGGGGCAGGGGGGACGGCGGCCTGCTCCGGGGGGGGGCACCCCCCGCGAGGACCCGGGAGTTGCTCGAGCCCCTCCCTCGTGGTTCTCCCTCCGAGCCGAGTTCTCTTGGGGAAGCACTTTTATTATTATTTTTTTGATGCTTTTTTGTTAGACTTTTACTCTCTCTCTCAAACTCACCACTCAGTCTGATAACTTTAAATATGTTTTGAGAACAAACAAACCTATTTTCTCTTGATTGAGCTTTAATTTACTGTATTGTCTTAACATTTTGTTCAGGTAATTTATGACTTGAAATATCAGGAAGTTTCTCTGAAGTTCGTGAGTATTTGTCGTGCGCTGAGGAGGTGGACGCTTCCACAGTGACATTTTTGATGGTGCTTGTGGCTTTGGGGACACGGAGAGTACTCCCACCTCAAGTCTACGCTGAGGACCTTGGGCAAACACGGCAGGGACCCCCGGACAGACACGGCGCCCCTGCCCGCCCCGGCCCGCCCCGGCCCGCACCTGCCCGCACCTGCCGGCACCTGCCCGCACCTGCCCGCCTGCAGGGGAGGCCACCGCTGGGCGTGGCCTGCGGCTCCGGGCCCCTCGGATTGGTCGTTGCTCTCACGGTGCCCTTTGAATGTCGGCGTGAACTCAGGGGTGTGCTTCCATTTTATCTCCCAACACCTTCCGTGGTGACTTCAGCTGCAGGCACACTCCTGCTTGCACGCGCGCACACACACACACACACGTCTTCCTTGTGGGACGTCAGGAACGCAGAGAACGGGAATCTGAACAGACTCTACTGACCGCCCCCCAGGAGCAGGCCGGGGCCCATGGCCTCTTGTCCAGGTCGCCGGGCGGAGACCCTGTGGCCTCACGCCCAGCGCGGTTCCTATTCGCCCTCCTTCCCCCGAGGGGGCTCTGTGCTCGGAGCTCAAGCCCCTGTGAGCTGCGCCGCAGGCCCAGACGGCAGGAGGCGCGCTCGCCCCCGAGCCCAGCAGCCGGGGCGGGGGGGGGGGCGTGGGGGCACGGTGAGCGTTAGAGGTGAGTCTGGCATCTGCTGCCGAGGGGCAGGACTCCAGTTCCGGGGTTTTTAATCCACAGCCGGGCGGTCAGCTGGGTCAGCGTTGACCACTCCTGACAGGTGAGCAAGTCTGAGTGCAGGACGTCTCTCGAGTGGCCGCTTCCCTTACAAAGGAGCCCGGAAGCACGCTTTTTAAAGTTCCCACACTAAAAAAAAGTCAGGAGCAGCAACTTACCAAAGAATCTCTTTCACTGCTCAAAAGCCCTTTTTTGTAATTTACACTAAGCCCTTGAGAATGTCATACTGGCCCGTGATTAGTAACCTGGACGATGCGGTTGGACTCCAAAAAATGTCCCCTTGTTAGGGGACAGCGCGCTTTCTCTGCATTTGGGACCCTGTTCAGCTATGACCAAAGCATGCTTCCTGTTTCCATGTTTTCGCAACAAAAAGCACAGATGATAATAAAATATATGTTTAGATCAAGCATTCAATTAAACGTGCCTGGCAACAGTTACATAAATGTCGCAATATTGTAGATTTATCTTGGCAGACGACCGGGATGGCACAATTTGGGCAGCACGCTAACTTTCCGTTTCTGAGTTAGAGCTAACTTTCGACTCTAATTGCAAACACGGTTTTGTCAGAGACATTCGTTTTCTAGTAGCAAAGCCTTTGTCCTCTCAGAGGTTGTTTCCTCGCCGTTGCGTGTTGGACCACATTCGCGTTTTGTTTGGATGCTGCCCCAAATTGTGCCAAGTTGAAGTTGCTCGAAGCTAAAATAAGTGAGAGGAGCCTGGACTGGTGTGTCCCGAAGGGAGGTGATGGCGGCCTTCGCTGCAGCAATTGAGAAGCGCTTGACAAAGTGATCAAGACCGAGGGGCAAAAAAAAAAAAAAAAAAGAAAGAAAAAGAAAAAGAAAAAAGAATAAAGAAAAAAAGAAAGAAAATAAAGAAACAAAGCAAACCCTCCCAAACCACCACCAACAAACCGAAATCCAAAGCCCCAACTTTAACCTTCCCAGGGGGATCTCATTGTGCTTTTGAAAACTCCCCAATATTTCCTGCCCCCGCCCGTCACTTCCCTGCCCCCGTGTCATTTAAATGCTGCTAATCTTGTTCACGGTAATTTCCAGAGCCACAGCAGACATATAATGCTTCCTCTTTTAATAGGTGCAAAGTGAGTCGTCGTCCCCACGCCGTGAAAGGAGCCCCCGCCCGTGCTCGTGGCGGGGGCTGCGAAGGTGCTGGCGTGGTCACCTGAATTATGCATGCCTATTGTGCTCGCCCATCGTAAGCGGCGCGCGCGAGCCCGCCCCGTCCCTCTCCGGCGTGAGCAGTCATCCACGGAGCTCTTGAGCGCGGCAAAGACAATTAGTCATATTTGTATGCCGGAATTAATTGAGAGTGAGATGCGGGAGGCAGACCGCGAGAACAAAGAATGCTTTTTGTCAGTCCCTCCGACTGACAGGGATAATTAGATATATGAAATAGAAATTCCTCAGCAGGGGGCTTCTGTTGACAATGGATGTTCTTTTGATTCCATTCTGTTCTTCTGCTGCGCTGTCATCGGTGGCAATTTGTTATTCAGCTTGGAGCTTAAAAAAGCAAAGCATTCCGCTTTTATGAGTAGATGATGTCAGTTTGTACACTGCTGGGAAATAGATATTAAATGTAATCTTTAAACTAAAAAAAAAAAAAAGGAAAGAAAAACCCAGAACCCGTTAAAGAGACAGCGTGCTGTTTACCCAGCCTGCAGAGGAGAAACTTTCCAGGGAATTGTCAGAACTTGCTCCGCGGCGTTTGAAGTTGTTCGCACTCTGCGGGTCCGGGGCCTTGGCGGCGCCCCAGCCCTGCCTCTCGGCGGAAGCGGTTCGGCGGGAAGCTCCGTGCGCGGCCAGGATGGCAGGGCCCCCGAGAGCACCCACCGCGTCCTGTTCTCGTGGGCCACCGCGCTGCAGGGCGCGGCCCCAACGCGTGGCTCGCACACGCCTCTGTTCTGCACCTGCTCCAACCCAGTGTGTTCCGAGGAAAGGAATCTGAAGAAAGCCCTAGTCCGGCCTCCAAAGCTCGGTCCACGCGGTTGATTGACCTGGGTTACCGGGAAGCCGACTCCGGGACGCCTCCGGCGCTAACCTCTGTGACGGACTCCACGCGGCTGGCCGGTGGCGTTGGGGCCTCGGCGTCACCGAGAGAACACGGCTGTCTGTTGTCGTGGCGGAGATCCGGGCCCACACTCCGTCCGTCCTTCTCGGTTGTGAGCGAGACCTCACGTCTGTGCGTCTGTCCCCCGTCTGTAGGGAGGGAGCCTCTGAACAGCCGGGAGGAAGGACACAGCACTGAGCCCGGTGCCTCCTGGGTGCCCCGGCCTCCTCCAGTCTCAGCCGGGCTCGCTCCGGTCCTGCTTTGGAAGCAGGGAGACGCCTCCCAGGGAGAAGCAGGGGCCTGGCTCCGTCCTGGGCGGCAGAGGGTGGGGGACAGACCTGGGCCTTCTGCTCAGGACGAGGGCGTGGGGCCGCGGCGTGAGGCCGGGCGCTGGCCGCACACGAACCGCCAAGGACACGGTGTCTGTGCCGGTTCCCGAGCCGTGCCCAGGTTGCAGCGCCTGATGCCGGGCCAGGCCGGGAGGGAGTCCGCGTCCCCCTCACTGACTCGCTGGTCCTCACGCTGGCCGGGCTGGGGGCCGCCCACCCTGCGGAGGCCCCTGGGGGTCGGGGGGGCATATCTGGGGGCACCAGCGTGCACCCCCGTTTCATCATGCCTTTCGGCAGCTGGAAGGGGCGGGAGCCGCCCTCGTCCCTTGTGTCCCACTGGAGCAGCCTTCACGCGGAAGGGACGTGGACCAGGGCCCCTGGAGGGGGCGGCTCTGCCGGCCCAGGGGCCCCGGACGGACGTGCCTCCGGAACAGCAGGCCTCAGGCCCCCAGCGCAGCTGCGGCCTCCGTGGGTGAGAAGGTGCTGCGTCCCGGCTGCAGCCACCAGCGGCGAGACTGCTGAGCCGGACCAGGCGCGGGGGTGGACACCCCGGGGCTCCGCGCACGTGGACTGCACGTGGTGAGTTCCGTGTGGATTCTCGTGTCTGCGCGATGGCCGCGGGCGACGTGCTCTGGGGGGGGGGGGGGCCTCGCTGCCTGTCTTCCTCTCGGACGCGCCTGCCCGCCCGCTGCGGGTTCTGCGGGCGCCGCAGAGGTGGTGCCTCCCCTTTCCTGTTCTGCGGCCTTCCTATTTCCCGGCCTCTGTTGCCCCACGGCCCCGGCCGCCGTTTCCTCGGAGCTCGGAAGGCCTGTTGCCCGAGATGCGAGTTCCCTAATCAAAACCAGCATCCTGGTGGCTGAATTAAAAGAAACAACAACACAAAAATCTAATTTCCGTCAACAACAGAACTCTCACGAGGTGCTGGCCGGCGCCGCGTTCCAGCTCTCCGCTGTGCGCCTAAGTGCAGGCCTCCCGGAGCAGGGCGGCGCCGAGTGCAAAGCGCCTCCTTTAACCAAGGGAGCGGTGCATGCAAATTTGGGGAGAGAACGCCAAGAAAAGGAAAAGGTCGCCTACTGACGGCAGGAACAGTCAAGACAGAAAATCTCAGCGGAGCGCAGACCCATCTGGAAAGGGTTCCAGGGAAGGGCTCCATGAGCTCCAAACCACAGCGAAAGCCCCGATTTTTTTCAGGCCTCGTGCACAGGTGGGCGGGTCGCACCACCGTGGGCCTTTTGTTCCTGCAGAATTTGAAGTACGCGAGTCATTATCCAGGAAGCCCAATGAGAAGGTTAGAAAGGCGAATAAAATGATATCGTTCCCAACGACTCCTTCCTCGGGAAGCGCCCCCGGACCCCTTCGAGGGCGGGGACGTCGGTGGCTCCGCCCACAGAACGAGCCCGGGGAAGGAGCTGTTTTGATTGGTTGATCGGACAGGTCCGTTAAAGACTCGGACCGTCAGCTCCCCTCGTGCCTCTGCAGACGGCTCCGACGGGACGGCCGACCCCACTTTTCCCCGTCTCGGCCTGCGCCGTGCTTCCCGGCGACGCCGCGCGGCAGGGAAGGGAGTCGGGTCATCACACGTTCCCCGGGCGGAGTTCGACCTCCAGGGAACGTCGCCAACACTCCACTCGAGGCATTTTTGTTTCGTTCCCCTGGTCACAGCCCACGGGACGTGGCAGGGAGTCCTGCCGCCCAACGTTGCTTCTGGAGACACGTCTCAGCGTTTTCAGGGAGCGCTCCCCCGGGTGTCCTGTGCCCGACCTTCGCAGGCACCGGGCAGGAGTCCCCTGCTGCAGGGGCGGCCGGAGGGGCCAGCTCAGCCTCGGCTCCGACCGGGGGCAGAGGCCCTAGCTCCACGCTTCCTCCCCCAGGGGCCGCGGGGCCGGTCTCAGTGGGCCACGGCCCCCTCGCCTGACAATCACGGTTGTGGTTGCCCCTTCGCCGTGCTGGGGAGCCGCTGGTCAGGGCAGCGGGGGCGCTTTGTCTGATCCGTCAACAAACGAATTCCCTTCCAACTGTAGACCTGACGCTGCAGGTCCAAGGGCAGGGCAGCGACCCTTCCGGTAGCAGCGATCACTTTGCCTGGAATGCACACGTTGCAGCTTCGGAGAGGCCAGAAGCCCTTCATTAAAAATATATGGTCAGGAGAAAGGGCCCAATTATGGGGCACACGATATGAGTGATCAATATAATTAAGAAATGACCTCCCGATAAAAAGACTGACGCGCTGCGTATTCCGGCAGGACGGATATTGTGCGGGCTGATTAAATATTCATCGAGCGTCAGCAGAGTGCGAGCTCGGTGCCGGCTGCTGCCCGCACGGGAGGTATTTCCGTTCCTGCGGCGCGAGCACCACGCGGCCCCCTCGTGGGCGGGACGGGGGGAGGGGCCCCGCACGCCGGGCGGTGGGGGGGGGCTCTCCCGCGCGGAGCCGTCCCCGCGTGGAGCGCTCCAGCTGGAGTCCTCGGAGGAAAGTCACGGATGAAGTGGGCGTCCTGTGATCCCGGGACGTGCTTCTTTGTTCGGAAACACAGAGCGTCTCGGGTTACTCGGCCGGCGACAGAGCGGCCTGCCTCGGCCCCCATCCGCGGACGGGAGTGGAAGCGAGGAGTCGTTCGAGTTCTGGGAAACGCACGAGGTGGTTTTTAGTAACAGGGAGCGGGACGCGGAGTGCGGCTGCGGACCGCTGAGTCGCCGCTGTGAGGGGCGTCCCCGCGTCCCGGAGACGCGGTGCCGTCCAGTTGGCATCTTCCTCGGAGGGCGGCCTGCTCACCGCGGGGCTGCAGCGTCGCCGTGGGGCCTCCGCCGGCCCGGGGTCCTGTTGGTGAGGCCGCAGAAGGGCCGAAGACACGGACAGTCACACACGTCTGTTCTGGGGACGCCACCACCACGCCGGGGCACCCACGCCGGGAGCAGAACCCCAGGCACGCAGCTGCAACGTAGAGGCCGCCCTCGGCGTCCCCAACCGAGAGGCCGGGAAGAGCCAGCGGGGCTGAGGCTGCCCCTGGACAAGCACACGGGACGGGACGGGACGGGCAGGAGGGAGCTCTGGGGCGACAACTCCGAGACCTCCCCCCCTCCCCGGGGAGAACGCCCGCCGGAGCTCACACTCCCTTCTCCTCTCTTCCTCGGCGGCAGCACAGACCGGCTCTCCGCCGTAGACACGGCCCTGTTTTCACGACAGGAAGGCACGGCGTTGCCGACGCACACCGCAGGCTCGCCGTGGGCCCCCCCGCCCCCACCCCCGGCCCCGGCCCCGGCCCCGGCGTCTGTCGCTGGGATGAGCCCCAGCTTCTGTGTCCACCTTGCGGCCAAGGCCCCGGCTCTGACGAGCTGACCCACCCGCTCTCTCCCCGCCCTCGCGGCCCCGCTCTCTGCGGAGAAGACCGCCTCCCGCTGCGGGCGTCCTGGCTGGAAGGCGCCCCCTGCGTCGCGTTACCCGGGACGTCGGGGCTGACACAGGCCCGGGGTCTGACGGCTGTCCTCCGGCGACGGTTAGGGACACCATGTGCCTCGCTCGAGGGGCTCTCCCAGCACGGGGGGCGGGGGGGAGATGCTAAACGCACAGAAATAAATAAATAAGTCCGAAAAAGTGGCTCACAGGCAGTTTTGCAAATCTTCAGTGCGTGAGCGATGGTGTCCTCGGGGGATGGAATTAACTCGCATGATGATAATTTATATTTTATGGGAGTTTTTATTTTTATACACCTGCTTTTCTGTGCGATCCGGGAAAAAGCATATTGATATGGAGGCAGCCGCGCGGCCACGGAATTCATAATCCCGCCTGGGAGACTTCACGCTGCCAGGACACGCCTCTCCCGGGCCCGCTCCGGCGGTTCAGGAGGGACGTGCGGGCTATAAACGGCGAATAAAACTTCCCCCGTTTGTTCATCAGGTGCATTTTCTTTTTTTTAAAAGGTTTTATTTTTATGTATTTTTAGACAGAGGAGGAGGGAGGGAGAAAGAGAAAGGAACATCCCTGTGTGGCTGCCTCTCGTGTGCCCTCTACTGGGGACCTGGCCCACAACTCAGGCCAGCGTCCTGACTGGGAATCGAACCAGCGACCCTGTGGTTCGCAGACCGCGCTCACCGCTGAGCCACGCCGGCCAGGCCAGGTGCGTTTTCTTTCCAGGCAGTGGGTCGGAGCCTTCGTGTCGGCCCCGAAGAAACCTGTTGCTGGGGGCAGCTCGTCCATCCATGCAGGGGGCTTGCGGTGCAGCCTGGCTTGCCCTCCCCTGGGGCGGGGCGGGTGCTCGGAGGTCCGGTGGTGCCCAGGCCCGCAGCCGGACGAGTGGGCAGCACTGTGCGTGCTGGTTTGGGGGAGGGTGCAGCCAGCCTGCTGGGGCGGCTGGGCGTTCAGGGTTGGGTGGCGTCCTCGGCAACAGCTCAGCTCGGTGGTTGTAGGGCAGCAGCCGCCGCCAGGGTCGTCTGTGCTCACACGCAGCTTCAGTTACAGGACCCGAAATTTGAATTTGTGCTGTTTTCACGTCAGGAAGTGTGAGGGAAGTCAGAGCGGCATCAGTGGGCTGGGCGGCCCTGTGGTCCGGACCATTCTCACCTGGACCGGGACCTGGTCGGCGACCATCTGCAAGAGCTGGGGTCACTCTGGAGGCCTCTGAGCGGGGGCTGGGGGGAACTGCATTCTGACCCGTTTTTCAAAAAGATGAGATTTCATACAACCGTATGAATTTCCGAAGAGGCTCAAGAGGCAGGAAGAGAACTCAGGGGCTTGTTCAAGGTCACGCTGCCCAGCCACAAGGGGAGCCAAGTCACATTTAGGGCTATTTTACTTGTTTCCTTATAAAATTTAATTTATTTAAGCTATAAAAAAATAATTCGCCCATGTCTCTACCCACCAATCTTTGTCAACCACCAATCTGTTCTCTGTGTCTGTGAGCTTGGTTTTAAATATATATATATATAAAAATAGCATGCATAGCTATTGTAGAGTCCACATATAAGTGAAACCACACGTTGCGTGTCTTTCTCTGACCTATGTCGCCCTCTGGGTCCCCCCACGCTGTTGCAAAGGGTCAGACTTCCTTCTTTCCACGGCCGCGCCGCCACGCGGCTTCCCCCAGGGGCCGCCCCAGTCTGCACCCCTCCCACGTGCGCGCCAGCGCTTGTTTGTGGGTTTGCTGACGGCGGCCCTTCTGACCGGTGGCAGGTGCCATCTCATTGTGGTTTGAAGCTGCATCTGTCTGACCATCAGTGATGCTGAGCATCTTCTCATCTGTCTCCGGTCCACCTGTGCGTCCTCTTCAGGAAAATGTCCGGTCAGGCCCTCTGCCTATTTTAAAATCGGGTCCTTTGCTTTTGTTTCCTATTGAGTCGTATGAGTTCTTTACGTAGTTTGGGTATTAACCCTTATCAGACGTACGATGTGCCCATATCTCCGCCCATTTGCTTTTCGGTTTGTCTCTGGTTCCCTTCCCTGTGCAGAAACGTCTCAGTCTGGTGTCGGCCCGCAGGTTGACTTTCGCTTCTGTTGCTCTTGGTGCCGTATTTTTAAAAAATTGTCACCAAGACCGACGTCAGGGAGCTCCCCACCTCCGTGTTCTTCTAGGAGTTTTATGGTCGCAGGGCTCACGTCCAAGTCTCTAACCCATTTCGAGTTAACTTTGGGGTGCGGTGTGACATTGGGGTCCTGCTTCATCCTTTGCACGGGGCCGTCGGATCTTCCCAGCAGCACTTGCTGAAGGGACGATGGTCCTCCCCCCACTTCATACTCTTGGCTCCTTCGCCATGAAATAATTGACCGCGTATCCACCGGCTCCTCTCTGTTCTATGGGTCTGTGTGTCTGCTTCCGTCGTGACAGTCGCTTTGTTCCATTTTGTGTAAATAAAGGTGACCCAGCAGCAGCGGTTGTGCGACGGCAGGCGAGACACCCGGCGGTAGCCGTGAGGGGTTGTCCTGGACGAGGAACGCAGAGTTCGCTGCATCGTTCCGGCGTCGCCCTCCGACTCCCGGGCTGCGAGAGTTTCCAATGGGAAGCAATTTCAGGTCTGAGGTCCTGAGATCCAACTCATTCCTGAGATTCTGTCCCTGCCAAATTAATGGGGGGGGGGTGGTAATAATGAAACACCCCCCGAGTCATCGTTCTGGTGCACAGTTTTTACTTTTCAGGGCAAATAAAATGAGACAAATGCGCAAACAAAAAGGCTAAAGCCCAACCCTTCCTTTCAGAAGCCGAAGAGGAGATGCATTTGGAGGATTAGGGATTAGAATCCGAGCCCAGTGCCCTACTGAGCTCTGGAAAGGAACGAGCCCCAGATCCGGCCCGGTTCAGACCCGGGGTCCCCCAAGTCCCTGTGCTGCTCTCGCAGAGCTCCGCCGGGAGCCGCCGCGCCCAGGAGCCGGGAGGCCGTGCCGGGCCCACCACAGGGCACCGGGCCCCGGCCCCAGCTCTGCGCGTCCAGCCGAGAGGGAGGCCGGAGGCCGACGGGCGTGCCCACCGACTGGCTCTCTGAGGACCGCAACTTTTCCCCTTCCCCAGGGAAAACGGCGTCATCGTCACATTTTAACTCCCTGACGTGCGGCGACCCAGCGCCGCGCCAGCTCACGGGGGGGAGAATGGGGCGCCGGGGGCGGGGGCTGCGGGGCCGGGTTCTCATATCCCCCCTGCCGGCCATGACATCAGCGGCTCCTCTCTAAGAGGATTTTCAGCAGGCTTGGCTTCGTTATTAAAATAGTAATTAATTTTTTCCTCTTCACAAAACCCCGGGGCCGCAGACGGAGGCCTCGGGAGCGAGGGCAAGCTCCTTTTGAAAGGGCCTCTCCGGAGCCCTAATCGGCTCTGCGGCTCCCGGGACACATGTCCCCCCGTAAATGTGATTAAAGCGCGGCACAAAAACCGCTCGCAGAAAATTAATTCAGTTTCCAGGATGAAAAGTTTGATGAAGTTGTGCGATGCCCCAGTGACAGCGCACAATAGCGGCCGGGCCTGATCCCCTCGAGGGTGAGTGAGCGCCCGCGAGGCCCGGCCGTTCCCAGAGCAGAAACAGCTGCTGCGGCTCCTGGGCTCCGGCTTTTGATGCGCAGCTTCCTTAGCCGCCTCGGGCGGCGCGGGTTCCGGCCCCCTTCCGCTGCGCCCGGGCCACCGGCGTCCTCGCGGGGCCCCTGGCGGGCGGGCGGCGCCCGAGGTGGTGGGTGCGGTCGTTCGGGTCCCCGGGGCCGGTCCCCCGGGGGTGGCTGCGCCTGGGGGGTGCAGGGTTCGGACCCGGGTAAAGCCCCCCGGCCCGCTGCCGCCGGCCACCTGGCTGCTGGAGTCCTCAGTGTCCTGCTGCCTGACCCGACAGTGGCCACGATGCCGGAGGTGGCCCCTCAGGAAACTCGGGAGGGTGTGGAAGTGTCCCGAGGCCGCCATCACGGGGTGCGGGGGGGGGGTGTTTCACGCACCGCGGGTCCAAAGCCACAGAAACCTGTTCCCCGGAGGCCGCCGTCGGGAGAGAAGGCGGTGGCCGCCCTGGTCCCTCGGGAGGCGCTAGGGGAGGGTCCTCTGGCCTCTTCCAGCTTCCAGCGCCTCGGACCGTGCCTGGTGGTGCCCGGCCGTGGCCGCGCCTCGCCGCCCTCCGCCCTCGCAGGCTTCCTCCCTGAGTCTGATCTGTGTCCGAACACTTTTCGTCTTCGGAGGGCACGGCGCTGTGGGTTGGGGGCCCCCCCTCCAGCGCAACTTCCTCTTGGCTGCATCTGCGATGACCCTAAACAAGGACCCTAAACAAGGTACCGGGGGTCAGACGTGGACACAGCTTTCGGGGGACGCGATTCAACCCTGAACACGGCCGCCTGGAGCCTGCGAGGGCGAACGGGACCCAGGGGTGGCCCCGCAGAAGCGGTCGGTGGCTGATGGGGCGGTGGCAGCAGCCACAGGGGACTGAGGCTGAGCGCGCGCGACGACGCAGGGCAGGCGCCGAGTGGCCACGTGAGGCCCGGATGCACGTGGCTGGTGGGGCGGCGGGAGGGCGGGGCTCTCCCGGGTGACCGCAGAGCAAACACCCTCAAAGCACAGCTGGGCGCCATGCAGGGCTGCGCCCTGGGCCTCCGCCGGCCACCGTCAGCACCACTCTCGCTGGGGGCCCGGGGTCACCGGCGCGTCTCCGTGGCCTCCCCACCCAGGTGCACCTCCCACCCTGGGCGCGCACCCGCTGTCTGCGCCGCTTCCCACCCGTTTCCAGACCTTGAAGAGCCGCAGCTGTCGTCACAGGCAGCCGCGGGAATCCGACACGGAGAGGAAGGCAGTGCACGCGACAAGTGCTTTTCCTCGACGCCCAAACGATGCCGCCGTCGCCCCGCGGAGCTCAGGGGGGGCAGGACCCAAGGGAACGCTGCCTGCGGCCATTCTTACTGCATGAGGTCCCCTCGCCAACGGCGCGGGGAACCTTGCAGACGATTTGGGGGACGTGAGAAAAACACCCATCTGACCGGCTGCAAGGTTGAACGGACTGTGCAAAACGTGTCTTCACAACAATCCTCGCTGCCGTTTGGCAAGAGCCGCCTTCCAGCTCGGAGAGGACACAGCTGCCCCCGGCGCCGGCCCGACCGACCGGGTCCCCGAGAGAGGCGCGCCGCCACCGGTTATTTCCGGAGTGCGGCGCCGAGGAGCACGTCTTTACGCGCAGTTTCGGGGAGCTGCCGATGACTGAGTGCCCGAAATAATCACCTGCCAGGGAGCTTTGTGAGCCTGCCCGAAGGCGGGGACGCCGGATGGGGCGGCCGTCAGAGTGTGAGTGACGGAAAATTGCTCGCTCCGCCGGGGACCGCGCTCCGCGTTTCACGGGGCTGCGCACGCACAGACGCCGGGTGACACCCGAAACGCGGCTTCAGTCCGCAGAAGGCAGGCGTGAGCGCGCGTCTGGACCGCCCGGCGGGGGCCGCGCCCCGGGCCGGGGGGGGGGGGTTCCCGTGCCTCCCGGACTTGCCCGCTGCAGGGGCTGGTGCGCAGCAGCGGTGGCACAGAATCCCAAAGCAAAGATTCCGGGAGCGGAGCCCACGTTGGGGGAAGCACCCCCGGGTGTTCAGGGGTGGGGCAGCAGTTTGGGGGTGACTGGTAAAATAAAAGCCACGTAATTCACAACTTACACGTTTAATGCCTAAAATTTACATTCCAGGCCTTTCTGTCAACAAAAACCACTCGTTCTGTCATGAGACTGTCCCCTGATTCTCTTGTGCTGACCCATGGACCACTCGAGTGGGGGTCGGCGACCCCAGGACCAGGCGCTGCCGCCGTAAACTGCGTTCGAGTGGAGCGCAGACCCCGGTTCACAGCACCTCACACTGACAGTTTAGAAACAAGCGTTTGTGTGAAGGGGGGTGCGTGCCTCGTTCCCAGGTCTCTCTCGGCTATCAGCCCCCAGCCTCCCCTCGGACGGCCGGGAGGCGGCGGGCAGTGTGCTCATCCCTCCCGGTTCACTGACGCACCGAGGCCCAGGAGAACCAGGCCGGTTTTCAAAGGCTCCATCCAGGCACCAGGGACCGGCGCAGCCCAGGGCTGTGGTTCCGTCTCCATCTGCCCGCAGGGTTCTCGGCTGGGGCGGGGCGGGGCGGGGCAGAGAGGCCGGGCGGGGAGAGGAAGAGGGAAGGACACCTGGGGGTCAGCCCCTGACCTGTGTCCCTCTTCCATGAGGGGCCGCTGCAGGGCTGGGGCGCCCACACCCGTCCCGTGTGCCCTGGCGCCCTCGCTGGAGGGGCCCTTGCCAGCTCCCGCTGGATCAGAGGGCCACACCACCCCAAGTTTAAGCTCCGTGGTCACCGGGTTAGACTTTCTCCGGTTGGGGGGACGCTGGGCTGCACCTCGGGGCGGAGGGGCCTGGGCCTGGGCCTCCCCCTGGTCTTCGCCCTCCCCTGGGTCCACCTCCTGACCCGGGCTGTGTGGAGTTCGAGCCGATGTCGGGGGACATCGGCGCAGGGGCCTGCCTTGCGTCCCCCGGGTGAGCTCCACCAGGGGGGTTGCGGACTGCTCTCTGGGCTCCAGGCCTGGGACCGAGCTCACCTGCACCCCTTCTCTCTCGACCGACCGGTTTCCCTGGGGCAAAATCACGCCTTCACGCTCAGCGGCTCAGACCTTCCAAGGGCCCAGCAGACAGAGAGGAGGGCGGGCAGGACCTCCAGCCCCTCCCGCCAGCAGAAAGGACCTGAGTGGGTCACGTGGGAATGACATCGCTGAGGCGTGCGACGCCGGCACCCAGAAGCCAGAGGTTTGAGGAAAAGACCCTTGTGGACGTGGCCTGAGACACGAGTGAGCTGGCCGTGGGTGGTGGGAGCTCGGGGGGCCCTGGGAGGGTTGAGCGGACGGCGGGGTCAGGGCGGGCAGCGGGGACACGGGAGGAAGGACACCAGCTGCTCCCGGCCAGGCGGGGTGCGGGGCCCGGTGCTGTGAGGGGTGTGGGCGCCCGCCGGCAGGCCCGTGAAGGCTGCGCCTGAAACGGGACAGCGGGACGCGGGGACAGCGGGACGCGGCACTGACCTCAGACGAGCCCCAGCACTTTCCAGTTTTTGAAAACTTTCGTCACGAAAGAAGAAGGGGGGCGGGGAATGGCACAGGCCTCCCTTTAAGTGGCCAGAGACTCCCCAGCGCCTGGTGGGGTGCGGGGTTGGGGGGGCTGCTCCCCCAGCAGGGCCCCTCCGAGGAGGCGGCCAGGGGGACCGGTGACTAAGGGCAGCAGCGCCACCACCTGGCCAGGGAGGGCCCAGCACGTGTGCCACTCGGAGCCCACTCTCCTCCCGCGACGGCTGCCCGGCTGGTCCAGACCCTCCTGCAGGCGTCAGGAAGCGCCACGCCCAGAAAGGATGGCAGAGAGGACACCAGGGTCAGGCTCTCGGACGGACAGGGGCGCCCGTGGCCGTCGGCGGGGGGTCCCTGACCAGGCGGCATGTCCCTTGGGCAGCCTGCGCGGAGGTGGCCTGGGGGAAGGCTCGGGCTCGTGGGGACACAGGATGCAGGCTCGTCTGGGGCAGCGGGAGAAGCCAGGCCTGACGCAGGACACGGGACAGAGAGAACGCGCGCTCCCCACGGCCTCTGTGGGTGGCTGGGTCCGAGCTGCCTGCTGTCCAGGGGCCGCGGGTCCAAATCCAACAGGCGCCGCGCCGGCTCCACGCCTGGGGGTCTGGCCTCGCCGCTGCCCTGTGGACAAGGGACACGTGAGGGCGTGAGACCTTCGTCATCGCTCTCCGGGGAGGGGCGTGCACCTGCTGGCTCTCCGACCAGCACCCGGCAGGCTGAACTGGCCTCAGCTGGGCCAGACCCCCCCGCCCCGCCCCGCCAGCTGTGGAGAGCACTGGGCCTCCCCGGGGTGGCACGGGACCCGGACCCTCTGCCACGTGCCTGCCTGGCTGGGCCCGGGGCTCGGACGGGACTCACAGAAGCATGTGGCTTCTCCTGCCGACAGCCGCCCTGCCCTGTGAGGCAGCAGCCCCCTCCCGGCCTGCCCCGCTGTCCGGGGCAGTCAGAGTGTCAGGGATGCTGGGCTCCCCCGTCCCCACAGGGCGGGTGTGTCCACACCCTCCGAGGCCGAAGTCTCCCCACCTCTCCCTGCCTCTGTGGCCTCTTCCCCCTCCACCTGGCTGCCCGCAGGAGGAGCAGGCATTTCCCATGTGCTCAGCTGCTCGGAAAAGAAAAGAAGGTTCTATCATGATAAATTGTTAACCAGGGCGGCTATCGTTATTCTGTGTCCTGCGCACATTGGTCGTCCGAGCATCGCTCGCAGCAGCGGAAGGAGACCACGGAGAACGACGAGGCTGCTCTCATCATCAGCGATCGAAGGGCTGGGCCGGCGTCCTCGCCGCGAGGTGCGGGCAGGTGCACGTGGAAGTGACACGGAGACGCCCGCCATCCAGGGCCGCCTGCTCTTAGGCGGGAACCGCAGAGGCCAGAATCCACAGGAATGTTTGTCAGGCCGAGAGGTGCTCTCCTGAGCAGCGTGACATGGGACGCGGGCCAGGGGATGGCCGGGGACACCCACTGTCACTCGCTGGCTGGCTCTGTGGGCCGGTCCCAGGGTCCTGGTCCCTGGGGGGATCTCGCCTTCGGTGTGGGAAGCCCTCTTGCCCACCCACTGAGCTGCTTTTCAAGACACAGGTTTAGTTGACATGAGCGACCTGCACACAGTTCCGAGGGACTATCAGTGATTCTCGACAGACGCTGTCCCCGCGGTCGGGTGACGATCACGTCCTTGGCGCCGAGATATCCAGGCCCTTCCCACCCACCCCTCCAGGCCTGCCGCAGTCCCCACCGTCTTCCCGACGCGGCATGGCCGTGCACTTCCTATCGGGCTGCAGGAGCAGACCCAGAGCTGCAGCGCCCTTCTTGCTCGTGGCCGGGTGCTGCCCGGGGGTGCAGCAGCACCCCCACCCCCCCGGACTCGTTCTGCGTTCTCGCGCGAGCTGTGCTCCCTGCGGGATGCGCCCCTTCACCGGCTGGTACCCGGAAAACGGGAACGACCTTCGGCGCACCGGTCTTCACCAGGACCCGCGCCTCCGCTTCTCTGGGGTGGGCGCCTGGGCCTGGAGAAGCTGGGGCCCTGGCTGCAGGCGGAGCTTCTGAACACACCACCGACTGTTCCCCGAAGACTGCGCCTCACGGTCGGTCCCCTGGGCAGGGAACGGGGTCGGGCTGGGCCCCTCTCCTAGGAGCTCCCTCCATCGGGCCTGGCGCATCCAGTGCTCACACGCGGTCGGCCCGGGCTTGGCTTCCAGCTTCGAGGGCGCAGGGCCACCGGAAAGAGGGCGCGGTCACTCGGGAAGAGCTGCCCCCACCCAGCACCCAGTGGCCCTGTGATCCCACGGGCTGCCCCCCAGCACTCCTCTTGACTGGGCATCGTCCCCTCGTCTCAGAAGGCAGAGGCACCCTTTGGCTGGGAGCCCACCGGAGCCGTCCCCCAACCCCGAGCTCCGGTCCCTCTGCCACCCAACGCAGCTGGGGGGCCCGGTTGCAGGTGTTCTCGAGTCCCCAGGGTGGACGTCTGAGGGGCGACCGGCAAGCAGACACCCGTTTTCAGCTGCAGCGGCTGAGGCGGCAGGCCGTCGGGTCACGCCCTGACTGTTGACAAGCCAGCCTCGGAGGTCATCCCCGCACGAGGTGGGCACCCCCGTGCACACTGTCCGCTGGTTTGTTCGGGGCAAGCCGGAGGGCGAGACGGGCTGGGAATTAAGAGAAGGCGCCGTGTCCCACGGGCCTGTGTTCACGGGACCACAGAGACCCCTCTGCGTCGCGTCTGGTCTCCCCACGGTGACCCCGTGCTGGGCCCCCACCCCCAGGTGGCATCACGAGCCACCCACTGCTCAGGTGTGCATCCAAAGGATACACGGGCTGGGGGAGTCCCGGGACCCCCTTACCTATAGGAAGCGACAGCACGTGGGGGTGCAGCTACGTCAGCTCCCCGATTCGGGAAAGGGGAGACGCCCCCAGAGGGCATCAGGCATGCGGAGAAGAGAGGGGAACATGAAAGCCAGAGTTTCAACAGCTGGACCCCAGTGTCCCTCCGTCCGCCTTGTCCCTGGGTTGGGGATGGCCAGGCCCTCACACACCCTGCTGTGTCCTGTCCACGGCCCGGCCCGGCCGGGTGAGCTGTGACCTTGCAGTGTTCACGCAGATCCATCGCAGCAGCCACCACCGGACCACAAGGGACTCACCCCTGGTGACCTCAGCTGGGGCGCACAGGGGACCTTTACCTCCTGTGTGGCACTGTCCCCTGGGGTGGCAGATGGCTCGGGTGTGGGGCTGACTTGGCTGCACAGGACACCCCAGTGCTTCGGGAAATGACCACAACCCACCCTAAAGCTGGTGGTGGGACAGTCTCATCGGCTGCGGCTCCAACAGTGAGAAGGCGTAAGTCTGTGCGGAGTAAGCCCTGAGCTGTGGCCGTGGCTTCCTGCCTGTCACTCCCGCTGCAGAGCAGGGGCCGGGACAGCCAGCGGCTCCCCCACGCCCACACCATGGGAGTGCCACCCGCCTCAAGCCACCTGAGCTTTCCTGGGAATGCTTCGCAGAGGACGAGGCCCCGACTCCTGGTGCCAGGCCGTTGGCTGTCCGTACGTTTTGAAAGAGTGACAACATGGCCTCTCTGATGTAATTTCCTCAGTAAGAGCCGCCTGTGACAGCTCCTGAGGGGGTGAGCGGGGGAGAGCATCCAGCAAGGGGAGCGGAGGAGAGGGGCGGAGCTTGTCCCCGGGGGGGAGGGGCTGAGGACAGAGCGGAGGGCAGCCTGCAAGGGTGCAGGTGGCTCTGGGGTCACCACCTGGCGGTGGGCCCAAGTGCTCCAGGAACTCCGGGGTTTGGCTCTGTTTGAGGAAAGGCGGCCTGACCCGGCGGGGGCCACCCAGATCCAACACCGTTATTTTGGAATTCTTTGTCTTTTTTAAACCAAAGGGAGGATTCCTAGGTCGTACCAGAAAATGTATTACGTTATTTATAGGCTTCCTGTCTAACGGGCACGTTGTTATGGGAAGAGCTGCCCTTGTTTATGGGACGCACCCACGTGGACAGCCGGGGGAAGGATAGCATTTCAAAGGAGGGTATAAACGCCGGAGCCACGCTCGCCGGCAGCTCGCTTACTTCCACGGAATCAGCCTCCACCGCATCTCCGCCTCGCTCTGCGCCTCTGCTCATCTGGTTCCACTTGGTCTGGACCCCAGCCGCCTCGGGGCTGTGGCTCCGTCCATCCGGGGATTTGGGACCTTCTGTTCGCCCATCCCCCACCCCTGCAGGGCTGGACGCTGAGCCAGAGGGGCCTGGGGTCAGGAGAGGGGGCTGCACACAGCTCCCGGGACTCAGGGGTCCTGTTGCCTGGCCCGGAGACCCTCTGTGCTGGGGGTGGGCTCAGCCACCTGCTCCCCTTGACTCCCTGGACCCGCCTCATTCCAAGTCCTCGGCGCAGTGTGTGACGGTGATGATGACGGTGACGCAGACGACCCGCTGGCCATGGAGGGCCCTGTCCCGGGGGCCCAGTCAGAACGTGCCCTGTGGCCAGGCCTGTCTGGAGGTGGGCTTCCCAGGGGAGCCAGTGGGGACGCCTGCTCACCGTCTCACACGGGCTCCAGCCTTGTCTCTGGACAGCCCCGAGCCTTGGTCCCCAAACCTAGACCCTGTGACCCTGGAGTCTCTTTACTGAGACCACTTCTCCAATGCCATTCCAATAAGCCATTTCTAATCTGTGGACCCTGAGAAAGAAGGGACCTACCAAGAGGGGCTCCTGGTAGCTTACCTGGAGGCGAAGCAGCCGTTCCTGCCCGGAGGCCTCCCGCAAACTGCATGACTGGGAGGAGCCTGCACAGACCTACCTGCCTGCCTGCCGGCCCTGAGCTTGGGCCATCAAAGCGGCCCTTACAGCGGGTTCCTGGGATCCTGCTTCAACCAATAGGACCGAGGCTTTCCTCCCTCCAATCCGGGCTGAGCAGTTATAGCCCATCGACATCTCACTGACCAATCAGAGTGGCTCCATGCTGACCAATCAGGACAGTGCCTCTTGGACCAATCAAACTGTGAGGATTTGGAGCCCTTCTTAGCATCAGGACAGACCCATTAAGGATGGGGACCAGGACTTCTCTCTGCATAAACCCTCTGCCCCGGGGCTCTGGGAGGGCAATTTCCCCTCCCACGGAAGACTGTTCCCCTGGGTGAAGATACCTCGGCAGAGCCGGGCGGGGCGGGGCGGGGCGGAGCTCTCCGGCTGGAACGGGGCCTCCACCCAGGGCCACCTGCCCCAGGGCTGCCTCACAGCCACGCTGCACTGCACGCAGTTGAGCTGGTTGCAGTGAACGAGGTGTCCCCCTTCATGGTGCCCCAAGTCGGGCATTCCTGTTGGCCCAGTGACCATCGGTTGACCAGTCCGTGGTGCAGCTCCGCGGCGTCCCTGCAGGTCCGGCCTCCACCCCAGGGGACATATCCTGAGCGGCTCGCCCTCCCCAACTCGCAGCCTCCGCCACTCCCAGCGCCGGTCCCACTCCGGACGGGCCATCGTGCGGTCTGGTCCCCGAGCCCCGCTGTCTCTCTGCTGCCGCGTGTCCAGGAACAACAAACCCTCGCATCTGAAGCATGAACCCGGACATAAAAGCTATTTTTCACTTTAACGGTGAGATGGATGTAAAATTGTCGTTCTAATTAATTCACAGTAATGCGGATGAAGATCCCAACAGAGAAGTTTAGAAGCAGAGATACTATTGATTCTTTGGCAAGATAGATGCGTCGAGAATTTTGGAGACAAAAGATTCTTACATGAAAGGATTCTAAAGGTGATTGCCTTTAAAATATAACGTAAATTAGGAATTAATGACAAAGTATGCCACTTGGAGCAACTGGTTAATTTGGTAGAATCATTTTGTCAAAATTTGCAGCAAAGTAATGCTTTAAATCTTTTTAAACGATCAAAACACTTTGAAATACTTGGGCAACATCCAGCTGTGTGGAGATTGCTGGAAGAAATGAGGCTCGTGCCGCCCCCACCCCCCAGGCACCGCGCGCGCATGCGCGCATGCCGCCGGGCGCGCTCCAGCCCGCAGAGTGCTATTAAAAACTCAAGTGGAAGTGGGTGCCATGCCAGCTATTACTGTCAAATGTCACGCTTGTTTTGTCAGTCCTCAAAGGTCAACCGCACTTTCCCCCCGTGGTTAGCAACCCTCTTTCAGGCAGATGGAAAAATAGAAACTCACTATTAGAATTTCTACTTCCACTCATTGTCACGTCGCAGGGTTTGCTCACTTCCACGGGCCCCTCCAACAGGAGACCTCCGCCGGATGGTGCAGCCTTGGGAGGGAATCGCGCCCTTCAGCGGGGGGCCACGTGATGGGTTTTACTGTCATTTAACGGGAAGACGCGGCTCCCTCTGAAGTGCGCCGGGGAGCTGGGGTCTCCGTGGCGACCGCTGGGATGCGAGACCGTGGCGTCACTCCAGCTCCACATCCTGCATTGCTTCACATAGCAACCGCCCCTGCCCCCACCCAAGGCCCCTCCAGAGGGCCCTTCTTGCTCAGTTGATTGTGATGCTCCTTTGTTTATAACAGGATCACGTTTCCGTGGTGAGTCAGCTGGTTACTCCTCAAATTAAGAGCAGATCCAGTACCTGCTTCTTCAAAGCGCAAGAGAACAGGCCACTTCGATCAGCGTTGTGCTCCCTTTCAATGTTTAAGTGACTTCTCAAATCGTGCGCTGCCCTCTGAGCCTTTGTTGTCGGGCCGTGGACGCTGTGCTGGACGACAGCAAACTTTGTTAACGTCTCACTCGTAACTTGTAAACAAATTCAGTGATGAGGCGTTCCTGTTTGCCACGTGGGTGCCAGATATGAGAAGGGGTCTGAGGGATCCCCGGGAACCATGGGAATGCCAGCGCGGTGTGGCGGTTGGGGCTGGACCGCACGCAGGCAGCGGGCTTGGCCAGTCCCTGGGACGCTGTGCCAGCACGCGCTTTCCCGGATGGCGGCAGATGGGTCTTCGCTGCGACCTCCTCGTCCTCAGTCAGCCACCCGCAGTCCCCTGTCCCCCGCATCCGCACCGCCCTCCTGACGGAAAGTCATGCATCCTCTTGGACCGTCCCATGGATTTGTAAGCTTGTCCGTTTGTGCATCCCACCTGGAGAGAAAACCGCAACGGAACGCTATTGATTTGCGGCCAGAACGCTTGGACGCACAGGGGTACTTGGAGGAATGCAGTACAGTTTTCATTTCCAGGGGCCTGTCCCTGCCTCGGGTGCCCCTCTGCCTTTACTTGGCTCTTTCCTGTCGGCCACCCTGGTCAGGGCCCCTTCGTGTCTCGTTGAGTCAGGACACAGTTTTGGGGAAGGCTGCCTCTTGCAAGGCCAGACCAACATGTGGGCGACAGAGGTGGCCGTCCGTCCACGCTCAGGCCGGGACTGAGGGACACCTTCCTCCTCGTGCACCCGAGTCTCTCTCGTTAGCCTGCCAAGCTGTCGGCGTTCACGGCTGCCGGTGAAGCCACCACTCTGGAAGACCCTGTGTACATGCGCAACTTCTAATCGGGTGGAATGACGCATCCCCCACCCCCCCGTGCCGGTGCCTATTATGACGGTAGCACGCAGTGGCCCCGAGGTCACCAGGCCTTGCAGCATGGTTTTGCCGCTGCTTTGCGATGATTACGACAGAGTATAGACGTTTATGTCCATTGTTTTCATGAGATTAAACAACACGTGTCATTTAGAAACTGTGTTTGGCTGTCATAGAGTCGTAGGCCCCCAATAACCCTGGCTTACGTAAATGGGGGGTTTGCTTATCTGGGGACAGGTCGTTGAAGCCTGGCGCTGTAGGTCCAGGCTCTGCCCGGCTCCTGTCTTTTTTTTCTGCCACCCCCAACACAGGCTTGCTTTCCATCCCCAAAGTTGCCTCATGCTCATAAGATGGCTGCTGATTTCCAGCCATTGTTTTCACATCCCAGTTCAGAAGAGGAAGATGTAAAGTAAGTCAAAAAAGGAACAAACCCTGGCTGAGTAATTTTCTTTTCTAGAAATTCTACCCAATGACTACAAATTATACGTTTTTGAAATTCCTACCTGGGTGCAAGAGAGGCTGGAAATGAAATACTAGGCTGGGCACACTGCCCTGCCAAGTAAGAGCAGGAGAGAAAGAGAGAGTGGACGCTGGCTGGGCAGTGAGCACTCACTGCCACAGCAGACCAGCACAAACCTGGCAATCAAATTTGCAAAAGCTCACTTGGATTGGGGAGGTGGCCCGGAGAGCAGGAGCCGATCCACCTCTATCCAGCTGACAGTCGAGGGACCAACACAGACGCCCCTGCGTGAGGGCTAAGGGGGCCCGTGCTGCCCCTGGGACGTCAGGGGCCCCTGGCCCCCTCTGGAGATCGCAGGACAGTGCGCCTGGCGCAGCAAGCCCACTACCGCAGAACCCTGCGTGAGGAAGCCGGGGGGCGGGGGGGCGGAGGGGGGCCGCTCGGGCGCATCCGACAGCGCTGGGCAGCGCCGTCCCCCAGGTGCACCCTGCACATGCTCTGTGCCGGCCAGTGCGCCGCTTTTCCTGCTGTCTGGCTTTTGAATCCGGAACATCCCCGAGTCCTCTCACTCGTGGCTGTCACCGTAGTTTATAAATTCAGGGGAAAAACACCTGTAACACCGCCCACCTCACCTGTCCACACCGCAGAGCTCGCTGTGCGCCAGCAGCCCGCCCCGACCTAGGGGTGAGATGGGGCCTATGACCATGGCAGTGACTCTGGGCTGTTGACCCGATGCCGGGCGTGCATGGCCTCTGGGACCAGCCTGGTAATTCCTCCCTTTTCTCCCACAAACGTGGGTGGTGATGAGCAGCTGGGGGAGTACCAAGCGTGGACCCTCAGCGAGTGCCCCACCGAGGCACACACCTGGGAAGCGCGGGTGTGTGGCGTGCACAGTGTACACGGGCCCAGGGCCGGCGCTGATGGAAGTGCGGATGGAGTGCGGGTGAAGGAGGGGGTGTGGGACGTCCGGGAGAGTCCATGGCGGCCTGAGCACCCTCAGTCTGGCCCACAGTCCGGCACCCGGCGCCATGGGGAAGGCCCGGCTCCCGGTCCAGAGCTGCGGCTCTGGGGGGGCTTCGCCCCTGGCTGGGGTCCGAGACCCCCAGTCTGTAGGTTGGGAGAGGGCTCCCTGGTCAAAACCATCCCAGTGACTTCACAGAGCGCCCTCCACTCAGGGACTGGGGGACGGCTGTCCTGAGCTTCAAAAGTGTCCCCTCGCCTGCCCTCCCCTCCCCCGAGCTGAACAAACCCCAGCTTCCTTCCTCGTCAATACATCATGCTTTATAGCACATGCTGTGATTAAAAAGAGAGCGCCGTGCAGGGCAGGCACCCTCTGTGTGGTCTCGTAAAATAGTAATGGACGCAGAGTGGAGGGGGCGTCCCTGCCCCCGCGTGCCCGGGCCTGCTGGGTGGTATTTGCTGTGGGCCCGACTCCGCCCCAGCTGGCCAGGCTCGGAGGAGAGGGCCAGAGTGCGGGGGACCTGCGCCTGGGGCAGGGCCACCAGCACAGGAGCCGGGAGTCGCTGCAAAGTCACAAATGCTCCTGCCTGCGTCCTCCCCCACTTTCTGACGGAGGCCCTGGGGGCTGAATGGTGCTTGGCAGCATCAGGGGTGCATGGGTGTGCTTGGGGACACTCGGGAGGGACATCTGAGGTCACTGCAGCCCCACTGCACTTCCGGCCCCTCCACGAGCACCCCTGGGCCGTCGTCACACCCTTGGGGCCCAGTGGATTCTAGAATCCGTGCGCTTGGTCACCTTTGTTTTGTCCTTTGCCTGTTTGTCCAGGCCTGTGGGGTATCCGGACACAGGGGCCGCTGGTGAACCAGGACCCGCCAGCAGGACTCCCGTCCCCTCGTGTCACATCCCGCTGGGCCCTGTCTCTGCAGCCGCAGGGGCTGGGCCCCTGCCTTTTCTCTGAAAACAGCCCTCCCTCATCCCAGGCCCAGAGTGCGGATCTGGGGAACCTTCCTTCTGACTACGGCGACGTTTTCAGACAGAATGCATTTTGGATGCTCGACAGACACCTCGAACACGTTTAAAAAGACCCCAAATTGAAAAACGCTCCCGGAATACTGCTGCCCGGCGCGAGGCGCTGCGGAAAACGGTGGCGCTGGCCCACGCAGGCCTGGGGCTTCGATCCGGACGGCGGCTCGAGGCAGGCAGGCCGACACTTAAGTGACATGTCTGGGGTCCGACTGGCCGTCGAAAGCGGTTATCGGACATCGTGAGAGACGACAGATTGGGAACGAGAGGTCTTTCTCAGGCTCCTCGGCAGCGGAGGTGCGGCGGCCCCCCCGCCACAGTCTGGGGGAAGGCTGCTGAGACCCGAGGCCTAAATGCTTCATCAATCAATGCTTCTGCCGGGCGGCCCGCGGAGTGCTGGGAAATTCGAGCCATCCGTCTTGCCCATCACCTGCCCGCCACGCTCTTCAGGTGTTTCCAGGTCTCCCCTCATTTGCTCGGTTCGTCTGTTCCAGGCTGGGGGTTGCTGCCAGGGGTCCCTCAACGGCCTGGGCCTCAGCACCCCCACCAGGACAGAACCAGGGACTGAAAGGTCCCCACCCCCAGACACAGCCAAGCTCGGGGCAAGGTGGGCGAACTCCATCACTTGGAGGAAGACCTCGACCCCCCAAAGACGCCTTTGCTTACCCCACTGTGAAAGCCAGCGCTTACGAAGGAACTAACAAGCCGCACAGTTCCAGCAGGACGGGGCCGGGGGGCCTTGCGCGGGTCCTGAGAGGGAGGAACACAGGAACCACCCAGCCCCTTGTCTTCGGTTCGGGGACCAAGGCCGTGGCCTTGGCTTCCCAGCTCCCTCTGTCCTCACTGAGGCTGCAGTCAGCCTCGCTCAGGGCAACTTCTGAGGAAAATTGAGGGGGCGCTGTGTCTGCTGAGGGCGGAAGGGGTGCGTCTCATTGATGCCCCCCCAAGTGGGCTGACCCACGGGACTCGAAGGCAGGTGTGCGGGCTCCAGGACACCCTCGGTTCGGTGGGGGGGGGCCCTGGAAGGTGGGCGCCTCCTGTAGCCCCCTCTGTGCTTTCCAGGGGGATCCCCATATGGGTGTGTGAGTCGTGAAAGGGAGGGGACCCTGGGAGGGGAGGCGATGTGGGGGGAAGGTGATTTCGAAGACGGTGCATCAGTGAAGTCCGTGGGACTCCCCTGGCGTCCAGGTGCTGCGTGAGCACCGTCCGCAGAGCCTCAGGGTGCGGAGCTTCTGTGTAGGGGATGCGAGGCCTGGCGGGGACATAGCTTTGGGGTACATGGGAGAGACACACACATGTGCTTGGCATGTGTAACGCAGGACGTGGCAGTGTTATCACCAGCATCCGTTATATTTTAAAAGCCAAGTGAGCAGGTGTTGAGCCATCCTACCTGGGAGGCCCTTTGGGGGAGTGCGGGTGTCCCCCTCCGACCAGACCGCTCCTAGCCCCTCCAACGTTAAAGCAACCGGGACAGACCGCACACACCGCGGCACAGGACACAAGGAACAGGAATGGCGGCTCCCCCGGCGGGGCGGGGCCGAGCCCGCAGTGCCCGGCGCCGGGCGCTCACGAAACGTCCCTCGGCCGCACCGGAGACCACCGAGCTTCCCTCCAAGACGAGGAAACGCGACTCGGGGCAGCGAGACCGCCTCCGGGTGCCCTCTGCTGCGGCCACCCTGGAAGGAGGCGTCCGCAGGGACCGGCCACCCAGGTCTGTCCCTCTTCCGTGCTGACGGGACACCTGGTGTCCTAGCGAATTTCCCAAAGCAGCCCCTTCTCCACACCCATCCCAGACCGTACTTTGGAGAAGTGACAGCAGATGACGAACCCTGACATCTGGAAGAAATGAGCGCCTGGGCTGCTCCTGCTCATTATTCTTCGCTTTACCAGGGTTCAGCAGCCAACCCCGTAACTGCTAATTTTAACAGTTAAATTTACAGTTTTAGACCGTTTTTATGATGCCCAGCTACATCAACTTGACAAGTCTACTGTTAAAGTAACTGTTTAAACACTGCGTTTGGAGTCGAAACGTTTTTGTCACTGCAAGATCAACTCATTTCAACTGCTATTTATTGTCAAAAACATTTTTTAAAAATTACAGAGGACAGTTCATGTAATTTTGAAATTAAGCCGCTCAAACTGTTGGAACACATAGAAATGTTGCGTTTTAAACTGCTCCTGTAAAAACGCGGGGGACTCGTGTTTTACTTTCGAGTGAAGTGATCATGAACTTGATTTCTCGGGAGAACGGGACTTCCAGTCGTGTTGTGCCCCCAGAGGCCGGGGTGGGAACTGCAGCTCCGGGGACTGCGGGTCGCCTTCCTTTTCCTCATGGGGCCAGGAGGGGGAACTAATTTTAAAAACTAGCATCATTAGTAGTGACTGGTCAATATGAACATTTTTGCGCCATCGAAAGATGCTCACCTTTAACACTCAGTGGCCGCTCATTTTTCATGCAGGACGGAAGCAGTTTGGAGGAAGGTTTGGAAGGTGCGTTCCGAGCGTACAAGACTTCGGGGCGCCGGCCTCTTCGGCGCCGTGACCGGCACACGGCCGTGTTGCACATGCACTGCGTGTGCGCCCGGGTTTAGGACTGGAGTCTCTCTCTCTCGGCCTCCGTGTCGTTTGCGTGTACCGTGCCACGTTCTATGACGGAGCTCTCCCCTTCGAAGGGCTTTTAAAACTCTGAGCCACTGAGTCACCGTTTCCACGTGGTGGTTTCCCGGCTGGCCGATCGGTGGTTCCGATTTCACCACCTCGTGTCCTTGGGGGAGACGCAGACCCGTCGGTCATTCTGGCAGCAGAGAAAACGTCACTGAACTGGGAGGCCGACGCGCGGTCGAGATCGAGGGCGGTGACGCACTTCTTTCTGGTTTGGAGCGCGGAAGGAGCGCGGCCCGAACTCAGGGCCCGTGAGAGGGGCCTGGACGGGGACTGTGGGCGGCTTCTCCGCACCAGCCTGCCCTTCCTCCTCGGAACCGCGGCACCTGGGCCGGGACCCCCCGGGCGGCCCTGCTCCCGCTCCTGCTCCCGCCCAGGGCCCCGAGGCGACCCATCAGCACCCCGAGTGACCGTTCTCGCCCGGGTCACAGGCAGGCGGACGCAGCCACGTCCTCGCGGCCCCAGCGGCTCTGCCCCCCGCCCCACCCCCTGCCCCGCCCGGACTCCCCGCCCCGAGCACTCCTCCCGTGGGACCCCAGTGTTCTCCGTCACAGGGCTTGGCCGTGTGAAACCCACAGGAGGGCCCCAGGCACGGGTCTCTTTCTGAAGAAGTGCGGAATCATCGCAAACTTTCAAATTCAAGCTCAAACAAAGCAACTCGCTAAATATTTCAGGGCGCCCACCTGTTCCAATCAGCCGCCACAATGGGGTCGCCGGGCAGGCTGCGGCCTCCTCTGCTGTCTCGGTCATTGTTCTGGCTTAACAATGGAGGCTCGCTAATAAAACCCAATTGAAGGCAAGGGGGCGCCGTTTGGGGGGGGGTGGCTCGGATAGAATGTCCGCTCATGAATAATTAGTGCGAAGAATATCAGTGTTTGGGAAGGAATTTCAAGACGCATCTGCAGCGCCCGCGTCTCCGGGGCCGCCCGCCCCCGTGACCCCCCCCCCCCAGGGCCCCGTTGTCTGGGCTGGGCTGGACACGGGAGCTCACAGCGTGGCCACGGGCAGACGCGGGGAAACACGTCAGCCCACGTTTGTATTTTGCTGCACAGTCCTGCAGGCGTGGCTCACACCTCTCAGCTCGTGGACCATCGCTGCCCAGTCGTTCAGGCCACCGGGCCGACCGCAGGCCACCCCGTGCCCAGTCCCTTGGCCACTGTCATGCACCTGGCTGTGACGAGCCGGTCAGCGCCAACAGCGGGGTCAGCTGGAGGGCGTCGGCCCCGTGGGAAGAGTGGGACCGGGACTTCGGCGATGTCACGCAGCCCCGGGCCCCCGGCGCTGCTCCGAGGGGTGGGCGGTTCCCGCAAGCACTCAGGGAACGCGCTGACCCTCACACCGCGCTCAGGGGGAGCCGCGCCCGCTCGGGGCTCCCTGGCCCGGCTGCGCTGCAGGCTTTTCTTCGGTAGGTTCCAAACGTGGAGGTCAGCTGTGCCGCTGCTTGAACACACGCCCCTGAGGCCTGGACCGGGTTGGTGCAGCAGCAGGCCCCGCGGGCGCTGGGGTCCCCCGGGCACAGCGGAGGACGCTGGTGCCTCTGCCCCTGCGGGGTCTGTGTCCAGGGCACTGGCTGCAGGTGATGCCAGGACACCCTCTCTGCTGCCCCCGACGCGACGCCGAGCACTCGCAGGCCTGCAGGGTGGTGGAGGTGTGGCTGGAAGGGTGGGTTCAGGTTCCCATCGCAGGCCACGCGCAGCTGTCTCTCGCCCCCGAGCGAAGTCTGCAGGAAGCCAGGTGTGGCTGAAGGAGAAAAGGCCGTGGCCCCTCGAGGCTTCACCCCTGGCCTCTACCCCCACCTGGGATGAACACAGTCGCTTTCTGTCCTCGGGCCCTTTAGTGACAGCCAGGTGCTCAGTGTCCTCCTGGCCAGCAGTCTGACACCCGTGAGGACCGGAGGCCAGCAGGCCCCAGGCGAGGCCGCTGCTGGTTCTCCAGGGCTTCCTGCTGGCCGGCCAGGTGGCCCCCTGGCAGGGCCGAGCAGTAGCTGGTGTGGGTGCCACTCCCCGCGAGGACAGGAAGCCCTGCTGAGTCACCGATGTTGTCACCCGGGGCCTCGTCAGGAGGCCTGCCGGGCTGCGCACCCTGCGGCTGGATGTCAGCCTTTTATAAACGGAAGTGGCTGCGCTGAGCGCAGATTCTGTTAGGTTCTCTGGTTAACCGCCAGTGCAGGCCACCCCTCGCCGTTTGGGAGCCAGCGTCGAGGGTCAGGTGATGGTTCTCTCTCCGCTTCCACGTGGAGACGGCCAGCCTTTGGGTTTCGGCACCCCCGGGGAGCGTCCTCTCGCCATGGAGTCTCCGCGACTCCCAGGAAAGTGTCCGTCACAGTGGGAGGCCGTGGGAGCTTGGACACGCTGGTGCTTCCCCGTGGGGCAGGCGAGAGGGCTCGAGGAAGACGTCCCGACGCCCCGGGCGTGGACGTCAGGCTGCGCGCACCTGGTCTTCCGCCCCGGCCCGGCGCTTGCACCTGGACCCTCGGGTCCCGCACGAGGGCAAGGCGGCGGGTGGCGGGCACCTGCCTGGGCCCTGCTGTCCTGTGCTGCCGGTGTTCGTCAGGCTGACGGACGTTCTGGGAGAGGGGCAAGGCCAGGCCACCGCCGAGGGAACCCTCTGCCTTCTGAGCATCAACCCCGCTGTGCTGCGAGAGCCGAGGCCCCAAGTGGCTGGGCACCCCCGATGCCCCCGCTGACCAGACGGAGCGTTGAGCGGGACTGGGGGGGTGGGAGGGCTGTGAGCTCCGAGTCCCGGGTCCAGGCCTCCACCTCAGTCAGTCACTCACTCACTCCTTCACTCACTCACTCACTCACTCACTCATTCATTCATTCCCTCACTCATTCTCTCACTCACTCACTCATTCATTCATTCCCTCACTCCTTCACTCACTCCTTCACTCACTCACTCACTCTCTCACTCACTCACTCACTCGCTCACTCACTCACTCACTCCTTCTCTCACTTACTCCTTCACTCACTCACTCACTCACTCATTCACTCACTCACTCACTCACTTATTCACTCACTCATTCACTCATTCAATCCTCACTCACTCACTCACTCGCTCATTCACCCAGTCATTCACTTACTCATTTGACAGAATTAATTTCAAGTGCCAGGACGGTGCAGTTGGCACACTCAGTAAACACAGCAGAGAGAATCGGCGCACCGACACGCTTGCACGACTCAGACAAGAAAACATTAGATGGGACGACCGACCACAGACCACAGCCACTCCCACGTTACTTTCGAAACGTGAAGACTGGACCCCGATGCGGGGAGACACAGCAGTGAACGTGGAGTGAATTCGGGAACGCCGTCCTCAGCCCCTCGGACGCGAGCGTCCTCCGCGGTTGGGAGACAGGCGTGGGGAAGGGGCCGTTGCCACGTGTGGGCGGCAGGCCAGTCCAAGCCCCAGGCCGGCTCAAGTGCAGGCCGGCTGGCTCTCCTCAGGGCCTCCTTCAGGTCCGGGGACTCAGATAACAACGGGAAATGATCGCTCTCGAGCAAACCTATTTTCCCTGAGTGGAAATTTCTGCCCGGACCGATCAGAGCGTCTGCGGTGGAGGATGTTACTGTGATTCTATGAAATCATGTGTCACAAAAAGCGGAAAAGAGGGGGCTCTGCTATAAGGTGCGTTTTGACAGCGACTGATTTATAAAAATCAGGTTATACGTGTCCCTAGGGGGGCGTTCTGCGTGTCGGTTTCACCAGCCGGGGAGGAGTTCCCAGGGTCTGCTGGGAAGCGGGCTGGACTCGTGGGGGACAGTAACGCCCGGCTGCCCGGAGTGAACGGACCGTCTGCCTTCCCTCCATCCCTTTTGCTTTCGGTCTTGGCTGCTCGGCGCCTGGAAGTGGACACGCTTCGGCAGGTTCCGACTGTCATTAGCACCTTTTCCTTGTTTCCTCGAAACGCCCGATGGGACCTCCGAGATATTGCAGGTGGGGTTCCAGACCACTGGCTGGAATACAGCCAGCAGCACGGCAACGTGAGTTATGCGAATCTTCGCATTTCCCGCCGCGTGCGGAAGCTGTGTTTACAGCGCGCCGCAGTCTGTGAGTCTGTGAAGTGTGCAACCGCGTCACGTCTAAATGAACAGTGCGCACACCTTGGTTAAAAGCGCTCTGCGGCTAAAACCTGCTCCACGTATCGGAGGCATCGGTGAGCTGCCCTCTGAGTGGGCCTTCCCTTCAACTCACAGACAGCGCAGCGGCGGGGGCGTGGGAGGGTGGGTGGGGGGGGCGGGGGAGGGTGGGTGGGGGGTTGGTGATGGGGTGCGCATCTCAGGGAGCGGAGCGGAAGGCGGGGAGCCGGGAAGTCGTGCCATCGCCGCGCAGAACCGAGTGGTGCCGAGGGACGTCTCAGAGCAGCGCCAACACTGCGGCCGCCCACCACCCGCCTGGGGGCATCACCCCGAAAGGAACCTGCCCCTCCGGCATCGGTCGCGCCCCGCTTCGATGCCTTCAGATGCACCATTTTCTCCTGCAAACTCTGCTGAGCTCGCTTGCTGATGCCGACAGTTCTCTTTCTCACGTGGACGCCTTTTGTGATGATGTTGTTCTTGCCTGAACGCCCCGGTTCGAACCCGGGAGCCCACCCTGACCCATCGCGGCGCAGGGGCCGGGACGACCTGGACATGGGCCGGCGCTGCCACCCCGACCGCGCGCCGACCCCCCCTCCCACAGCAGCGCCACGCGGCGGGAAGCGCTGGCCCCCGCGCTCTGTGAGGGGAGAGAACACCCCGGACACCCAGCCAGCCTCCCCAGGGGGCCGACGGCGCCCGCCCGTCTCAAACACGGCTGCCACCCGGCCGGGGCGCGCATGCGGGTTCCCTTCCCGAGGCCGCCGTTGCGGCTGGAACACGCTCGAGCTCCCGGGTGGCTACGCGGGTTCCGGTGTAGGAAACTCACCCTCCCTTCCTGAAATATCCCGATTCAAGGACGCAGCCCCCACTTCAGGCGTCCCCTCTGTGCCTGCTCTGCTGCTCAGATCAGCTGGCGGCTTGGCAGCGTCCCCGCAGATGGGCTGGGGAGGCCCGAGCCTCGGCGCCCACAACGCTCCCACCTGCCCAACCCCGTCAGGTCGGTGCTGAGCAGCCCGGCACGTGGGGTGTCTGTGCCCCCCGGGGTGTGGGGGGCCGGTGCTTCCTTTTCCAGTTGGGGGCCAGCTGGGAGAGGGCTGCAGGCCCCGAGACACTCTGCGCCCCCACACCGGTGCCTGGCCCCGGGGCCCGTCCGGGAGCGTGAGGCCCAGGCCGCCTGGCCACACAGGCGGGCGTGCAGCGTCCAGACGCTGGGTGTTTATGCCCCTGTGTGTCTCTCCCAGGGCCTGGCTTTAATTTGGGTAATATTCCCGTTAATAATAACATCTAATTACACCATCCGTTAAAAGTTAGCAGCATTAATTTAACAGGGAGAAAACCTAATAGAGTTCTGAGAGTGATATTGGCATTTTTCCATTAAATTAATGTTACAAACTTTTAACAGGATGTCTTAAATAGGCATCGTTAGTGTTGGGAATATTGAACAAATTAAATTCAGGCCTGTGATATGAGGTGGGAGCCCATTTATGCATCCGAGGAAAGGTGTCTGTTGGGCTCTTTCATCCCCCGAAAGCATTCGGCAGGAAGCTGCGAGGCGCCTGCATCCCGGGGCTTCTGGAAAATTCTGCAAGGCCGCACCGCGCTCCTCGGGCCTGCAGCCCAGCGTGTGGTGCCTGGGCAGGGAGGCGGGCCTGGGGGCTGCCACGCCGCCACCTCCCGGAGGGCCCGAGACTGCTCTCTGACCCTCCCGCCTCCCCGTTTCCCGGTCACCTGGGGCGACAAGGTGCTGGGAAGAGCCGGGACGGGTGCCCGGGCCCCGCGATGGGCCCCTCGGGAGCCGCCGGGGGAGGTCTGGGGCTGGACACGCCGGGTTCAGGGCGGCTCCTCTTCTCGGGAGCGGGTGACTTGAGGCAAGTGATCCGAACCCTCGGAGCCGGGTTTCCCATCAGCGATGGGGAGGGTTTCGGGGAGGGCAGACCCGCTGTGCGGATGACAGGTGGCCCCGCTGCCCCTCCGTGCTGAGATTCGGCGACACGAGACGGAGCATGGCGGCGTGGACGTGGCAGCCGAACCACGGGCCCCCTGGACTCGGAGTTTTTATGGGCCACGTGTTTTTACTTGGCGCGGACAGTCGTGACAGACCTTCCAGTCTGCCCTTTAGCCCTCGTGTGGCGTGAGGTGTGCGCAGGGTGGGACAGAGGGGCAGGGCGGGCGTGGAACGGGCGCCGGGTTCCCGGGCGGGACAGGGACGCAGCCAAGGTCCACGGGGAGGGGGCAGCACCGCGAGCATGCGTGAGCAGACACGTGGCGGGTGCATACAAACACGCATGACTGGGATAGATGAGTTTCAGCGTGCAGATATCGTAATTTCTCACTTGGCGCATATGAGGTCCGTCTGGAGGAAGTCCAGCCCTTGTTAGCGTAACAAGGACAGCCTGGGTGACATCGACGTGACCTGGCAGCCCAGGAGAGGGGACTGGCATACGCACGTGTGAACAATGATGACGTCCCTGTCCTGGTCGGTGGGGGTGGTGGACGCTGGTGAGAGAGCGTGCGCACTGCGTGGCCATCGCATTCCACGTGACTGAGCGAGTGGAGCCACGACTCGGCACCAGACTTTGGGTTAAGCTCGAACATTCCTCCACGGAAGCCATTTGGATGCTTCAGAAGGCTTTTGGGGACGAGGCAACGAGCGCAGGGCAAACAGAAGCGGGGCACAGACGCTTCGAAGACGGCTGAGAATCCGTGGAAGGCGACCCACGTGTGGACGGCCTGCGGCAAGCAGGCCCCCGAGCAGGTCGAACCTGCGCGGGCCGCAGCCCCCAGGGACCGGCGCCCGGAGCGGAGGGAGCACCAGGTAGCGGCTGCCGAAGACGCGGTTCAGACTGGACTTCCTCACGGGGTCTCGCCTTCGAAGGGGACCGAGGCGTCCTCGTCCTTTGCACCGTGGTTCTTGTGCGTCGGATCTTCTTCAGTAAAGGTCTCTCCTCCTCGCAGCGCACGGCGCGGAACTTTCTGGGCAGGCTCTGCTCGGTACCTGGAACGTACCGGCGGGCCGCAGCGGACTTCAGAGGAGCTCGGTGACCACGGCTGCGCGCGATGAGGATGCAACTGGACTCTGAACCGGTCGTAAAAGCTTGCGGTGCCTCGGTCGGGCGTGCGGAGCTCCGTGGAAACCGCTGGTGGGGAGGAACGCGGGGTTCTCCCTGCGCTGTGCGCCCGCCTGCCTGCCGGGGCCCCGGCTGTACGCGTGCCCGGGTCTGGCGTGGGCATCTCCGCCATGAGGCGTGCGAGAGCGGGTCCCACGGAGCTGGGGAAACGAGTCTCAGAATCAGCTTTTCCAGGGCCCTCAGGGGCCTGGAAGCCGTGAGGGAGCGATGGGGAGGGACGGATGGACACACACGCCGCCTCCGCAGAGCCAGCAAGCGGGCCGGCCATGGGGAGGAGAGGCAGCCCCGGGGGGAGGAGAGCGCTCCTGGAATCCGCCCGGCCCCTCCCATCGGGAAGCAAGCCGGCTTCCGCTGCATTAAGAAATTTCTGTGCGAGGGTCAGAGGGAGAGATGGGCCACCCCCTCCCCGAGAGCCAGGTCTCTCTGCTGGAGAGACCCCAGATCTCACGGGGACGCCCCCGACTGCGGGTCTCATCACTGGATTTATCTGACCCCGGGCCGGGCTCTCCGGGGAGGTTGTCAGGAGGGTTAGCTCGACCTCCGCACTCCTTATGGGTCTGTTCGAACTTCCAGTTCCCTCGGGAGCCTTCTGTGTCTTCCTAGGATTATTTTTAAATCTCATGAAGGTTATGCCGCTGCGAGTTTTTGACATACAATTTGTTTATAGAATTTCCTTTTCTTATTTACGTGAGGTTAGCAGTAATGCTCCTTCTTTTCATTCCTGAGTTTAGGAATTTAAGTTTTTTCCATCTTCTTGGCCAGACTAGCTAAACATTTGTCAATCCTGTTGATCTTTTCAAGGAATTGTTTTATATCTTGGGTTTCTATTGTCTTTCTATTCCCTGTTTTATTTATTTCCCCCTTATCTTTATTAGGTCCTTCCTTCTGCCTGGTTGAGGGTTATTCTACTCTTTTTAAGGCAGTTTCTTAAGGTGGGTGATTCCGTTGTGGAGGAAATTTTAATGGAGGCGTTTATAGCTGTAAATTTCCGATCACCACTTCCATCGCACCTCGTACACTTTGGTACATTGTGTCTTTATTTTTTTTTTCCTCCATTCGAAGGATTTCTACCCTGATGTCTTCTTTGGCCCGTTGGTTATTTAGAAGAAGGCTGTGTAGTTTCCTCGCATTGTAAACTTCCCAAATTTATTGTTCTCGATTACTAATTTTATTCAGCTTTTCTCCAAGGACACACCCGAATGATTTCAACTCTTTTTCCATTAATCGAGGCTTGCGTGGTGGCCTCCCACGTGGGCTGTCTAGGAAAGAGTTTCTCGAGAACAGGAGCAGCGGGCGCACCCTGCGTCGGGCGGGTGCCCCGTTCCTGGGTGTGTCAGGACGACCGACGTCTGGTCCCCGTCTTCTTGTTGCACACCCACTGAGGCTGGGCTCGGAAGTCTCCAGCTACCAGGTTTTCAAGGCCCATCTCTCCGTCTGATCCTTCCAGAACCCTTCCAGTCTTCGCTTCCTAACTTCTGGGACTCTCTCGTGAGGTGTGCGTATATGTTCGTAATTGTTACGCCCGTTGCGGGCTGGCCCGGTGATCGTTATAACGTGTCTTCCTGTGTCCCGGGGAGCGGGACCCGTCTTCAGGTCCGTGGTGTCGGGCGTTTGTGGGGCCCCTCAGCTGTTTTCTCTTTGTTCACCGCCTGCGCATTCCGCCTCTTTTCCATCCTCGGTGCTCAGGGCCTCCGTGTCTCCGCCCTGAGGTGTGTCTCCTGCGGACAGTGCCCGGCTGTGTGTTGATTTTCAGCCCGCCCTGCCGGTCCCTGCCCTTCGACCCGAGCGCGTTAACCGTTTGCCTGTGACCCGGTCCCTGGTGAGTTGGGACGTGTGCCTGCCAGTTTGCTCTCTGTCCCCTATGTATCTTGCCTCGTGTAGGTCCAGCCCGACCGCACATTTGAATCACGCACTCCCGGGCGCGCAGGGCCCCCGCCCCGGGTCGCTCGTGCCCGCCCACCTCCGCGTCCCGTTATTTTATGCAGACCGTGCCCTTCCACAGGTGCGCCCCCCCCCCCCCGCGAGGTCCTGATCACGGCTCCACGCCGTCGTCTCTTAACTGGGGGGAGAAAAAGCGTCACAGACGGACACCCACAGACACCCCGTGGGGGAGGCGCCCAAGGACGGCCCAGCGGTGGGGCCTGGAGCCCCGACCAGGTGGGGGTGCGGCTCTGGGGGCCAGAGGAGGCTCTGCCGGGGACCCCTCCTTGGCTGCTGCCCGCCGGGTCGCTGTGTCCTCCACGACCACAGGTGCCTGTGGAGCCCGGGGTGGGGGCTGCATGGGGGGGCCGTGGGGCAGGGCCTGGTGAGGAGCGGGAGCTCTCTGCTGTCAGCGGGGTGCAGCCGTCTCCCCGGGCCGACGCTTGCCGGGCCGCTGCGGACCTGGGTGAATTCCCGCCCTTCTGAGGAAGTGGACTCGCTTCTGCCAGGTTTCCCGTTGCTTTCACGAACGAGAGCGTTCTGAGGTTCCTTCCTCTCCCTGTCACTGATGATGTCACAGTCCTGTGGTCTGGGAGTGGCCGACCCGCGCCTCTGGGGCCAGGGGGGTGCGCAGGACCCAGCAGGGGTGGGGCGCGTCATGGCCACGCGCTGAGACCCGGGTGCCCGGGCTGAGCCCCGGCGAGGCCCCGGGAGGCAGGGGCCCCCTCTGCTGCAGCGCTGAGCCGAGGATGCGCCCTCGTCCAGGGAGGGGGGATGCGGCCCAGGAGGAGGACGGCGCCAGGTCGGACCTGCAGAGAGGGGCCGCCTGACCGCCCTGAGCCTCGGGTGCTGCTGGGCCTGGGGTTCCGGCACCCGGAGGGGCCTGGGCCGCACCGCGGGGCCTCGGTGCGGAGTGGCGGCGGGCCGGGACGGCGCGCGCCGTGACTGGCTGGCTCCTGGCCGTCCTGCCGTGGATGACAGCGGTCCGGCTCCCGGGCCCAGGCCTGTGGAGCTCCGGCTGGCATTCTCCTGCGGCCCAGGGTCACTCGAAGGCGGGTTTGCCGAGAGCGACCGCGTGTGCGCATCACAGTCTGCCCGGCCCACTGCTCGCCTCCCCTGGAGACGAGGGACGCACGAGCCTCTCCGCGTCCCGATCCCCACGCGGCCTGGGGCTTTGGGTTCCCCGAAAGACAAACCCCTTCCCCAGCAAAGTCGCCCCAGCGCAGGCTGCCGCACCCCGCGTGAGCCCTGCAGCAAGAGCCCCGGGCCGGTCCCGGCGGGTCTGGGTCCTGTGTGGGATGTCCACCGGGGGAGGGGGGGGGCGGAGCCCCGCGAAGATGACAGCTTAAATAGCTCCTCCCGACAGGTTTAGACGATCCGAGTAACCTCCCTCCCTGATGCTTCGTTTGGCTGTTTACGTTCGGGGAGGTGGGGGGGGCTGTTATTTTTATTATTTTTATTGCCTGACCGCGCTGTGTGGCCTCTCCGTACAGCGGCCGGGAGACGGATGTTGGAGCCGACAGCGAGGGAGCGCGTTCTCCGTTCACGGACGTTCCCGTAAACGCTGGTCGTCCCGGCCGACCCGCTGCCACGCCCCGCCGTACGACCTGTAGGGCGGCTCTTGCGGGAGGGCCCTGCTGGAGTGTCAGGGGACACTCTCCCGAGTTGAGGGGCTCCCGAGGGCTCAGCCGGGGACGCGTTCCAGCTGGGCACCGGGAGGCCCAGGCGCTAAGGGACAGGAAGCGTGCCTGTCGGTGTCGCTGCGGGTTCCCCGGACGCCCTCGTAAGAGCTCGGGACGGGGGGGGGGGACGGGGGACGTGAGGCCGGCTGCGGGCGCTGCGTGGGTGCCGTGACCCCTCGCGCACTCAGACTCACGGGCGCACCTCACGGGAGAGGGCACCTTGGTTTTCACGATCAAAGCAAAAGGTTTCGCAAAACTAATAGGACGGGCACAGCCCGGCACGGGGGGGGGAGGTCCCGGACCAGGCCACAGGGGACCCGGTGTGTGGCACCGTGCGGCCTGCCCAGGGCGGGTGACTGGGCCGAGCTGGGCTCACTGACACGCGGCCGAGAGCGTGACAGCGCTGAGCTCACAACGCAGGTGTGTCCACAGGTCCCCACGCGCTTCTGGGGTCGGACACGTGGCCTTCAGGCGGAATCCCAGCTCGTCGTGACTTTCTCAGTGGTAGGCTGAGGGAGAGCTGCAGATTCTTTCTCACGAGAATTACGCGACGGGACACAGAGCTTTGTGAAATGATGCATTTTGCGCATGATTTTGAAAACTCTGAGTTTTGTCAAAACAGCTCTTCAGGGGACAGTTGCCGGGGCAGCAAACTTCACCCACTGGCTGAGTTCAGCGAGGCCTCGAGGGGGACGCTGACAAGGGAAGTGGGGACAGACCCCGAGACGGAGCGCGGGGTGACGGCTATGGGGTGGGGGGAGGGGCTGAGCAAGGAGGAAGAAGGGCTCAGGGGCGTGGACCGCGGTGTGCGGATGGCGGAGGGAGGAGGTGCAAGGGGACCGGATGGCGATGAAAAAGAAATACCGTAAAAAATACCGTAAAGATACAAAAAGGAAAGACAGGGGGAGGGACGTGCCCAGGTTGTCACTGGCCTTCAGAGTCACCTGGGGGTTTGCGCCTTTGGTCCTGCGCTGGGTCCCCGGAGACACACAGACTCTGCTCCTGGGTCCCGGGAGCAGCCTTTCTCCCCCGGGCGTCTCACGCCAGCTGCCCAGCCCGCCGGCATCGTCCCTCTGTAAGAGGTGCTCCTGGGAGCCCCCCGGAGCCCCCCGGAGCCGGCATCCTGTGATGCGACTCCCGGTGACGGTGGAGCAGGGAGACTCCCGGTCGCCGCCTGTCCCGCCGCTGCCCTGGACCGAAGGCCGGGAAGATGCCCAGGGTCTCAGCTCAGGGGGAGGGCGGCTCTTCAGTCACGACGGCCGCCCCCCCCCGCCCCGCCTCCACCTGCAGAGGCACAGGAGGTGCCGTCGCAGAGCTCAGGGGTCGGAGCAGATTCGGGGGCGGCCGGGGTGTGGGTGTGCCAGGCGGTAGGGTTGCCGTCGCGGCATCTGCGTGGGCAGCAGCCTGCGCTGAACGTGGGCGCGCACGCCCGCGGGGACTTTGCACGCGCCTGCAGCTGGACCGCCCGGCGCGGTCCCTCGCTCTCCCCGTGTGTGGGAGGGGCGGGGGGGGGGGCGGTCACGCTCGGTTCCTGTCCCGAAATGGCACGGCTGACGTTCGCCGCCAGGCAGGCTACCCCCCGTGGCCCCGCCCCACCCGGCCCGAGCCCGGCACCCCTCATGGGGCTCGGGGGGGGGGTGGCCCCCACGTCTCTGCCACCTTCCAGTCTGCCAGGCGGCCTCGGACGCTGGCAGCTGAGTGCCCAGCGCAGAGTAAACGAGCCCCGATCCTCTCCTGCCGCTGGTGTATGGCGTGTCATTGTCCGCGGTCACCGAGGCAGACGCGAGGCAGTTTGCTGGCATGTCCTGGCCCAGCCCCGGCTGCCCACCCCCCCCCCCCCGGGCTCCCCGGGGGAACAACAGGAGCCCTGGGAGGGCAGCCAAAAGCTTCACAGCTCCGTCACCGCCTCACGCCCGGCCGCCCGCCGCGTGGAGGATGCTCTGTAACGTGTGTGGACACGGCGTGGGGAGGCGGGCAGGCAGGGTCGGAGGACATCTCGTCCCTCTGTCTGTCTGTCTGTCTCCCTCCCCCACTAGACACAGCATCCCCGTCACCCTCATGTGGGGAAAATACTCTCAGACACCAGCTGTCTGCGCCTCTTCCACGCTACCCGCCCTCCTCCCACCAAAACAGAGTGTAAAAGCGCACAGTAGGACCGGAATGTGTCAGTGGCCAGAAACGAACTCCTAGGGTGGCTCACGGCGGGCGGGCCTTCCTTGTCCTCCCCTGTCCTCCCCGGCCCCGACTCGGAGAGAGGCACCGGCACCCAGAGGCACCGGCAGGCGGATCAGCCGCAGCCTGCTCTCTGCCGGCAGCACCTGGGGAGGGGCGCCTGGCCGGGCAGCCCCCGTCACGCAGCAGTCACGCTGTGCCAGCCTGTAGCGCGGAGAACACGCACGCTTTGCGCCCCACTAGCAAAGAGGGGCCCTAGACTCCCCCGTCTCCAGGCCGCCGTGGGGACCCAGCCTGGTGCTGTGGTCTCAGAAGGTCGGGGGCAGCTAGCCTGGGCCCCTGCCAGCCTGGAGCGAGCCCCTCGGCAGGCGCAGAGGCGGCGGCGACTCGGGAGCAGCAACGAGGAGCCCCCTTTCCCCAGCCTGGTGGGGAGTCGGGACCCTTGCCCCCTGCAGTGCTCACCTGAGGGCACCCTCTCCCAGGGTGTTGGTGGAGGCCACGCTGGGGGCGGGAACTCCCGCCTCTGGCAGCGGTCCGAGCTCCCCCTGACCCCCCCCAGTGGCCTCCCGTCCCTCCCGAGGGGCCAGAGGAAGCCGCAGGGACCACAGGCTCCGAGGTGCAGAGCCTGTGACTTACTGCACGTCTGTGTGTGCGGTCTCAGTCCCACGCCACCGTCTCCCGCGGCCTGGGGGCTGAGTAAACGCCGCGTTGGAGCGGACGAGCCAGATCTGGCCGACCTTGAGATTCGAGGCTGTCGGGAGTTAGAAGCCGGATAATGGGAAGAAAATAGACAGGGGGAGGGCAAGAACAGTGTGGGAAATGTAGAAGCTAAAGAACTTATGACCCATGGACATGAACTAAAGGGGGGAATGTGGGTGGGAGGGGGTGTGCAGGGTGGGGGGAATGATGGGGGAGAAACGGGACAACTGTAATAGCATAATCAATAAAATATATTTAAAAAAAAGAATAAAGAAAACTGAAAAAAAAAGAAAAAGAAAAGAAAAAGGAGAAGATGAACAGGTCACAGCATTACTTGTCCCAGCGCTCCATGACAAAGGGAGAAAACGGAAGAGCGTCACACCCGCGCACACCTCCCCGCCCCGCCCCGCGCCTGTCCAAACCTGCGCCCCTCCCCGCTGGGCGGGGGGTGGCCGGGGGGCGAGGCGGCGGTCTTGTGCGTTAGGGACAGAGTCCTTCGTCTCGTGCCGTGTGAGGGGGACGCCGTCCTCTGGTCCTCACTTGCGTCCCCGCCGGCCGGCCGGTGCGGGCTGAGGGGCGGGCGTCTTCAAGCCTGACTGTCCCGTTGAGCGCGTGTTGAGCCATGTGAGCTCTCGGTCCTTCCCCGGCATCGCGAACGCTCCCTTCCTTCCAGACGGTGGCAGTCTCTGGGTTATTTCGGGTCAGGTTCCATGGGGGGGGGGGCAGCCGTTACCTTCGGCCCCCCCTTGACTGAAAGCCGTTTGCCGTTGGTCTTCTTCGGCGCCTTCACTGGAAGCCGGCCCTCCCCGCGTGCGTCCGCCCTCCGCTCGGTGCGGTGGGTCTGCCTGCGCGTTCTCCCCGAGGCCGCTGCCTTCATTCCGGCCGCCTCCCTGAGCGACGCGGAGGACAGGCCGCAGGGCCCTCTAACCTCGAAAGTCTGGAAGCTGCTGTCATTGTCCGAGGGCCCGGGCGGGTCCACGCCAGTTCTGAGATCGGCTGGCCGTGGTCCCCCGCGGAAGCCGGGGTGCTTATGTGGGTTGTTCTTCTCTACACGTCAGATTCTGCGTGGATGCGTTTCCATCGCAGCTGTTCAAACGGGCTGCTGCCCAGGGCTCCGGCCGCCGCTGTGGCCGTCCGATCGCTGTCCCCTTCAGGGGTTGTCCTTGTCCTCTGGCTGCTGTCAGGCTGTTCTGGGCGCGACTTCCAGCAGTTTACTGCCGGGGGGGGGGCGGGGGGGTGGACTGTGCGGTTCCCTCAGTTTGGTCCTGGGGGGTGCTGCCGGGCCAGCCGGGTCTGTAAATTCGCCTGTGTCCCCGAGTCGGGCGTGACCGCGGACATCCCATCCCCCGACATCGTTTTGTGTCCTGGCCTCACCGAGTCCCCGCTGGAGTCCAGGGGCAGCTTTGTCAGGCCGTCCCCGTCCGTCCCTTCCACGTCCTCCCGCCACCCCGGGACATCCCTCTGGTCTGTCTCAAGGGGGCGCGTCCTTCCCGCCACCTTCTCTGGCTGCCGCCCGTCCACTCAGCGAGCGGTGACTTCGCACGCTCTATTTTTCAGTCCTCGGTGTTCCGTGGGCTCCCTTCTCATCACCGGTCCACTCGCGGAGACCGGCTCCGCCTCCAGCCCTGCGCCCCGCCGAGCCCCCTGCCGTCGGGTCACCGCCCTGCTGCTCGACGTCAGTCCCTTGGGCACGTCACCCGGACCTGGCGAGGGCAGGCGTGGGGGCCAGGGTCTCGGCGGAGTCCCGGGGAGAATGCTTGTGTTCTTGCTTTGCCGGGCGCGGGCCCTTGGGTGGGGGCCCTCGGGTGGGGGCGGGCCACCTGCTGGGAGAGGGGGCTCGAGTCTCGGCTCACGGCTTCCGGCTTGAGTCTTATTCCATCTTTTCGTCGTCTGGGATTCACACCTCACATCGCCTTTTGTACACAGGCACATAAATAGTCCCTGGTTCTAAGTCACGGTCACGCATGCAAGGCGTGTGCCTGCCACGCCGTGCACTTCTGTTCTGCGGCCCGTCTCCCAATTCTGCCTCCCGAGTGTGAGTGATTGTTCGCGCGCGCCTCTTTCTCCGACCAGCGAGAGCACGCCACGAGCACCTCCCCCGCTTCGCAGGAACTAAGTGCTGCCTCCTTCCGGGCGGCCGTGTGAAACCATTTGTGCAACTATGACGGACCGCGACTGAGAAGTCTTTAGTCGGCAACTTCTCTCCTCGTGAGCGCTGGCGTCAACGGCTCAGTGCCGGTCCGACTAAACCCTAACGCAGCCGCGGCTGGTAGTGCGCCCCGCGCAGAATTTTCATTTATGCCTGGCCTGCAGTCGAACTTTCTGTAGCCAACATTTACATTCTTATTTAAAAACTGAAAAAACTGTGCTGTCAGGGATAGGTCCCTTCATCAACAGAGAGAGAAACTGTAACCCGAACCTTGGAGCTACGACGCCGTTACTTACGCGTTTAACTCTTGCGCTGAAACGTGGAATCGGATGGCTGCCCCCCCATGCGCCTCCCGTCTGGTGGGGACCACCGGTGTCCCCGCTCACGCGTCTTGTGACAGCGATGCATCTGGGAGGCTCGCCTGGGACGGCGAAGCTGGGCGCGCTACGCGTCAGGTCCCCAGGGGTCCGACGGCCCGGGGCCGTCTCTCCTGCGCCTGGAATCGTGGCGGTGCCGAAAGCGTCAGTCCAGCACCAAACCAAGAGGGGGAGTTCGGTCCCCAGTCGGCAACGTGGCTGATCATGTACCACGTGGGGCAGAACGGGCTCCCCCGGGCCCGGGCTCACGGTTCCTGGTCCAGCCCAGCCCAGCCAGTCCACATCTGAGCGTTCTAGAAATTTCTTCCGTTGCCACCAGCCACGTATCCGGTTCTGGTCCTGGAGCGGCACGCTCGTCACCTCATTCAACTCGGAGAAGCGTGGACTGGCTGCGTCCGACGAACCGAGAGCTACGACAAGAACAACGGAACCCACTGCACCCCGAAATCGAGACCCAACCCTGTTGCCGTGATCGTGTTTCTCATTCCCTCTCCATGGGCAGCGGGGTCCCGGCCCTCCGCCTGTTCCCGGAGAACGGGTACTTTACGGGTGTACGCTCGTTTTGCAGTCGACTCTTCTGTCTGGTAACACTGTGCGCACATTTCCCCGCAAGAAGACAGCTCTTGGTTCTCTTCGGGAAGCCACCGAACTTGGTCGAATTGGTTTGCTTTGAAACCAGGTCTGAGGCCTTTAAAAAAAGAAGAAGAAAAAAACACCAAAAAAGTCGACACCCTGTCTCGTCTTCATAGCTTTCGTCTTACACACGAAGATGAGCATATTTTCCATAAAGCGACCGGCTGGTTCCAGTTCAATGTTTCTAATTAAGAGGAATGGACCTCATCTGCTCGTGCAGACCACGCCGATGGGTTGTCAGAACCGCCCCAGCCCTCCCAGGCTTCTCCTGGCCCGGAGCAGCTGCGCCCAGACACGCCCTTGTCCGCCACGCTCGCCTCCTGCAGCAGGAGACCTCACCACGCCGCCTCGCCAGCCCTGTTTCGTGCGGCTCCCCGGGGGCGCTGCGAATTTGGGTATGCTCTGTTTCTCCTGGACGGCGCTTATCTGCTTGGTATTTAATCTGCGACTTGTTTTCCAGCACTCACGCTGCTTGCCAATCCCTCCTCTGCCTTTTCCTGCTATTGTGAAAGTAACGTTTTACCGGAATATGCTGGGAAGGGGAGGTGCTGCTCAAGACACCCTGGTTCATCATTTCCATTTCTCTTTGCCCGAATGCTCCCCAGAACTTCGGCAGTTCATAGATTGAAAGTCAAATGAATGTGTAAAAAGACCTATTGCTGTGGCTGCGCAGCAATCTATCATCCATCGTTCATCCGATCCATCTGCAAACACACACGTGTCCTCCGCCGAACACGCAGTGATTGAGAGGAAGGGGAGTCTTCCGCTCTTCCAGGCGACAGCAAACTTCATTTTGGGTCGCCACGTCTGTGCTTAGTTTAAACGCGTGTCGATGCTGGTCCCAGGGCCCGGGCTCGCCGTCCTGAGCTGACCGACTTCCGCAGGCGTGAGGCAGAGCGGGGCGGCCACCGGCAACGCCGTGCGCTTGCAGTCTGCAAAGGGGGAGATCCGAATGCTCGCACCACACGCACACGCACGCATGCACACGCATGGTGACCACGGGAGGCGGGGGATGGTCAGGTCGGGTTCCTCACGGCGATGATTTCTCGGCGTGCCCGTGTCAGCGCACCGCACGGACACCTAAGCATGCATCCTTGGTTTGTCCATTTTACCTCCGTGACGGTGGAAACGCCGAGAAAATAAAACCGAAACCGCACCTCATTTTGGGTGAGACCGTGGGATTTGAAAAGGTCCTTCAGTTGCAAATAAACACCCACGGCCTCACCTGCCCGCTTTCTCTTGGCCTCCTGGGAGTCTGCAGGTCCGGGGGTACGGGGGGGCGCTGCGCAGGCGTCTCACGCCGTTCAGGGATGCTGCTAAGTGCACGTGTGTGTACACATGCGCACGGCGGTGTGTTTTCGAGCACACCTGTCCACAAGCATACCTGCACTCACACCTACGCCCACACCCACATCACACGCACGCGTTTTTCCGGCAAGAGCGCACCTTCGCTTCACCTCGGACGACCAACCAACCTCAGTGGGCGCAAGCGGAGGAGGGCCCGCCGCCCCGCTCCTCCGTGACCGAACCCCAGCCCACCCCGCGAGTTCGCGCCAGCGTCCGCGCCACTCCGACGCGCGGCCGCTCAGGCCCCAGCGATGCGAGGTCTCGTCTCGGCGGTCGGCAAGCTGAAGTCCCGCTTCCGAGGTGTTTCAGGGCCCGTCCCCCGCAGCTCTTGCTCGCCGAGGGAGGAGCCCCAGTTCTGCGGCTGAAGGGACCGTCCCCGAGGAGGCCAGGCCAACGAGGCGGCCCTGCCACCGGGCGTCAACGCTCCTGCCTGCCTTGGCCCGCACCCTCCACGCCAGCGTGCACACCCACGCCCAGCCCAGTCACCGTCCACGCGCCGGTCTGCACTTCTGCGCCCGGACCCACACCCCCACCTGCCCCGGGCCCCTCTCTCCGGGTCCACAGCCTCGCCTCCGTTTGTACGTGACCGGACGCAGCCCCGTTGCATCCGCAGTTCCAGAGCCGGTGGGAGCCAATACGTCCGGCTCTCCTGATTAGTTGCCAGCTGAGTGCCCCCGTGTTACAAGCTGGTTGCAATTAGGAAATCTATTAATAACCACGAGAACTTGACTCAGGTGCAGAGACAAGTAAATTGAGGGTGAAATTAGATTATAGACAACAGGTTATGATGGGTGAGATGTTTTCCTTTTAACCACAGAGAAATATATTAAATGAACGCTCAGCAGACGCAGAAGCCCGGTTCTTCAGGGCGACCAGCCCAGGCTTTAGGGTGCTCCGGGACCCCCCACGGGCTGCTGGCCCTGGAGCAGGCCTTGGCCCTCCAGACACGGAAGGAGCCTTGGGCGGGCTCTCCAGAACGCGGCCTCCCCCACTCGGCGAGGGGGGCCTTCCCCAGCGCCCCCTTCCCCAGCGCCCCGCCTTGCCGGCGTCAGTGTGCGCTGGAAGCTGTCCCCGGTTGAGCGTTTGGCTTGACGTCAGTGGGGACCAGGCTGTGCTGTCCCCAGGTCGCCGCCCCGTCCCCCCGGCCGGCCCCAAGGCCGCCTTTCCTCAGGGATCAGAAACGACGCCGGGGCCACCCCCGCGTCCCTGGGGGGTGTCGGGCCTGTTCTGCGCCGAGCCCTTATCCGCCACTCAGCCCGGCGGCTGTGACGTCGGTATCAGGGGCTTTCTCGGCCTCTGGTGGGACGGCTACCTCCTTATCACTGTTTATTTTACCGCGGCAATTTTATAGATATTATTTTAGGGTTTATCCCTTAGGGGAGCTTTATCAGGCTTGCGTGGCATTTTTAAATTAATTCCAGTAGAATCGATATCTTCAGGGTGCAGGCTTCCCCTCTAACAGCAGAATGCAACGTCTCAGGCAGAGCCTTTTTCTCCCGGCCCGGCCCGGCCCGCCCCGCGGTGCATCCGTGGGCACGTCCCAGACGCCCTTTCCACTTCGTTTCCCTCCGCCTCGTGGATCTGGCCGGTGACCGCAGGCGGAGCGGTAACCCTGTTGGTGTTGCGGGTCTCGCCCGGTGCCTTCCTCCGGGAGCCCGCGTGCTGGGTTTCCCGGGTGCAGGGTCCCGTGCCTGCAGTGAGGAGCGACGGCCCTGGGGCCTCGGTTGGGGGCCGCGGCCTTCTCCACCCGACAGACTCGCACCCGCCCCTGCCAACGTCGTGCCAGCTTCCCCCAGACTGGCCCCGTCTCCTCGGTCGGGGTGCGGTTCCTGCAGTCACCCGGGCCAGCTGCCGGGAGGGGGCCGGGGGGCCAGGCCTGGTCCCTGCAGGGGGACGCGGCCCCTCCTCCTGCTGTTCGGCTCACTCAGCCTGGGCCCCAGGCCGCTGCTGTTCCTGCCCTTTCTGCCCCTCTCGCCTTCTCCCGCTGCCCTGACTTGACTGGCCGCATCTGCTCACCTGACGGCTCAGACCCAGGGCGCTGCTCTCACCGCCACTGCGCAGTTCACCACGCCCCTCGGATGCCAGACCGACACACCCCACACCCACGGCAGGTCCCCCAGGAGCCTGATGGGCACCGCCACCCACCCCGTCTGCTGTGACCAGGGCTTACTGTTCCCCTGGCTGTGGGCCGGTCAGGGGGTGGCGTGAGCTCCTTAGCCCCCCTTCCACCGCCCCCACCTGTGGCCTGTGCGTCCCTGTCTCTGGCAGGTGCTGGCACCCTGGTGGGCACGGCCGGGGCCGCTGCAGCTGGCCTGGTCACGGGGGAAGCCCCACACCGCCCTTCGGTGCTACGACAGCATCTTACTTTGTTGGGGCTTAACTATTTGCTGCGGAAGCTGCGCCCTGACCACCCGCTCAGGTTCGTTTTCCAAGCGAAGCCCACGCACTGAGTGTCTGGGTGTCAGTGGGACGCGGGCGTGTGCCATCGTGAGATTAGCCTCCGTCCTCACGAGGCCCCGATGACGGTCACGCTCAGCGCCGGGCCCTCTGCCGTCCAGCCCCCCCCCCCCACCCCAGGAGTGACTGCTCAGCTGCTCAGGCCGCCACGTTCCTGCCCTCCCCCGCGCCCCCGGCCGACCGCCGCTCTGCTCCCGGGGGGCACCCGTGGCCCTCCGCAAGGGCCTCTGCGTCCTCGGTTCCCCGTCAGGGACCCAGCGTGACACTCTGCTCCATCTCAGGCTCCAGGACCTTGCAGGCCCCTGAGGGACGCACTCGCGGGGGGACGGCAGTGAGGACGGCAGTGGTGAAGGCACTGAGCAGGTGCGAACGGGGGGCCCGGCCCGCCCGGACCCTGGGGCGCGCGGCGCTGGCTGATGCCCGGGACGGTGAAAGCGGCAGGCGAGCTGGGCCTGCGGCCAGGTGCCGGGGACGCGCTAACGCCTTCGCTTCTCGGTGACCCTTTGCGAGAGCCACTCGTCTGATGTCACTTCTGTGACTGGCAACCCGAGGACGACACCCCACGTCCCGGCAGCGGGACCTTGGCTCTGAGCCCCGAGCATGTGGCCGCAGAGACCAGCCGGGTGACGGGGTCGAGGCTCCTGGGCTGCCAGGTGCCACCACCGCTTGGGGACACACCAGCCCCGCCCTGTCCTCGCAGGGCCCCGGCTGCGCGCCGACCTCCCCCTCGGCAGGAAGTCCCTGCTGCGGGACCCCGCCTGTCATTTCCGCCGTCGCCGCCCTGCCGACTGGCCTGCACAAGCCCTGGTGCGCATCGGAAGGTGGGCGCTGTCGCGCTGAGCCGACTTGAGTCACGACACAAACCGCGCCGAGAGGATGACAGTGTTTCTCCGCGCCCGTTAGCTGCGCCCCACGGGACGCAAGTCCATCTCCCGGTGCCAGTCTGGAGAAGCCCCTCCCTCACCGCTCTCGGCCGCGGGGCAGCGAGCGGGGGCTCTGTTTCGTGGTTTCGCGGCACCGGCCGACGTGTCTCCTCCTCAGAGGCCCCGCCCCGTCGGCGGGGAGCTCGGCAGCCGCGGCCCCGCTCGCCTGGAGAACCAATGGCGGCCACCGAAGCCCATCTAAGGGCCAATGGAGCCGCTGCCGGCGGAGCTGTCCGCCCGCGGTGACCTGTGGGGCAAGTCCCAGCCTCGGCGAAGCGGCCGAGGACCAAAGAGAACACACTGATCACCTCTACCTCCAAGTGTGAGAACTTGACATTCCGGAACGCCGGCGACCTCAGCTCATTTCCTCCCCTTGCCGCGTGTGAATCCTCGCTCGCCGGGTCCCCCTGCGCCCCCAATCCCGCCTTCCGATCGTTCACCCTCCAAGTCCCGCACAAGCCCCACCTACTCCTGGCGCCTCTTGCTGATATATCGATCCGTTCGTTTTCTGTTAAAAAGAATGGCTTCCAACTATTAGGATGTGTCGATATCCATCGAGAAACGGCCAGTTTGCCGAGACCTCGGAGAGGCCCAGACACCTGGGCAGGTGGTCCCGCTGTCCCCTGACTCAGCTCGATGCCTCCGAGGCTGGGACGGCAGCGGCGGCTCCCCCCTCACGCTGAGTCTCCCCCTCAGCCCAGTGAGAAGAGCTGGGGTTTCTGGAAGCTTCCAGGGGAGTGATCTTCGGGAGCAAGCGTGTCCCTATTCGGCCTGAGATGGCTGTGACCCTGGTGGGCGAGCGTCCCGCGTCCCTGACCTCCGTGGGGCCTGGGGCCCTCGCTGTGCGCGCAGGGCTCTCTGACGTCGGCCAGCCGACCCCGTCTCACGCAGACAGGGGTGATGGGGTTGTGAGCTGTGAGGAGGTCAGCAGGGGACAGCTCAATGAGGGGGCTTCTGCCGGGACCCGCCCCGAGCAGGATCTGGGCCAGATGGAGCTGGGACAGGATGGGGGTGCCACACGGAGGGGCGCGTCCTGAGCTGGTGGGGGGGGGCAGAACACGGACGCCAAGGGGAAGGAAGAAGACGGGAGGTGTCGAGATGCAGGTGCGGGAGGACGAGCCTCGGGGGCCTGGCCCAGGCGGAGCAGGTGCGGCCGAACGCAGGCACCTTCCTTGTGGGGGCCCCTCCCAGGGCTGGGGACACAGGGCCACCGAGGGCCTCGGTGCGGTCAGTGGCGGGGGGTGTCCTCTGCAGGGCCCGGCCCTGCGGGGACCGTGGCCGGTGGCCCCCAGTGGGACGCAGGCACCTCCTGTAACAGCCGCAGGGGCGTTGTTCTAGAAACCGGGAGACAGCAGAGAGGGTGGTCTCTGCTCCCCAGACGCTGGGAACCTGCTTGGTTTGGGGGTACGTTTCGTCTGGGGAGATGAAGGAACGAGGGAGGGGGAAGAGCGCAGAAAACCCCAAGCACAGAAGGAAACAGAGCCGCCGTCTGCAGCTGGGCGCGCAGGAGGGCGAGGTGCAGGCCTTCCCGTGGGGCCCCCCAGCCTGGCCGGGGCGTGGGGGCAGAGGCCCCGCCACGGAGGCGGGTCTGTGTTCCGCACCGCAGAGTGCTGTCCTCAGGAGGGACAGCAAGGAAGGGGGACAGCAAGGAAGGGGCACAGCGACCCTGGTCGGTCGGTGGGCAGGGCCCCTGCTGGCGCCCTCAGGGCCTCCCAGGGGGGTGGGGGCAGGACGGCATCCCCTCCAGCCCCTCCCCGTCGCCCGCCTGGGCCGTGGCAGCACACCTGCCCCCCCAGCTGTGCACCTGACTCTCCCGGGCCAGGTGCGGGCCCTTTGCTGTCGGAGAGCTTGCTGGTATCCACGGCGATGCGTGGTGCGTGCTATTGGCCTTTTCAAATGAGAGTAAAGATCCCGGCGCACGGTGACGGAACGGCGATGCCCCCAGTGCCGCTGACCCGCGAGTCTGCCGACACTTCGCTGTGCGCCGTGGGGGCCGCCCCTCTCCTTCACAGACCAGGGCTGGGCGCCCAGGGTGCGGGGGCCCCTCCTCAGCCCTGAGCTGGGCAGCACACCAGCCCGGCCTGGAAACCACAGTCCCCACCCTGGTCCGAGGGGCGGGATTATTCCTGGTGGCCGGCGGGCCGCGTGCAAAGGGCCGTGTCCGCCCGGCACCTCTGGAGCCCGGCCGTGGACGGCCCGTTCCCACAGCGGTGCTGCTGGAAGCTTCCGGGAGCCTTCGCAGGCCAGACTGAGCCTGCGCCTCAGGCAGACAGACTGCCGAGGGGGGCCCCGTCCCGCGTCCTTTCCCTGGAGACCCAGAGGGACCTGGGGAGGGGCCAAGCCTCCTCCTCCGTCCAGGAGATGCTGACGCCCTGCTCAGGAGCTTCTTCCCGGGGCGTGGCCGCTCCCCGTGACCTTCTGTGGCCACCACGTGTCCACGCCGGCGGGGCACAGGCCCCAGTCACAGGGCCAGCAGGGAGGACGGAGGCGGGGGCCGCGGTGAGGGAGGGGCCCCCGGCCGCACTGCTTCCTTTTCGGGAAGAAGAGGAGGAGAAGCCGCTCACGGGGGAGCCCAGCACTTCGAAGCGCCTGCGGACGGCCCCCCTCGGCTGGGGCCGCGCACAGGCGGGCGCAGGACGCAGCGGATGAGGCTCAGGAAGACCAGCCGCTCCGCACACGCGAGCGTGCCCCCGACGCACGGCCGAGTGCTCCCTTCCGTTCCCGGAGAGGCCACGCGTGGCCCTTCGCTTCAGCTCCAGCAGGAACGCTCCCTGTGGGCGGAAGCCTTGGAGCCGGCTCCACTCGCCACAGCTCCCACAGATCTCACTCAGCGGGGCCCGGGGCTCCCCAGGGGTGGGGAGGGGGCCCAGGGGCGGCGTGGGCACCGAGAGGCACGCAGAGCAGGGACAGGATGCGGGCCTGGGCCCCAGCGAAGGAAGTCCCCAGTGAGGGCTGTGAACGGGCAGGCGGGCACCCACGGCTCAGCGGTGCCCCCTGCAGGAGGTGGTTGTGTCCCGCGCCCTTGTTAGGTGGGGCTGCAGCACAGCCTCTGCTGGCTGGCGAGCTTGCGAACTGGCTCTCCGGGGGCGTCCCGCTCGGCTCAGGACGACCTCAGGCTCTGAGTCGGACCTCCGCCCCCCGGGCCGCGGTCCCGGTGCCGGCAGGGCCTGGCTGCCTCGAGGCTCTGGGGACACTGGGTTCACATCGTCCCCTCGGCCACACGCTCCCGCATTCCCCCGGGGTCAGGCTGCTGCCCTGTCTGCCCCTCTGGCAGGACACTCCGGGGGGGGGGGCGGCACAGCACCCACCAGGCCACCGAGACGACCTCCCTTGTCCCCTTCTGAGACTCTTCCTTTAGTCGAATCCTCAACGACCCTTCCATACAGATGGCGACACTTGCAGGTTCCGGGATCCGACCCGATCCTCCCTCCCCGCCTCCAGGTCTGGTGGTCCGGGACCCTCCCTCCGCCTGCACTCTCCGCAGGGTCCCCCGACCCAGTCTCCTCCCTGGTGCCAAACGCCCACCCGCTTTGTCCCCCCGGATGCACCCAACGTCACACGAGGTGTCCTCACCGGGCTGCCAGCGGCTCTGCGGGGGGGTTTCTGAAACCGGCTTCATGTCATCTTCTTCCTGCCTCCATGTTCCTGAGGGTCACGTAAGGGTTAGCAGGAGACCTCCTCCGCGTCCCACCTGGCCCCCGGCACGCACTCGCTGTGCATTAGCCAGCCGTGGATGGGCCCGTCGAAACTGCGTGAGTTCGGATTCCGTGGCTCTGGAGCGAAACCCACAAGGACAGCAAATTTTCTCTGGCAAAACGAGAGCTCCAGCCCCTAACACAGGGGCCTCCGTTCACATAAAAGGACAGCATTTCTTTTAAAAAGATTTTATTTATTGTTAGAGAAAGGGAGGGAGGAAGAGAGGGAGAGAAACATCCATGTGTGGTTGCCTCTCGCGCGCCCCCTACTGGGCACCTGGCTCGCAACCCAGGCCTGTGCCCGGACTGGGAATCGAACTGGTGGTTCTGTTCCCAGGCTGGTGATCAGGCCGTGCAGCCGCACCAGCCAGGGCAAAAGCTCTGACTCCCCCCGCAGTCCCAGATCCGGGGCGCTTTCCTGAGGCGACAGGACGACCTGGGACAGCGGCGGGGAGCATGTGGTCCTCCAGCGTCCTTGGCGCGCCTCGAGGAAGAGGGACCTTCTCCCCGTCTGGACACGGTTCCTGACCCTGCGCGGCCGCGGCCCGCTGGTCTCCAACCGCCGTCGTCCACGCGCGGCCTGCATTCGCGTCTACTTTGTTTCTCTCCCCGCTCACGCCTGTCCTGCGTCCCCCCAGGGCAGGGGCTGCGGGGACCCGGATGCCAGGCTTGGTGGGACACAGCCGGGCTCTCTGTGGAGCTGCCACGAGGGTAGTGTCCGCCCTCGGTGGCCCAGCATCCGGTCATTTTCAGGGGGTGGAAGTGGGGACCAGGGCTCTCCCCGGCTTCCCCGAGCTCAGGCAGGGTTGGGCGGGGCAGCTGTGTCGAGAGGTTTTCTCAGGACACGGCCTGGCCCCGGACGGCCCAGGGTTCCGCGGCCTGGGGCCGAAACACGGCTTTCACAAAGAGGGCCACGCAGGACGCCGTGCTCAGCTCCCCGGAGGGGCAGCCTCCCTCGCGGGGTCGGCCGGGCCTGGTGGGCACCGTCCTCGGGCAGACAGGCCCCCCCCCGCGTGGGTGGACCGTGGCAGGGAGGTGCGACGGGGCTCCGTTGGGAGGCTGCACCCCCCCGCCCCCCCCCCCGCGCCCAGGAAGCAGTGTCACGTGGAAGGAACCGCACGTCACCCACAGACACCCGGGGCTGTCGGTGGCATGGTGTCCACTGGCAACGATAATCGCGACCATCGGGACATCTGCCAAAGGCCCACCTCTGAGTCCCCCGGGAGGCACCGTGTGGACACCCCCCTTTCCGGCAGCCCCAGCACCCGCGGACGGCGGGGCATTCAGACCTGAGACAGGCCATCCGTACGCAGCCCCCGCCCCAGTGAGGGGTGTACAACTCAACCATAACAGCCACTCGGAGCTCAGGCCGGTGCACGCGCTCGGCTCAGCAGTGAGTTAGTTAATGAATCTGTCCCCTCTCTCCTCAGGTTGACTGACGCCTCTTCCAACACAGTCCCCGGGGATGTGGTCTCAACGGGTCTCCCGGAATGAGGAGCGCCGGCTGGGCCGAAGCAACCTCGCCCCCCGCACTGGAGTTCGGGGAGGTCAGATACTGTCAGGGCCCTTCCGGGGGCTGGACGCTGTGGTTGACTGAGCGGGAGCATGCGAGCCAGGGCACCCGGGCACAGCACTCCCCCTGTGTCGGGGTGCCCAGGCGGGGGGTGCCCAGGCGGGGGGTGCGCAGGTGGTGGGTGCGCAGGTGGGGGGCGCCCAGGTGGGGGGTGCGCAGGTGGTGGGTGTGCAGGTGGGGGGTGCGCAGGTGGGGTGCTCTGCGGAATGGGCACATTTGCTTCCATGTCCGCAGGTGTCGTCCCCGGTGCCTGGGATACGTACTGAATATCTGTTAACCGGTGACCAGGAACTGTGAGCAGAGAAGAAACGGAGAGAAGTGAAGTGTTTGCTCAATTTATTTGATAAAATTTTCCTGATACTATGAAATGCTGTTTTTATTTTCTATGGTCCCCTCCTCTTCATTTTCTAAATAATTAAGGTTGTGGAGGGACATGCTTTCCTCGCCAAGACAAAGATGCCAAAGTTCAGACCAGAAAAACAAAATCACAGTCGTGTTAAAAGAAAGTCGATGGCAGGTCAAGATTACGTCACAGCACTTGATACAATTTGTAACAACTTCCAGACAAATCCGGAGGAAAAAGAAACCCAAACTGCAGAGCGTCAGATAAAGATTGGACGTAACCAATGATGATATTTCTCAATGTGGCGAAAGATACAATCCCACCCTAAAAGCCCTTTCCTCACGCTCTTCGTTCCGCCTGGCTGGTCGGCCGTCCGGCCCGAAGAACGGGTGTGCGGCCACAGCCGGGGTCTCAGGGTCCGTGTTTCCCTCTCAGGCTTCCAAGCGGACAGAGTTGCCTCGTGCTGCGGCATCGGTACGGTGTCTCGTGTGCACCCGTAGCCCTACACTGTCAGAGTCACATTGTTGAAACCTTTGTCCGTGGGCCGCTGCCAGGGCTCGCGTCCGTCCGTGGGGAGGCCCTTTTCCGTCCGCAAGGCAAAGAGCAGCGCCGTGTGCGTGGCAACCTTGCGTCACCGGGCAGGGCTACGGCCCTGCTGGGAAGTGGCTGCTGATGTCATCTTTCGCTCAGAGGGTGTTCCTCCCTCCCTGAAAATGCTCCCGGGGCTTGGGGTCCCCGTACACGGCGACGCAGACACCACACTGAAATTGTCCGGCGGTTTATGGAACGGCTGGGCAGCGGGCAGCTCCGCTGGGCCAGACAAGGGGGGCCCAGAAGGCTCGTGGCGGCGGTGAGTGGGGTGTGCCCCGGGGGTGGGGTTGCTCCGCCAAGTCCGTCGGCATCTCCTGTCAAACGCGGTCTCGCCAGCGCTGCGCGGAGAGCTGGGCGCACCGCCCTTGCCAGCGTGGGGGGCGGGCCGGGGGGGCTCTCCGGCGGTTCGTGGGGGAGACGAGACGGCAATTAGTGAAAAAGAACAAAGAATAAACTCCGTGTTCCGGGCACTCACAACCGCAAACCCACCTCCGCCCCCACCTCTGTTTCTCTCGTGGCCGATTGCGAGTGCAACATGCCAATGAAGCAGAACCTTCAAAATAGGACTGTTTGGGAAAAAAGAAGACATCTACGGAAATCTCCTGTAAGGGTTTAACACGGAGACCTGGCGTTATGGGGGGATCACGCGGGTAAACTTGGCGCGGTCCCTCTTTCCGCCGACTTACCACCGGTCCAAGCTTGTCCCAGAAGTAAAGTGAAGTGCGTGTTCGGGGGTCTCACGCTGCCCCCCACCCCCGCTGCCCATTAGGCTAAGAAATTGCCTTAAAAGCAGCACGTCATTACTTCAGAGTTAAACAGTTAAACGTTTTAATACAGGAACATCAAAACCAAATATGCTTCAAACACCAAACACTTTTTTAATGGCTTTCAGATAAAACAATTTATTTATGCAATTAACAACAACATGCAATTTCTAATAATTAGCAGATAATAGTTATCTGCAAAGTGCTTTATAAAATTGCCTTTGAACTGCGTTCGTTCTGTGGGGAATCACTGAAAATTGGACTATAAAATTACCAGAAAATGCGCTGCACTAACAAGAATTTTCTGTATTCAGTTTCTCTTCAAATTTACGGGCTTGAATATTTGTAAACACTGGGGTTCGCACACCCAAGCCCTCTCCCCTCGTCTCGCTGAAAAGGAACACACTTTCTGGCACGTTTGGCCGCCGTGGGGTTTTGTTTTCTTTCTTTGAACTTTGCTCTCTCCCCCCCCCCCCCGTCACCTGCACACGGAGGACACGGTGTGGTCACTGCTGCTTCTTGGGGAATCACAAACAAGCGGCCAGCCCGTTCTCTCGAGCCCCTCCCAGAAACCACACCACCCCCTCAGGATCGCTATGGAACTGAACGGCCTTTGGAGAAAAGCCACAGAAAGCGAGCGGCAAAGAAACACGCTGACCCCGGACGGGCAGGGCCGTCCTGTCCCCCTACTCCCCCCCCCCAGGAGTCCCCGAGTGTCACCCTCAGACGCTTCACTTTGCCCGGCAGCATTGGAGGCTCCTGTCTCCGTGCAGCTGCGGTGAGAAGATGAAGCCGGGACCTCCGTGTCCCGGATGGTGGCCTGCACTGGCCGAGTCCCCCATGGACCGAGTGTGGCCCCTGAGACCCTCAGGCCCAGCACCGTGGTGAGGGCCGCTGTCACCTCCCCGGCTGGGTGCAAAGTCCCACAGGATCCTCAGCAGCGGTGGCCCCTCCATGTGCTGCGGCCACCTGCTGGCCTCTCACAGGGGAATGACCGCACGTGTGCGGCGGGACCACAGCTGGGAGGGGGCACAGGGAGGGACTTCTGGGAAGGAGAGAGTAAGGGCTCCCCCCAGGGACCATCCGATGGGGAGCTCACCCACCCTGGGCTCGGAAGTTTCTCCCGGGAGGTGGCAGCTGGCGCCCCAACCCTGAATGGTGCTCTGATTTCCAGGGGGCTGCTCCCCAACAGTGGGCCGGAGGCACCCCTGAGCACAGCAGCTGAGGGGCTGGCCTGGGGAAGGCTGGGTGGCCCCCGCCCTCTGCAGACAGACAGCAGAGGGTTTGCAGAGGACACAACACCCAAGGCATAAGGGGGTGTGTGGGGTAACTGACTCACATTTGGGGGTTCGTGATGAACCCACAGGGCTGACGCTCAGAACCTCCAGGGAGCAGAACCGGACTGGGGACATGAGGTCCCTCCAAGGACCACAGGCTTGTCTGCTGCCCACCGCGCTCAGCGGCGATGCCCGGCCTGGTGACCATCCTGCCTCAGTTTACCTCGCTGAGTGTCGGTGTGGAGAGGCCTTGGCAGGGCCACACTGGGCCCGGTGGAGTGCACAAGGTGGCCGACCTCTGACCCGGAGGAGTCGCCTTTCCGGCAGCGGGAGGAACGAGTGGGAGGAGCCCGCGTGTGTTCGGTGGCTGCGCGAGTGCAGGCAGAACTCCCCGCCCTCCCCGGACACCCGCCCCTCGCTCCCTGCGTCCCGGCCTGTGGGAGGCGGCTTGTGGGTGCGGCGTCACCTCCTTCCCCTGCGGACACCCGACTTCCGCGTCCCTTCCCCACCTTTGAAACACCTGCCGGCTGACCCCACAGAACTGCGCGCGTGGGTCGAAGCCGACTACGCCCGCCCACAGCCGCACACCCCCTGCGCACGCAGGATGACTCTGAGCCGAGCAGCCGCATCGCTCCCGCTGCGCCCCGGGCGTCGCGAACGACACGGAAGGCGGATGTCGGCTTCCCCAGGGCCCGGCGGCGGTGGAGAGCGGGTCATCTTGGCTCCGAAAAGTCCCGCTTGCTGCTGCGGCTGTTTGCGCACGGACACCAGACGCCGTTCTTCTGAGACAGCCTTTGGGAAGCCCCAAACCTGTAGCTCGTTCACTGGTCCAGGTGGAAAGCGTTTCTAGAAGTCAGCTTTTGTACATATTTGAGGAAGATGAGTCGTTATTGGGGTCGAAACTGAAGAAGCTTGTCTGCCTGGTTTCAGGTGTCTCCGGGAGAGGAAAGAAGGCAGAGTCACGTGGCCTCGAGGGCTGAATCATGCGGCTTCATCGTCCTTTAAAAATGTCCTCAGGGTCGGGTATTTGTATGAAAGTACAGGGGTGTGTGTGTGTTTTTTACTTTTGTCACTTTCTTGTCCCTCAGTCTTACATCACGTACGTGCACTATACACACAGCTGACCTAGTCTTCCTCTTCATCTGATGCTGAATTCTCTAAGACGAAGCGTCTCTACAAGGAGATTTTTTTGGGGGGGGGGAGCACACCTTTCGCATTGCCCTTCCGGCACACGCACTGAAGGAACGAGACCGACCGCCTCCAGGGTTTGGCAAACGCAGACCGGCACTCGTTTTCCGTGGGTGCAGGACTCGGCGGCGACGCGTGCGGGGGCGCCAGGCCGGGCGTCAGAGAGACAGGGGGACTCGCGCTGGGGCCAGCCCCTGGTCTGTTCACATCATTCTTCACGAGCAAGCAGCTTTAAACCCAGCGGTTCATTGCAGCTAAAAATGACATTACTATTGTTTCTGCTTCGCACAAAAAGACACCGAAAATCAGGGAGCCTCTACCAAAGAGACTGGAAGACTTACATGCAGAAAGAAAGAGCAAAGCAAGAAGGTAAGGGTTTCCAGGAGCTTTTCACGTGCGCACTCCACTGCAGCCTCGCAGCGGCCCAAGAACAGGTGTGAACACCCCCTTTTTGCAGTCAGCCCTGGAGACCAGAAGTGGGGGTGACGCCGCGTCCCACGGACCATGGGCGTTGGGTGTGGCCTTGGCATCCACTCTCCGGCCTTGCACACCCCCGCGTGACGGGCACCACCGATGGGAATGCCGCACTGACTCTCAGCACCGCTGTCCCCCGTGGCCTTGCGATTGCTAGTTTTCCAGAACAAGGGCTCGGGCCCAGGAAGCTCGGGCGCACCTGTGTGCTCGAGGGCGGAACCGCAGACTGGACCGGCCGCCCTGCTGGCTAACCGCACGCAGGCCACGGGCGGTGCCCAGGGGCTCGCCGCCACCCCGACGGCGTGAGGACATCGAATCTGAAGGAGCGATTCCGTTCCCTTCACCCCCCGCCCCCCCCCCCTTCCGTGGTGGCAATCACTGCACACAGCGAGACAGCCGCACCGCGCCGCCCGCCAAGCACCCTCTCCGCGGGGTGATTGACATGTGCTGTTCAGGCAGCAGAGTGTTTTACTGACTTCGTAATTATTCTGTGTGTGGGGTTAGTTTAGTTTATATGCATGTATAAGCTTACTTTATGCTCTTTAAAATGTAATAAAGCTAAATTATATATGGTTTTCCCAGAGCAGAGAGGGCGTCGGAGGGGAGCGAAGAGCTCCGACTTGCCTCGTCTCGAGTCGCTCATTTAGGAACGCAGAGCCCCCCCACCGCCCGCATGCTCATCGTTACAGGGAATTAAAAATCTCGCAGGACGGCCGCGCCCGCCAAAGGGGTTCCCGGCTCGGAGCGTAAACTGGGGAGACGCGTGCAGCAAAAACGGCAGCACTGGGAAGAGGCACCACACGGCCCCGAAGTTTGGCGGAGAGAACCGTTCTTGCCTGATGCGAAGATTCAGGGAGGTTTTATGAAGGCGATATTTCAGCAGATTTTGAAGGATACGCCGACTCTGAGAAGCAGGAAAAGCGAACGCTGCCGAGGAAAGGGGGTGCGGAGGGGGAACGTGCCCGTGGGGAGCCGTGCACGAGGGACGGGGCACACCACGGCGCACACCATGGCGCACACCCGGCCGGTCAGGCATGGAGACCCAACGCACGCGGCTCGGCTGGGGGCGGGGCCCGCTCGCCCCTCCCGGAGCCCCCGCTTCCTGAGCTGTACAACGGGGTGACACGTGGCGCCCGCCTCAGGGGGGCCTTGGGTGGGCTGAGTGAGCAGACCTGTGTGAGGTGCCGTGCGCTCGGTGGTGCTCGGAGTGGTCGCCGAGGGTCAGCTGCGCTCGACTGGCGACGGAGGCGTGGAGACCGGACTTGTGGGGCTCCCCTGGGGCTGGGGGGGCGAGGAGGATGAGGACGGGTGCAGCCGGAAGTCAGGCGCAGAGCGGGGACCGGCCAGGAGCCCAAGCGAAGCTGTCACAGGCTCGCACGGGGCAGCTCCGGATGGGACGCAGCAGAGGTCAAGGGCATTCATTGCTTGGGGCCGTGGGCTAGCACCGCAGCGGTCTCCAGGCAGTGTGAGCAGAGCGGGTTCGGTCAGACGCGGGGAGCAGAAGTGGGGGGTGCAGAAGGTAGCCTGTTAAAACTTACGGGAAGGAAAGAAAAGGGCAGGTAGAGCCGCGAGCCGTTGGGGAGGAAGTGACCAGGGAGAGAGGGGGTGCTTGGGGACTGGGTGGGCGGCCACAGGCCCCCCAACCACAGCACCGCCCAGGGACAGCGGGGCCCTGCCTGAGGGGACGGGCGCGGTGACTGAAGCAGGGACCTCAGCCCGGCAGAGAAAGGGACAGAGACACGAGTGCGCAGGCGAGGCCCCGGGCGGGCAGCCCCGGAAAGCGCCCGGAGCTCCGGTGGGCTCCCTACCTGCCTCAGGTGCCTCTTAGGTCTCCCCTCCAAGGGGGTCCTCCTGGGGAGCAGGGCCGGGAAGCCTGTGGCACCACGGGGGGAGGGGCCGGGGGGAAGGGGGGTCAGGCTGAGAAGCCGGACGAGGACAGCGGGGTGGGGCCGTAGTCGGGGTGACACGCTCAGAGGCTGATCGGGGGGCCACGGTGAAGGGGTTTGGTGGGCGGGCTGGCGGATCGCCCCCCTCAGTGGAGTTTTGGCCAAGGCGACGCCCCTCGGTGGGCTGGGGGCCTCACCCAGGCAGCTGGACTCCGTGAGGGCGCAGACGGCCACTCCTGTTCCTCCGGACGGCGGCCTTGGCTCCTGAGTCTGGAGCTGGGCGACCGGCCACGCAGCTTTGGCAGTGCCGCCCCCACCGTCGCACGAGCCCGTTCCGTACACTCTCGCACACGCACACATGCGCACACTCTCCTCCCCGCGTGGGTCCTGCCCAGCCTGTGTCCGATGGAGGTGAGGAGTGACGGGAACTGGGGCAATGTTCTAGGAACAGGGACAGCGGCACGTGGTCGGGAGCTGCGCTCGGGCCCGGCAGGCGTTCCGGAGACTTCCTGCCGACTCATCCAGAGCGTCGAGCTTAGACGCACAGCTCCGTCGCTTATCTGCAAGTAGGAGTTGCCACCTTGACTTTTAAAGACCAACATACATGCAAATCCAGCGCAAGAATCTCCGTGAACTTCCGTTTTCTTTTTAGAATAAAAGTGAGGATCGAGATAATTCTTCCCATAAAAGAGTCGGTCATAATCCCCTATTTTACCAACGTTATTCTCACCACCCATTAGCAGAAAGCGTCTACCTGTAAGTTTCAGACTAGCGTCGTCCCCTGGGAGCTGTCTGGGAGGGCCGCTGCATCCGGCCGCGGGGCCCCGTCCCACAGAAGAAGGCCCTCATCGGAGGAGAGCCGGTCCCAGGAGGGCCTGCCAGCCGGTGGCCGCCCGGAAGCAGGCCCCGGGGTCTCTGAGTGGGGCTGAACGCCCGCCTCGTGGGTCGCCTCGCGCCGGCCTGGCCTCTTGTGACCTTGGGCCCCCTGACCCTGGTCCCCACCCTTCGGGGACCTGGCGCCAGTCCGCGGGAAGTGGCTCCGAATGCGGAAGGTCTCCAGGAGACGCTGGAACGATCAGGCTCGGGGTTATTAGATGATACTGTACCCACGAATGGCGTAATTACACACCAATCCCTAATTGGAGAGTTCCAGAGAGTTCAGAGAGGTCAAATGTTTAATTGAAATGGCATATTTAAAGCAAATTGCCAGTGTGCTGTTGCAATATGATTGGAGTGTTAATAAATACATTAAAAGACTGTTAGCGAAAGTACTTCCTGCTGAAGGGTGATCGGCACCAGATCACATCGGCTCAGCCTGCGACGCACGGAGGGTGCTGTTTCCAGCTAATTGAATGCATGCATTTTTGATGGCACTTAACAATATGTGGTTAATTATTATTATGCAGCATTTGCTCTATAGCATCAACGATGATGAACTCATTTGGCTTTTGAAAGAAGAGGAAAATGCGTTGGTGGTTTGGGGAGGTAGAGGGTTGATGGCATTCTACTGTAATTTAGATCCAAATTAATAAATTTTGGAACTTTACATGGAAAACAAGGCATCTTCTGAATAGTCTCTAAGGTTGAGACAACAAATGGAGCTGAGGGAAGAGCCGTGTAGGTCTGACACGTTGAAAGGGCCAAGGTAACCATGTCTCGAGAAGCACCCAGTTTGTGCGAATCACGCGAGCAGCCCAGCTCCCGGCGACTCCCAGGGGCTGGACTCGGCGCCCCGACCCTCATGTCCCCACTGCGATCGATCGGAGGAACGGCCGGCCCCTTACCCCGGCTCCCGTGACTCACCGACGCTGCCCCTCTCGGGCCCTGCCCCGCAGGTGGGCGGGTGGAGCCGGCTCTCCCGCCTGGGTGGGTCCCTGGAAGGGACAGCGCACACCTGTGGGGGGGACACGACCCGCACAGCCCGCCTCCGGGGTCTGCTGAGGGGTGGGGACGTTATATAGTTTTGCCTGGGCTGGCTTGGGGGCTGAGGGTAGTGAGGGGACCACACACCTCCGTCGACGTGCCGGAAACCCCGGCACTGGGCCCTCAGATGAGCTTGTGCCAGGGTGTGGGAGCCGCCCCCGACACGGGGTCCGGAGAGGGGCCCCCTCAGGGCTGTGCGTCCCTCCCAGCTGGACGGCCGTCCGCGCAGCTCCGAGCCCGGGCCGAGCACGGCGCCCCACACTCAGGGCTGCTGAGGGCACCCGCTCCTGGGCCCCGGATGCGCCGGTGTGGACCGGAACGGGCTGGCTTTATCGGGTCCTGATTGTGTGCTGGTCGCTCAGCACACAGGACACGTGGCGGAAGGTGAGCTCTTTGCGGCAATGGGCAGTGTGCCGTGTGCCGAACTCGCCTTCTCCAGGAGGCTGCTCGGTGGGGCGGGCGGGCAGGCGGGTGGGCTGTCGGCAGAGTGAGCGGACCCCCCCACAGGGCTGCCCGAGACCTCGGTCGGCGGGATCCTACGTCCAGAGCAGCGGGTCCCTGCAGGGCCATGCCGCCCCCGTAGCTAGAGACCTGTGTCCAACCAGGTGCAGGAGGCAGGGGGCCCCTCCCTCCCGGGCACGTGCCTGCTCCTGCCTGTCCTGTGTGTCACCCCCCCCCCCCCGCAGGGTGAGGTTTCGGGGGCCACGTGGCAGCCTGACGGGAAAAGAGGCTCTGTGGGGAAGGTGAGGCGCCCCAGGCCCCCACGGTCTTCTTTGGACGTCACACCAGCAAAACAGCTTTCACGGGGTCTGCTGCAGGGACCGCTCTATGCGGGCGAGTTACAGGAGGGCATCTAACTCGGGGGGGGGGGGTGTTTTAACGAGAATGCACGAAGACGATGCCTCTGGGCACTTGGGCCGGGGCCGTCTGAGGGCTGAGCTCCGCCGGCTCTGACTGCATTTTGAGCGGGGCTGGGCGGCAGGCGGGGGCAGGAGCGGCCAGCATCCCCGCCTGGGCACCATGGGGCCTGGGCACCATGGGGCCTACGCACCACCGGGCGTCCGAGGGGACGCGGGTCTCGAGACGTCTCAGCAGACCCGGGGTCTCCTGCCCGTGCTGAGAGGGGGCCGCCCACGTGGGCGAGGGGCTCGCCTGGCCGCGGCCCGTTCTGCACACCTGCTGCCTGCGCGTCCCAGCTGGCGGTCCCCGTGCTCAGAGGCCGACGTCACGCTTTCACGAGCCTCTGCCTCGGTGCAGGGGACGGAAGCAGGGGGGGAGAAGGTGAAGAGGAGGAGGACAGGCTCCCGGGGACGTGCCGATCACCTGCGGGGCTCTGAGGGTCCCGCTCCCCTGGGCCCCCCTCCGACCCCACCAGCTCCAGCTACGGGACGTGCCAAGTCCCGTGGCCTCGCTGAGCTCCAGGCAGCAGCCGCACTGAGGGGTTGGTTATTTCATGAGGATCGCACGGTGGGGTGGGGGGCGCCGGGCAAGTGCTCTGCGTGCCGAGGGTCGACGGGGAGGAGGGGCCGGCGGGGGCCCTGTGCCCGCCGTCTGGGGCCGCTGCACCCAGGGACCAGAGCTCTGGCAGCGACCGGACACCTCTCGACGGGGCCGCCAGAGGGAGGCGGGGTTCCTGCTGCCGAGTGGGTTTTGGCTTCACATCAGGTTCCCGTGTGCGGGCCCGCCGCCCCCCACCCCCAGCTAACTGAGAGCAGGAGCGGCCTCCGTGGGCGCGGGCAGCCGCTGGGCGCTCAGGGGTACTGGCCGTGAGAGCTCTGTCCTCTGCGGCCACCGCCAGAAGTCTTCCGGTTAGAGCCCAGCCCTGGGCGGGCCGGCCTCCGCCTCCGCCTCCGTGGTCACTCGGGCTTGTCCCTGCGCGTCCCTGTGGTCTTTCGAGGGCGCCGGTCAGGTTGGATTAGGGCTCAGCTACCCGACTCTGACCCCAGCTCAACTACTACGGACACCCTGTGTCCAAACAAGGCCACCTACTGGGCTTGGGGGTGGGGCTTAGGACTTCACCGCACCTTGTTAGGGGGCACAATTCAACTCATAACAGGCAGAAAAGTGGCAATTAGCTCTGAAATCAGTGGCCAAAACACCCCATGAGCGAAATGACCCCCCCCCCGCCACGTTTGTTCCTGAATGCCACGTGCGGAGCATCGGGGCCGGGAGCCGGGGGCTGCTGCGGCGGCTTAGCAACGGAAGTCAGAAGTCCCCCCCAGCCAGCGATGCGCCCCTTTCTGGGGGAGGCACAGCCAGGCAGAGGTGAATTGGGGTGGCCTGCGCTTGGAAGGCGGCTGCCCCGGGAGGAACGTTTCGGAGAGTGAAACGACTCGCTGTCTGTGGCGGTTCGGAGAGCTGGTGCGGGCGGGGGCGGAGCCGGGGGCGGGGCCCGCTTTCCTGGAGCGCAGCGGACGCCCAGGGTGCCCGTTCCGGCCACTCGGCTTAGTGTCCGCTGTCGCCATCTCAGACCCTCACCCGTTCTCAACGAGGGGCCCACTTCTGGATCCAAACTGGACTGCCCGGGAGCGTGGACGGTGTCCCTTCCTGCCCCGCAGCTGGGCCCCCCCCCGCCCCGCCCCACAGCTGCTGCCTGTCCTCCTCGGCCCCCACCGGCTCTGGCCACACTCCCCCCCCCCGTCTGTTTCCTCACTTTCTGTAGCTTCTGCGGGTCCCCGCTCCCCCCGGGGCCTGACGGGAGCTTCCGAAACGCGGGACCTCGTGCCCGCGGCCGGCTGGCAGAGTTAGGTGTGGGTCAGGCGCCTGCTGGGTCCACGGCGGCTGGGCGGTGTGCCGTCTTAGCTCGTGGTGGGAGAAGGGACTCCTCTTAGAGACCGTGAAGTTGTGTTTTAACCTAATCCTAGAAGGGTTAGCACAAACACGTACATGGGCACGTTCTGTCCTCACCATCCAATCAGGAGTGATCTTGGACGGCACATTTGGGTTCGCAGCAGAATGTATCTTTTTTCCTGAGCACCGAGACATTAATTCCCCTTGCCATAGCGTCCTTCACGCATAATCCGAAGATTTCTTTGTAATCATCAGAAAGAAAATATGAGTGGCGTGACTTCCTTTGATTGGCCGGTACAACAGAAGACAGGAGGGTTTTTTTTTTCTTCCCTCCTAGGAAATCACAAATGTCGACCGATTATCTCTTAGGAGGTGTGCGGATTATTTTCACGCCCCCTAATTCTCATAAGTTGAAAATACTTCTCCCTAGCCACCACGCCGTCTTCACCGATGAGCCTGTTTCTGGGTAGACGCGGCCCCGTATCTGCTATTGCAATCGCCGGTATCGGGCGCTTCATAAATATCCCTGTGAGATGCTACTTGATACCTTCCCCGGTCCTGCAGGAAGCAGACTGGATACTCTTGTTTCCCAAGCAGCTAAATGTATTACAATAAATTTGCTTTCTCTGGGCTGTGGAATTGGAAACCTATAAGATGTTGAATAAGAAAACTGATACACTGCTTATCTGTCCAAAAGCTAGTGGTGTTAGGAAGCCCAGTAATTGAAAAATGGATAGCATTGATATTTGAACCTTTTTATATAACCTTTGAAGTGTAAGCCTTTTGGGGAATAAATTGCTTTTTGTAACAAGAACAATGTCAGATCCCATATTTAGAAATGGGGCACTTAATTCATTTTCAGACGGAGAAACTCATGTTGTCTTGTTGGGGAAAACATTGCAAAATGGATTAAGCTTCACCCTGGAGAGATGATAACCTAATATAAATAACTGGAGGCGGATCTTTATTAGTTACCGAGCAAATATTGCCGAGTAGGACAGGCGACCTTCAATGGTGATTGATCGAGGGTAAGTCATCAGCAACATTGTCTTTGGAGAATAACTTTGGGGCATTTTGGGATCTTTAGTCTCTTCCAATTTAGGGGACGCGAAGGAGCTAATGTCTGGGAAGAGTGAGTTCATCTTAGTCAGCGGGGAGGGGGGGCCCTCGCAGCGGGCAGAGCCGGGACTTTCGGCCGGGGCGGGCAGGTGGCTTGGGGTTTGGAGAGCTGGCCGGACCTGCTCGGGAGCAAGGCCCGGGGCTGCAGCCCACGCCCGACGGGACACTCAGGTTCAGGGGCGTCCGCTGGAGCTGCGCGCCTCATCAGTTCTGTAGGGATGAACAATTCAGTCAACGTGACACTGGGTAACTGGACCGTCCCAGGCGGGGCCCTTTGTCGAAGCTCAGCAGGCGGGGGGCGGCGGGGGGGGGAGTGGGGCCAGGCGGGGGCGCCTCCCGCCGCAGCAGAGCGGAGGGCCTGCGGTTTGCGGGGCGAGGGCGCCAGGGCGGCCAGCTCAGGTGCGGCCCTGACGTTTCTGCTCAGACCACCGGCTCACGGAAGAGCATCGACACTTTCCCCTGGAGCTTCTTTCGAAAGCTGCTGTTTGAAACGTGCATTTTCACACTTCGGCCGCCGTGGTGGTGGCGGCGGAGCCCTCGGCCTGTCCTCATTTTGGATGGCTCCGAGGAGGGGACGGGCAGTTCGCACCCCGCCCCTCTCCTGGGCTGGACCTCGTGTGGGTCCCGGGCCTGGAGCGGGAGGGGGGGTCCCGTCCTGCGGAGGTGAAGCGCCGCCCTCGTCGGGTCGGGTCAGAGGCACACGCTCACGGTGACTCGGCGCCCTTGGTGCTGACCCGGACGGTGGCCCGGGGGTGCCAGGCAGGGGTCCCCGGTGAGGTCCCTCTGGTCCTCCCGTGCGCGCGGTGGGCTTTGGCAGGTGCTGCGCCCGTTCGGGCAGGGAAGAGGGTATTCTCGGCCCCTGGAGGACAGGAGGCCCCAGACGTCACTTGCGGCTCTGCCACACGGGAGGCTTGCCGGACCCCGCCGCTGCTGCCCGCACGATTGTCCGTTGACTTCGGGACGGGTGCGCGAGCCCTCACGGCACGCTGCGGGCTGCCACCGTGCTTTCAGCTTGCCTTCCTGCTCAGGTCGTCCCAGCTCCTCCCAGCCGCGTGCGCCCCCGCCCCGTGACACCCTCCCCCCGGCAGCGCCACTTTTCTCCAGCACTTCCAGACGCCTTGCCCCTCTGCCGTGCCCCGGGCTCCTCTCGCCCCAGCCCGACACTTGGCCGCTTCTCCATGGGGCCTGGGCCCCTGTCCTTGGAGGACTCCTCAGAGACCAAGGCCTGGTGCCAGGGGAGAAACAGAAACAGACATCTAGGTGTGGGGGGCTGTGGGGGGCCGCAGCTCGGGGAGCAGGTGCTCGCGCTGGCCCACCTGCTGTGTCCGGGCGGCTCCTGCCCTGGGTGTGCGGCTGGATGCATGGGCATGTATGTGCGGACATGCGTGTGCAGGTGGACATGCGCGTGCAGGTGGGCCTGCGTGTGCAGGTGGGCCTGCGTGTGCAGGTGGGCCTGTGTGCACGGGATGGAGGAGAAGCGAACACGGGAACTGGCCAGGGGCCAGGGGTGAGGGCCACGCACCCGCCCGTGGAGAACAAATTCACACGCGGTGGACCCAGCCGCCTGGTGGCGGCCAGATGGCAAAAAGAGCGAAGCCCACGGCTGTGAGGGCCCCTCGCCGGCCTTGACAGCGTGACCACCGTCCCGGCGGGCGCCAAGGTCTCCCTCTCGAAAAAGAGGCTTTGCTTCACCTTCCAGAACGGACTCATTTTACTGTTCTGATGGCGCAGGAAAGGTCAGGGTGATTATTTAGTGGGAAAAATTGTATTTGCTGGGACTTTATTGGCTCCCTCTCAGAGATCCGACTTGTTTATGACATAAGTCATTTTAGGGCAGCCCACGGCAGTTATTTCTCCTTCGTGACACGTCCTCCCTGGGCGGAACTGTGCCATAAATGACACCGGCGGCGTCCCAGTGCCGCTGTGTTTGTGAACGCTGTGGAACTTTGCTCCCTCCGCTCAGACCGCAGGGCGGCCCTCAGCTGCTCGGAAGAAGCCCCAGGGCCCCAGGTTTTGGGGACGGCATTTCAGGGGGTGGTGTACGGGGCAGAGAGTCCCTGAGGAGCGGGGTGAACCCGGTCTTTATTTTTGTGTTTCCTTCCAGACGCAGAACTAGTTTGGGGTCCCACGCCGCCTCACAGACAATAAACCGCCAGGGTCATCGCTTGTTTGTCCTCGAGCCTCTCAGGCCCTGGTCAGGTTCATGGGCGTCTCCAGCGTGAGGTCGGAGCTGACCGGTTTCTCACTCGGCCTGGACAGCGGGAGGCATCGCCGTCCTGGGCCAGACGGGGGCCCCGCCGCCTCCCCTCCGAGGTCGAGCGCTCCTGCCGACCCGAAGGGGGTCCTGTGTGACCGAGGGGCTCTCAGACTGGGCCTCCATCCGTGATGAAGTGGCTCCTGTGGTGAAGTCGGATGTGGTGCCGGTCACTGCACTTTCGGTTTGTTGCCCCGGGCAAACCGGTAACTGCACCGTGGAGCACGTCCACGGCAAGTGGCCACTGCAGGGGACAGCGCCATCTCCCCTGAGATGCCAAAGAACTCTGCCGTCTCCCTGCCTGTCCACCCATCCGCCATCTATCCATTTGTCCACAGTCTCCTTAAAAACATCCCCACCACGAGCGTGGGAGGCAGGTGGGGGCGCTGTGGTCACCTCCCGTGCTCAGTCAAAGAAACGGCCAGCCGTATGGAGGTCCCAGGCGTTCGCGTCACACCGCGAGGGACGGGCGGAGCAGGGAGGGGCAGCCGGGCCGAGCCGAGCCGGCCGGCGCGCTTGCTCTCCAGGAGGGTGGCCCCCCCGCAGGAAGGGAGTAAACCCTCCAACCGCGGGGCGCCTGGGGGGCTTCTGCACGGCCTGGAAGGGCGCGCTTTCCCGCTGGGGGCGCTGTGGTGGGCGTCAGCTTGACCTTCACTGCAGGTCCCCTCCCAGGAGGGAACTGCGAAGGAACCCAGGTCCCTGAGCTGCTAACCAAGTGTCCAGGACGCGGAGGCCTCCGCCCAGGGCCAGCGACCAGCAGGCGTGTCAGGCGAAGACCTGGGGCCCCACCCAGCCCCGTCCCCCACGCACGGGGCCCCTGGAGTCGCAGGGTAGCTCTGGCGCCGGGCGCGCCCTCCTGTGTCCCGGGACTGGGGTGGCGCCCACCTTGTTCACCATGGTCGGCGGACGAGCTTTGAACGCACGGCCCTGCACCGACCGCGAATTCAGCGTTCCCGAGGTTCAGAGCGAGTCTGACCCGGCAAGACAGAGCATGAGTTCGTTTTCCCGTGAATCTGTGTGGGGTCCTCATTTCAAAGAAAAACCGTGAGTGCCAGGCCTAGGTGTGCGGACGGAGGAACTGGGAGAGGAGAGAAAATGGGCATCGAGCACCAAGTAACTGTCGTGCCAGGAGCGGCACGCGATGCCGCGGGGCCTCCGCCCGGCGGGAGCTGGGGCGCGGGAGCTGGGGCGCCGGAGCCGCGGGGCGCAGGGCTGGTGTCCCTGCGCCCTCGGAGCTGGAGCCCCGTCAGCAGAGAGTGCGTCCGGCAGTCTGCGCCCGAGCCTCCGCCGCGGGTCCCGGCTCTCTGCTGCGCGGTTTGCCGCCCAGGGCTGGGACGCCTCCTCCAGCTCCTGCCCCGACGTGGTGTCCTTGGCCGCCCTCAGGGTCACGCCCCCGCCCCGCCCCCGCCGCGGAAAGTGGGCCTTCTGCCGGAACGAACGCGGCATCCACGTGCATTGTGACTCTTCGCCTGCTACAAGTTCGTGCATTTATAAAGGGTGAGCTCAGATTTTTAAATAAAACAGAATTTCCCCTTTTAAAAAATTATGGGGAGGATGAGGAGATTTTGTAAAACAAAATATCCAGGTTTTGTTTTTAATAAGAAAAATAAATCCGTAGCCCAGAGTTCCTGCAGGCCCCCGTTTGTCGGTGGTACCTACTGGACGGGCCGCCCGATGTGACGCGTGGCAGGAGATAAGCTCAGTCTTTCCAAATGCCATCTGGTGTTGGACTCGGTGCGTCTCCGGGCGCAGGACGCTCGAGTGGAGACTCGGGGAGGAGCACCGGCCAGCAGGCGCCCACAGTCCAGACTCACTGCGGCGTGGGGGGGGGGCGCCAGGAGCAACGGGGGCGGGTGCACGGGGCCTCAGCGCAGCCCACGGCGCTCCCAGGCCTGGAGACGGCCAAGTTGGACTTCCACGCTGCGGAAGTCCCGTGTGCCCAAGTACATGCACATGTGTGCGCTTATGTTTGTGCACACACGTGTCCACACGCACACGGACGTTCTCATGTGGGCATGTGCCAACGCAGGTCTACATGTGTGCTTATGTGTTTGTGCATGCACGTGTGTCCACACGGGTGTTCTCATGTGTGCACACACGTAAGCCCACGTGCACACACGTATGCCCGTGTGTGTGTGTGCAGGGAAGGAATGCTTTCGGGTCCTTCTGTGAGCTTTCCTGAGGCGACTCGGCGCCTCGCCTGTCCATGTGTGAGTGGTGTGTCTGCGTGACCTGAGGGAGGGAGGCAGGCGGACGGAGGCAGGCGGGGTCCCCGGGACCGTGGAAGTGGGCCGCGGTGGGGGACAAGGGACAGACGGGGAGGGAGGGGGGGAGGGAGGCAGAGCGACGGACTGCGAGCTCCTGACCTTCCCTGCGTGGCGGGCTCGCGGACACGGCGCCGGGGAGCGGGAGGCGACGGAGCGGCCTCTCCCTGGCAGCCCGCGCGCATGCCGCCCTGCAACCCGCCCGGCCGTCCCCGAGGAGCGCCTGCCACGGCGCTGCTGCCCCGATCCGCCTCCTTCCCTCCCGTGTCATTTACGGCGCCCTCGACAGCGCGGGCCGCCAGCCTGGCACTCCGGGGCCGAGCCGGCAGCGCGGCGCGATCTCCTAATGGCTTCCCCTCGTCCCGCCCTCCCCGAGAGACCCGGTGGCAGATTGTAGACTCAATTACTCTGGTGTCAGGTGATTATCCGAGGTCTTAATGCAATCTTCCGTTCACACATACCATATTTCAATTACGGCAGCTATGAAACAAGCTGTGTATTCAAATCGCCAATCACCTTATCACTGCTGAGCAATGTCAACTGTAAGGAACGCCAGCTGAAGGCAATTACACATGTGTTGAGAGCCGATTATGATGACTCTCTGTGGTATTTGTGATGAGCTGGGGAATGTTCTGAAAATTTAATTTAATGACAATATGCTTGCTGTACAATCCATAATACCTCCTGAATCCAGCATGGGGCTATTAAAACTGATAGGAGCGTATTATCGCCGTGCGGAGGCTGGGCCGGGCTGCGCGCGCGATGCCTCTACGGGGAACGGAGGTAATTTCTCCCCATATTTCTAACGGCGGAGGCAGGCGGCTCCGGTTCCAGCTGCACGCGGAAGGTGGTCCCCCTCTCCCGAGCTGAGGGAAGGTGTTTTGTGTGCCGCAGCAGCTTCCGGGACCTAGGGGACCCTGGCCTCCTCCTGGGGCCCACTGAGCCCTAACCCTGGGGCGGGGACCCAGCGAAGGGGTTCCGATTGTCTCCTTTGCACCGAGTTCCGGGTCCCCCAGATGCCGCATCCCTCCCCGTGCAGGGCGTGGGCGGTCACTGCGCCACATCAGGACAACCGCGCAGCACAATGGCCCTATGAGGGGACCCTGACTCTTGGCACCCACAGAAATGGCCCAGCCAAGGACGTCTGCGTCAGGATGAGGTGACAGCCCTCGGCTTCCGGGCACTGGCCAGGCTGGGGCTGCCTCCTGATCAGTGGAGGACACGCGGGCGTACACAGCCAGGCCCGGGGACTGCGGACCGAGCGGGGGTGGCAGTGCGGGCGGCTGAGGACGGGGACCCCGGGCAGGCCAGGCCAGCACAGGCAGGGCGGGCGTGGGGACGGACGGGGGCACGCTTCTCCTGGCCCCCAGCACGACGGAAGCAGGTTTGCAGGGGCGCGGGGGACGTCCCCGGTCCATCTCTGAAGAGAGACTGACGCGGGTGGCGGGCGGGGTGCCTTCAGAGTGTCACCCAGGGACGGACGGGGCTGCTCGGGCAACATCGTCACCGTCCTGTGGGCGTCCCGCCAACGTGGCCCGCATCCAGGCTCCGCTCCGCCTCCTGGGGGGCAAGGACCGCTCTCGCCCGGGAACGCCACGGCGGCCCACCGCGCTCGGCGCGCTCGCGGAGGCGGGGAGGAAACGGAGCGGCGGGCGTTTGGGGTTTATTCGTCGAAGGGCAGGCCCATCGCGCGGACCTGCCGACTCAGTTCTGCAGATCGCCCTTCCTTCCGCACTATTGTAAGCGGCCGCTTATTCGGGACCCGCAGCTCAACACCGTGTGCCTCCTTCGCGGAATGTGTTTCCCGGGAGCGCGGTGGCATTTAATTCCTTAACGAAGACCGCAGGGTGACACCCGCTCGCACAGCCGCTCTCCTGCCCACAGGGTCCCTGGGTGATGTCGCGACCCCCCCGCCCCGCGGAGGCCGCCCCGTTTGTTCGGTCGCCTGTCTCCCTTAACCAGGATTCCCACGGCACAGAGACAGGCGCTTCTGTCTGTTCCTGTTCATGCAACACCCAGGACCTGTCTGCAGAATGAACGTGCCAATCTTCCCGTGTAGGCACCTGCTGTTTACTTAGCGCGGCCTTTGCCTCCTGGTGTATACGATGACGACGTGGTCTGGCCTCAGATCTCTCAGTTGCTAGCTGACCCCCACCTGTTCTGACTGTAGTTCCGCGGAAACAGACACTCGCCCGTTATAAAAGCTAGTGGGCGGAGAGTAACTGTTACACATTCCTAGTTTGCACTGAGTTAACCCACGGACTTGCAGACAGGAAGGGCTGGAGGCACGGCCGTGGTCAGTGGAAGGGCTGTGACGAGCAGGGGGTTCCACTCCGGGGGGCTCAGGCTGTGAGGACAGGGTGGGCGCTGTGCACCGGGGCGTGGGTGCCCAGGGCTGCCACCCCCCCAGCACTGACGGGTGGCTTGATGCAGCCCACTCACTCCGAACCCGGCCTCTGCCCGTGTGGGGCGAGGGGCAGGAGGCCCAGGCCCCCCCGCGGTGCTTGGGATTCGAAGTCAGAGGATTTGTGGAGTGTTTCTGCATCGGGGGGCTGCCACCGGGTTCCCTGTGAGCGGCGTGCCTGCCCCTATGAGGACGAGTTTGCAGGGTGCAAAGTGGGAAGGGAATTACTGCTAGGAATTCCGTCCGGCGGACTCGGGCGGGAGCAAAGCTGGCTGCCAGCTGCCAGAGCCTCGTCCCACCGCGCTCCGCTGCAAGTCACGTGGCACGAGCTAAAGGGTCAGCGTGGCTGTCGGCAGCCGGGAAAACTACCTGCAACCACCGGCTTGCCGTGGAGACCCCGCCGGCGTTTCCCTCCGGTAGTGGCGGGAGACATCTGTGCTGTCGCAGCCGCGGAGGGCGCCCCGGAGGCTGCCGGCCCCGCTCTGTGTGCAGGGCTCCCCCACGCGCCCGGAGCGCCGAGGGGGTCAGGCCGCCCTGGTTGTCCGGGCAGGGAGCTCCTGGGGGAAACCGAGTTGCCCAAGTTGCTTTTAGAAAAACTGGAGCAGACTCTCCAGCCTTCGCAATATTTTTTACGATCACCGGCTGTAAATTCTGTCTGCGAACGCGCTTCCCTGGTCCGTGGCCCGCTTCCCTCTGTCGGTGCTCGCCCCGTCTCGTCGCTCCGTGTGCGATCTCGGCACGGAGGGCAGCGGCGCCCTCACACGCGCGACCCTCTCCAAGGGGCGCTGCTCCCCGGAGAGCTGCCTGGGGGACCCCAGGGCAGGGACAGCGGCAGGGGCAGGCGGACTCAGGGCATTTCTCCGGTGACCCTGAGCGTGCGAGGGAGGGGGACCAAGGGGCGTGGCCTCCTGCCTGACTGTCAACGGCCCCCGGGTGTAGCCACCGCTGGCCACGGGACCTGCGGGCCCGGAGCTGCGGGATAAGCCACTGGAACAAAACACTCGGGACAGTTCGATGTGACCGTGACTTTGGGTGGGTAAGCACTTCCTGTGACCAGCCTTGCGCCTGCCCCCACAGGACACATTTGAAGAGAGGTCATCACTGACCCCCCTGGTGTGCCGGCCCAAACTTCACCAGCCAGCATCTTATGGCAGCTTTCAGCCATATCCTAGGGGTTACTTTAAAATAGAAATAAAAAGAGCCGCACAAATTCAAGAAAATTAATCTCCAGGCACGGTGCATTTTTGTTTTCTTCTCTCTCCAGGGTCTACAGGTAAGAGGAATATTACACTATTTACATAAAGATATCAAAAACAAGCCGCTCAAGTCTGCATCCTTTGGATTTGAAGATTTTATTGTCTCCAAAATTGTGTGGCAAGCTTCACTGTACCATGAGTCAGACCTTACATTTTTATCAGAGATAAATGCTATCTTCCCATTTCTGTGTGGCTTGGATTAACAGTTTTGAATAAAATACATAACATGGTTACTGATGGAATGGGGTGCAATAATTGGATTATTTGTGGGAGTCTCATAATCACACATGAAGGGTACAGGCATCGGCACTCAGATACGGTTCTTTCTGCAAACACAAGCCCTCGCACGGCCAAATAAACTCGGGTCTTTATAGCAGCCGCTGCTGCCGGCTGTTTTTCTTCACGTATAATTCTCCGCTCGGAAAAAATGCTATCTGATTACAAATTATGTGCCTATTCTTACTTCTTTTGCCCAAGGCGGCAGTTAATTTTTGCCATAGGTCATAGAGGATAAAGCCCCGAAGATCGGGGGCTTCCTAATTGCGCCGCCGCGGAGAGCTGTCGCCGGGCGCCGCGCAGGAGTTATTGCACCTCCCAGATAATGCCTTTGCCCCACGAGCCACGGAGCGCGTTCCTCCTCTGCCGCTGCTGGATTAATTAGACTTCAAGGATGCTGGAGAAATTATAGCGCAGGCTCCTGCTCGCGGAATTCAGGCAATGTTGCAGGAGGAATCTTGCCAGAACTTACAGGGAAAGGAATTAACCTGGAGGCTTTTTTGTTTGTTTGTTTGTTTCAGAGAGAAAAGAAAAAAAGATCCCCAACCTCTGCCGGGCCCGGTCCCGCTGCAGCAACGCATGAATCTGATGGAACCCCAGGGCGAGTCTGTCGATCCCGACGCCGCGGACACGGAGGGGTCGGGCGCGGCCCGCGGAGGTCTCGGCCGACGGTGGACGCCGCCCGCGCCGGCCATCTATCAAGCGTACAGTGAGGGAGGGCGGGGGAAGCCGAAAGGAAGGGCAAAAGGCGAAGCGGTTTGTGTCCATTTAAGAAAAAATCAATAATAGCATAAAATTGATTTAGTGCTTGTCATAAAACATAAGTAAGTGCTGGAAAATAGAGAAAATTGAATCTCAATTTAATCTGCACAAAAGCCACACTGTACTGATGAGGCAGCTGGGGCGGGGGCGGCGGGGAACCCGGGAGAAACACTTAATTGTCACATTGAAGCCTCTTTCCGGCCGCGGCTGTGTGGGGGAGGGCCCATTAATCATGTGGATAAGGGGCATGGAAATCAAATCTCAATTAAAATCTGTTCAATAATGCCTCTAATATGTTTCTCAAGCATTCATTTTTTCCCATCGATCCCGCGGCCCATAAATCAGCTGCGTGGCCGGCGCGCGGCGGTTTTCGGAGGGCCGGCTGGGCTTTATGAAGTTCACGCCGCGCGCGGGAGTTTTATGTCTGTTGTTCGCTTCTATCATTTTCTTCAGCTAAAAATTATTTGGGCGATAAAACTGGAACCCAAGTTCATTCCCCCCCCCCGAACGTCTCCATAGTTGGCCATTAGATGCCAGGCTGCGCTTCCCAGGTTCCGCAGGGCGGGGACGCTCTCCACCGGAGGAGGCCGTGCGCCTGGGGGGCTTCCAGGGAGACTTCCGGGAGGCCCCCCAACGCAGCTGCTTCGGGTTCACCTGGGGCCGTTCTCAGGCGCCTTCGGAGAGTTTGTGCCTCCTGAACAAAAAGCCGTGGGGGTCCATTCCCTGAGCCTTCCTCGGGGAGGCTGTCTCCAGCAGACACGAAGGTGAATCTGTGCTTCGAAACCAATTACACAGAGGTCTCCTTGTCACCAGAACATCCACGGAGCAGGTGGCACTCTTCCAAAGAAGGGACGAGGTCTGCCTGTCCTGTAACTTCGGTGCTGCCTTAAAACTCCACTTAAAATTGCAAGTCATCCAGGGACCAGGGTGAGGAGGGGCAAGGGGGTGGGGGGAGTGTCCGCAGTCAGCCCCCACGCGGCTGCGGAGCGTTCGGGCCCAGTGCCGCCCAGCAGCGTCCCCGCTACAGAGCCAGGGGCCCAGCGGGTGACACCTCCCCTCGGGACACGCGGACTTTCGGAGCTGGCCCCTGAGATTCCCGTGGCTTTAGGATTCTTACAGCTGTCCGCTTGAAGACGTCCAGAAAGTCACTCTGAACGTTTCCGCTTCTGCTGGGCGGAGCTATAGCTCTGCATTTTATACCATTTTGGGCTTGAATTTAGGTGACAGAGTCATCGACGTTGATTTGCGTATTTATTCCATCACTTATTTTCATCGCTGTGGCTCCTGGATATTTATTCTCTGGGCTGCAGTCCAACAGGGTTTTATTTTTTTCCTCCACTTTTTGCTCCTTTGGCCCCGGGGGGCCTTCCAGCTGCCTGTGCCGTGGGCTGTGTTTCGGGTTTCCGCAGCGAGCCCTCACGCCCCGGCGCTGCCGGGCGCTCAGCGCCCTCTGTCTCCGGCCCCCGTTCTAGGAGCTGCCGTCTCCCCGAGGACCGCCGGCTCCTGTCTCGGAGTCGCCGCATCGGGAACCGAGAGCTGGGCGCCGGCGTGTCCCGGGCCTCTCCGCTGACCTAAGGTGGGAAGGTGTCTGTGTGTGCTGCGCCCTGAGTGTGTGTGAGCTCCCACAACTGTTTCTGTACACGCCGGGGAATGTCCTCGGACGTGAGTTCCGCACACGAACGCGCACACAAACGCACACACACACACGGCCTTATTCACGAGTCCTTCCTGATGTCCCCGGCTCTGACCCCCCCCCAGGGGCCGCTCCCACTCCCCTGTGCTTGCTGTCACCTCCCCTGCCCAGCGGGGACGGGCCCAGCAGCAGCCCCCGGACCCACGGCGGCAGCACCGACTCCTGCCCGGGAGGGGGAGGGGGCCCGTCCACGGTTAGCCTTCAAGCCACTTGTTTTCCTTTCCCTCCTTGAAATGACAGCCAGGCTCCAGCCCGACACCCCGATATCTCCCGTCCCTGGACGGGTGGCCACCTGCTCAGCTGTTCGGGGGAGCCCTCCCGACCCAGACCCCTCCCGTCACATGGGGGCTCCCCAGCAGAGACGGACGGCCGTGCTCCCCCATCGGAAGGACCCAGGTTCAAATGCTTCTTCGTGCTAAATTGTTCACCACCCCCCGCCAATACCTGCAGCCCTGTCCGCGTCGCATGTTACCACTGTCCTGCACCCCACGCACTCCCTGCAGAGGGGCTGCTGGGTGAGAAGGGACCCACTCGGTGCGCTGCGAGTGCATGCGGGGACATCGGCACTCCTGTGAGGGGCTCGGGGACCCAGTCTGCCGACAGCGACGTCCATGTGGAGTCGGGAAGGGCCGGCCGCTGCTCATGGAGGGACCCCATGGAGGGTGGGCCGGGAGGGGACAGAACTGGGTGTGTCGCCGGGAGTGGGCGGTCATCGCGGCCGTGGGCGGAGGGCCGAGCCCCCGACAGACGGGCGAGGCTGCCAGGGTGTGGGGCTCTGTCGTCAGCACAGGCCAAAGGCCCGGCCCAGGGCGGCCTTCCCGACGGGACTGGACAGGGCAGGAGCCTGGGAGCCCGAGGGAGATCGCAGGCAGCGGACGGGGGGGAGAGGACCCTGCCAGGGCCTGTTCCGAGCACAAGTCCACGGGACCTAGCGGGGTTTGTGGGAGGACAGGGCTGGGGAGGGGCCCGCGACGGCACAGCTGGGTGATGGAGGCGCCGTTCACCGGGACAGGTAAGGAGGCGGAGGCGGGAGGAGGAAGCACAGGCTCTGGGGTGGGGCGAGCTCCTGCGTCCTGCCTGTGGCGCTCGGAACGGGGAATGGCGCCCAGGTCGCTCTCGGTGATCAGGTGGGGCTTGGAGGACAGACTCGGGGTGACAAGCTCAGACGGGGACTCTCAGACGGCAAGCCCACTGAGAGCCGGCCTGGGGCGGAGCCATAGGCTCCGACACCCCGTGGCATCGCCCCTCGCACCCGTGGGCTCCCCGCCGTCCGTGGGACCATGGGTGTCAGAGAGGAGGGTCAATGTTCAGGTCAGTGTCGTGTGGTTCTGGCCTCTCTGTCGGGTGCCAGCAGCCTCGACACAGGCAGCTCCCCCATCAGCTCAGGTCCTGAAACCCGCTCGCTCAGCACCGCGATGCGCACGGCCGCCCACGCCGTACGCCGCTCCCACCCCCGACGCCTCGCCTCCCCGGCGCTGGCTGCAATAAAACCGACCACGGTGGACTCATTCGCTGTGGATGTGACTCACAGATACAGCTCCCCAGGCCGCTGTTCGGAATTAGTGGTAGTCAAGCACCCATTGATGGAGGCTTCCAATAAAGGGTCCCCAACCAGCCCCCCGTTAGCCCCGCGTCACCCCGGAAGGCGGAGGAGGAGCTGCCATAAACCATCCACGCTTGGAACATCGCCAGAGACATTGGGGGGGCCTGTTCATTCCCTGCGCGCCTGCCGTGACGCGGCGACCCCTGTCACAGGGGCGGGTTCGTGCCGGCCAACCCGATGCCCCACGGGCCGTACCGGAGGGGTTTTCCCTTTGCCTTTCTTTTCTCCTTGGACTTTTTCAGACGGGAAGGCTGGGGTCCGAGCGGGAGGCGCGAGGAGCCTTCCAGACCTCCCGGGGACAATGCGGGCTGGCGAGGCACGCGCGCCTTGGAGAGCGCGGACAGATCCAGCTCCCCCGCAAAAGACGGCACGCGGTCCCCTGAGCAGGCCGATCACGCACCGCCGTGTGGGCGAGCGCGCTCCCCATTCACGGGGCGACGCCGACACCTGGTCAGCGAGAAAGGGCTTTTCGCATCTCGGGACCCTTTTCGTATTCGCTCCCCGTGGGGCCGGTTTGGCTCCCGCGTCCGAACAGGCCCTGGCCAGGCCTCTCCTGTCCAAAGGGCTCGGTCCTCCTCCTGCCGCGGCTTTCCGCTGACCCCGGGCGGAAAGTGGGGTCGGGGGTGGGGTCCCGGCAGCGGGCTCTCCGGGCCAAAGTCAGGCTTCACGGATCTCCTCACTTTGTCACCCTCACGCCCGACAGCACCCTGGGAAGCGTGGCCGGGACTCGGGGCTCCAGGCAGAACGTCGGGGTCTTCCGAGGAAACAAACAAATTCGCACCCGGCACAGGGCCATGTCTGTTTCTACAGCTTTCTCCCAAAACACCCCGCAAGCAGCAAACAAACCCAAACAACACCCTTCATCTCAGAGGTCATTTATTTCCGAGGCGTTGGAAATTCTACGGTCACCCAGCAGCACCCCGTCCCTGGGCTGGACGTTCCCACAGCGCCACCCAGAAAGGAGCCGGGCCAAGTCCGCGGTCGACCCGCGGAGCGCCCGGCGCGTCCTGCTCTTTCCTGCGGGGAGGAGACTGTCCGGTGTTCGTCGTTTGGCGGACTCGTCACCGGTCGGCGCCTCGCTGACTGGGTGCGGCAGCCTCCCCGCCCCCCGCTGCCCACGAACAGGAGAGAAATGCGCGTCTTCATGTCTCAAGTTCCCATTCAAATTTCACATCACGAAAGTGCCACAGTAGTCGGCTAATCAGATACAAAGTAACACTTTAACAACAACAACGACAACAAATCTGGTAACAATCCACTGTGCCAAGGTCAGCTTTTTTTAAATTTAGGTAATTTAAAAATAGAATTGTTCTCCCCCTCGGTAACTCTAGGACGCGCCCTGAGTCACCAGCAGGGTGACATCCGGTGAAGACCCTGCTGGGGCTGTCATACCCGGGCAGGAGGGTCCTCCTGCCACGGCCGTGCCCGCAAACACCCGATTGTTTGCTTCTGCTGAGGCCTCGCTAATTAAATTAATTTAGAGAGCTGCTCCCTTTCCATTAAAAGTGGCCTGTGGCATCAGAGATTCCTCCTCTGTCCCGCCGCGGTCGGGCTGCCCCCTGCGGCCAGCTGTGGCCTGTGCTCCTGCCACGAGGCGACACCTTCAGCAGGTGCACCGGCACCCACGTGGCGCGAGCCAGACACACTTCCCAGGATGCACAGCACCTGGTCGTGCAAGAGCAGCCCCCTAAAATCGCCTGCCCTCCCTCCCTGGGACCCTGGTGTCTGGCACGTCAGGTTAGTCAGCTCTGCGGGGAGAGGGCGGCGGCGTTTTGCTTTCGTTGCCGGTAAGAGCCGAGGGCCCCACATTTTCTCACTGAACTGGCGTGGCTCACAACAACCGATTTCTTTTATTAAAAATACCTTATTTTATTAAGAAATGCACTGTGTGCATGCGTTCTGGAGTCAGAAGGGAGGGAGGATGAGACTGGACTTCGACTGCTACCAAAAACAGAAAAAAGCAGCTTGTTTTTAGAAATTTGTTTCAATGGTTTGGATGCTGCAGAAGAGATTAAAACAGCACATTGGCGTTTATTTTAAAAGTCAGTGCGGACCCACCGTTAGGTTTGTGGCATTCAAAAATAAAAGTTTTGTGTATTAAAATTAAGTTGCTATTTTCTTTTTTGAAAATATTTTATTTATTTATTTTCAGAGAAAGGGAGAGAGGGGGAGAGAAACATCAGTGTGCGATTGCCTCCCGAGCGCCCCCTACTGGGGACCTGGCCTGCAACCCAGGCCTGTGCCCTGACTGGGAGTTGAACCAGTGACCCTGTGGTTTGCAGGCTGGCACTCAATCCGCTGAGCCACACCAGCCAGAGCGAATTCACTGTTTTCAACGTATCAAAATACGCAGGGTGGCGGACTCGCGCGGAGGTGGGTGCCCCTGAGTGGGGAGCCAGGGGGGCCCACGTTCTCCCTTCGTCCCCCCGCCAGGTGCCCCGCGCAGGCCCAGGAAACCAGACAGACTGCGGGGTGAGCCCTCCACGCCTTATTTAGCGACACCGGTGGTCTGTGGCTATCAATCACCTGCTTCTCCCTGAGGTGGGGACCTGGTGGGCGGGAGACGTGGAAGCTGCCGCAGGAGAAGCCCGCCTGCGCGGCGCGTGCGTTCCGGGAGAGGCCGACTCCCGGCTGGGCCTGGGCTTCAGTCGCTGTGGACGCGGCGGGACGCGGCGTGAACGCTGTCCTCATGCAGCTTCTCTTCCAGGGGCTCCCAGGAGGGCCCCCCACCCCCGCCCTGTGCAGCCCGACTGGGAGACGAGGAAGCTCGTGTCCCTGGTTGGCCACCGCGGTTTTATACAATTACGTCCGCAGGCAGGCTGCCGAATCCCTCGGGGGTGGGACGCACCGTGCGCTCTGCTTCCCCTCCCCCTCCCCCCGCGGGGGGGCCGCGCTTCAGCAGGGCTCGGAGGAGGCGGCCGCCAAAGGACGGCGGAGACAGGCCTGGGGCCAGGTGGCTGTGATGTGGGGTGCAGACGGGCCCGGGGGTGCGGGGGGAGGGAGTTGCTGCCTCCCACCCAGGGGGTGTCCCAGACGGCACACGCCACTGGGTCAGGGCGATTTGCTTCTCCATGAGCCTCCGTTTCCCCATCGCAGCGTCGAAACTGCTTCGGCTCCTGCCTGGGCTGGGGTGGCTGTGTGCGCAGCGTGTCCGGGGGGCGTGAGAGCAATCGATAATCACGGACAGGTTCCGAAGCACGCCTTCTCCCTGTGCCCCCGGCCCCCGGATCGTGAGACACGTCAGAGGGCGCGAGCACACGCACACACACACACACACGCACACACACGAGTGTGTGCCCTCGGGTCTGGCTCCACCGGTGCGGAGAGCAGACCCAGGCGTGCCGGCAGCTCAGGGGCGGTGCTCGTGGGTGGCCGGTTCCTCGCGCTCGCGCCGGGGCCTCCGAGTGGCGGGCGCCCTTCTCGGGGGCTCCGAGGGCCCAATGCGCAGGCGCCCCTTCCTTCCTTACAGATGCAGAGCCTGGCCCTGCGGCCGGCCCGTGACGCCGCGCCACTAAATCCGAGTGGCAGTCCTGCCGCATCCCCACAATCAGTGACACGGGATGATTTTCTGCTGCTGACATGGCCGTGTATCGAGGATGATAACGGTCACTCCGTCTTCGTCCCCGGCTGGAGGCTGACATCAATCCCCCTGCCGAGCCGGCCTGCGCGGCCCGCAGCTCCCCATCCATCTTCACTCAGAGCTGCCGGGTGTCTACCAGAGAGCCTGCGATGACATCAGTCGATCACTCTCTGCTGCCCCCGCTCCTGCAGGCGTCCCAGGGCCTGCCACTGCCCCACCGTCCCGGGACACCGAGCAGGATCCCAGCGGAAGCGCCTGCTCCCCGTCCGGGTGGAGCTGACGAGCCCACCACGTGTGCGAATGCGGAGCAAGCAGCTGCCGAGTGTGCCAACACGCTCCCGACGTGCTCCGTGGGGGAGCGAGGCCGCCACGCCCCGAGCGGGCGCTCCTGTCCTGCGGTGACTCTCAGAGACATCGGTGCAGGGAATGCATTTCTGTGTCGGAGGGGCGGCCACCTCCGAATATCTTCTCAGGTTTTTCTGCGACTCAAACAAAATCAGATCGCTCTACTCTCGAAAACAAGACGGGCAGAAACGCGTCACGGTGGTACCAGAGGGCAGGCCGCCCCACCGAGCTTTGCGTCTCTGGACGCCGAAACCGTCCGAAAAGCGGGGAGAGGACACGGCTGGCGTGACCTGCGCAGTCCCATGAGTTTCTTTGCATCGCCGAAGAAAACAAAGGCCGGAGTGATCCCTGATACATTTAGAAACGTTTTCTCCAACCAGAGGGAGGAGTCCTCCTGCTGTGCCCAGAAAGGTGGAAACGGGTCTGTGACTCTGTAACAAAGTGTCTGCGGCATGTCTGCTGCGCATTCCCAACGCAAGTCGTTTCAGCGGGCAGGATGTGTCGGAAAGTTCCCTTCTCACCAACGCAGTGCCACGCAGAGCAGCGCGGAGTCGCAGTTCGTTTGCGAACAGACCCTCCTTCGGGCGACCTTGGGCGAGGTGCTCGGCCGCACCCCTGTGGGGTCGAGTCCCGGTCTCCCCGTGCACGTCCCAGCTCCGTCCTGAGGGGAGGCTGCGTCATCACAGCCATTCTCACGAGTCACTCAGATGACGTGGGACGTGCAGAGAGGGCGTCAGCGTCGGGGGTGGCCCAGCCCTGCTGGGAACGTGCGAATTATTTCCCTTAATGCCAAACCTGCGCGCTTTCAGCGCGGTCTCTCAGAGCCCCGGGGACAGGCGTGCGGCCGCAGGACACACGGAGGAGCCGTGTGGACAGGGCTGGCAGGCCGGCGGGAGTCCTGGGCGCCGGTCAGCCCCGCGCCCCGGGCCCTGTCTGCACGTCCGAGGCTGGCATCCGTTTTCGTCCTCCTTGCAAATAGCACAGGGCACGCAGGCCCCAAAGTGCTTGTTCCGGGTTTAACTCGGCTGTGATTTCCGCACAGGTGCACGCACACACGCACACACCGCACACACGCACACACGCACACACCGCACAGCTCTGGTGCAACACCAGGAAGGCGCCAAGCCACGATGAAGCCCAGAGAAGGCTAACCCCGTGGGCGCAAGTGAACCATGAGAGAGAAGGTCGCCATGGCCGAGAGAACAGCTGTCTCTCTCTGAGGACACTGGGACCGACGTGGGTGTCAGTCCCTCAGGCTTTTAAAGAGACAGAAAACCACACACTCGTCAGCGATGGCTGCACGCTCGTTCCCCGTGAAAGGGGCGTGGACCCGGCTCACGTCGCTTCCCGCCGGGGCTGCCCCCAGTCTCTGGGCCTGGAACCTACCGACAGGGTTCGCCCCGCTGCTGGCTTCTCCCCACCCTCCGAACCCCACCAGCTCACCTGCGTCCAGAAGCCCCGGGCCCTGGCCCTCCCGGCCCGGCGCCCCCGCGGAGGGCGCGCGGGCGCGCAGGCTGTCCCGGTGAGATACGGCCCAATCACCGGCCGAAGTCTCCCGTGTCAGTTTTGATGTATCGGATCATCGCTGTGGGTTGTTCGCGATGTCCAATGTTCTGTGAAGATGGGCTTTTCATATCCTTTATGGTTTTCACTGACAAAACGTGGCCGGGGCTTCTGCGGTCGTGGGAAATGAAGCAACCGTAAGCACCGCAGATAATTTAACCCTCGTGCACCTGAGCGGGCCCCTGGTCCCGGTGGCCAGGTCGGCGAGGCCCTAATGAGTTCCTGCTCATCGATCCGCCCTCCGCCGCCTCGGTGACTGAGCGTGACCCCGCCGCCCGCACGCTGCCGCTCCTCCGGCGCCTGCGGCCCCACGTGGGTCCCTGCGTGACGCCGGGGGCTGTGCAGCCGCCCGTAATTCTAGCTGGCTGCTGCGTGGAGTCAGGCCTGACAGAGAACAGGAAGGGTCCCTCCCCGGTTTGTGGGGGCTGCGGGGCTGTGCCTAACCCCCCCCCCCCGCGGCAGGAACGGCACGAGGACCCTGCGTGGGCCCCTCCTCCCCAGGCTCCTTCCCCGCTCGTCCTTCCCGCTTTCCCCTTTTCCGCGGATGTGGTGCCGCACGCGGTTGGGGCATCAGTCAGCAAACCTGGTGCTCCTGGTGCCCGGCCCGCTGCCCGTGCCTGGCGCACACACGCACTCGCTCACGGACACATGCGCCTGCGGCAGGTGTGTCAGCGCTGGGTCATGCGTGCGTGCGTGTGTCACACCCATGACTGTGCCCTCAGCATCGGCACATACGCACACGCACAGGGTCCAGCTTTACAGTCAGTGGCGTGGCTTCCCAGTGCGGCCACTGTCTCTGACTCAGAGCCGCTCCGGCCAAGGGGCCGCAGCGGCGGTGGAGCGGCCCCTCGTCCTCGGCTCCGTGGCCGGCACCCCCGCAGTTCCCGTCTGCCGCCCGCGGCTGCCCACGTGTGGGAGCCGGGGTGGGCCCCCCTCACCCGCCCGCTCTCCGCCCCTTCGTAGGACCACGTTCCCTCAACGCCCCTCCTCCCGGCAAACCCAGCTCTCGGCGACACAGACGCTCTCCCTCGACATGGGTGGCAGGTGACTGCGCTCCGAGGATCGCTCACAGGGGCACGCACAGCCTCAGAACGGAGGGGACATTCTCGGGGCTCCGCTCCGTTTTGTGGGGGAAGAAATGGACATGGACAGGAATAGGGGCAGCTCGGCGCCTTGGTGCCTGGACGGGGTCGCTGTGGCCGTGTGGATGACCGCGTCCTGGGGGGGGCCTCACCCCTCCCACCGTAGCCCGTGGGGCGGCTGCCCGTCCACGGGAGAAGCCGAGGCTCCGAGCTGCAGGGCTGTGCCTGGAATGGATGGGGGAAGGGGGCGCGGTGCACAGAGCGCGCCGGGGTCATCCTCGGTGCCGAGGAAAATGCCCCAGACCACCTGGCAGTTCGCACCGGGTTTCTGCTCCCCGACAGTGGGGTCTGTCCTGGGGGTCCCCGCCTCGTGGGCGTCTGGGGCCAGGGGCCAGGGCCCAGGGCGGCGTTTCGAGACCTGGCGGCATCGTGGGGCCATGTCCCGGGAAGAATGCCCTTGACCTGTCATGCCCTGGCCCCCGAGTCCGGAGCACAACCAGCGGGCCTCGGTGCACGTCCCCATCGCGGCGGGACCGGGACCCTGCAGGGGGAGGGGCCGTGAGGGGCCTCGAGGTGGGAGGGGCGTGTGGCAGGGTCAATCGTCCCACAGAGAAGTGTCCCCGTCAGCCCGCAGATGCGGCTTCTCCCGTGAGCACCCGGGGAGAGCAGGAACTGCTACACGCGAGCCGACGCCCACGGTCTCTCAGCTCGGCCGAGCACAGCCGGCGACGGAGGCCGTTTGCGCGATGGCGGGAGAGTGCGTGGGCCCTGCCCGTCAGCCGTGGGGAGCTGCACCCCCCTCCCGAGAGAAGTTGCTTGGTCAGCGCGCTTTCTGCGGACAGACGCTCCATCCCCACCGCACGGAAGGAACTCCTCCAACTCGGCAGGTTTTTGTCAAAGGGCCCCACGAGGGACAGGCGCTGGGGGTCCGCAGGGCAGGGGGCAGGGGCTGGGCTCGGGCCCATGCGGGGGGCCGGGTGTGGCTTCCGTGCCGGGCAGACTGAGCTGGGGCTGAGGGGGGGACAGGGCCCGCGGCGGCTCGGGCAGCAGCGCAGGGACCAGGCAGAGGGCGCAGGCCGGGCCCTGGGCGTGTGCCCCTCCGTCAAAGGGGCCGCCGGCTCTGCTGGTGTGACGAGGTTCCTGGTGCACGTGGGCAGCAGCGAGCAGCGAGGGACGTGCCCTCGGGAGGGACCGGGGAGCAGGATGGGAAACCGCGCTCCTGCGACAGGCAGGCCCCTGCGCTGACCCCCGTGCGCCGGGGGGAGTATTTCCCAGGGGGCTGTTGGACTTCCGCGGGGTCAAGGCCAGGGGGCTGGCTCTCCGCACCCGGCGAGTCCAGGGCAAACCCTGCGGCGTTCAAGGTGCGTCCTCCTCGGAGGCGGGAGGCGGCAGGAAACAAATGCGCCCGTAATGGGCGCTCCCCCGCACGGCCCGCGGTGGCGCGGCTGCTAATGAGACCCCTAAACGCGCAGTCGATGCAGCCGGCGTGCGAGATGCGTCGGCGCTGATGTTACAATTAGAGCATTGGCGTTTGCATTTACTGGCTGTGCGGTGCTTAAATTTGTAATCTTAACTTTGCCTTAACCGGCGTTTATGTTTAATTTCTTCTCCATTTTTTGAAATAACAGAAAGGCACAGACAGCACTTACCAGCGTTTGCATTTAAATGGACGACGCAGGCTGCGAAGTTACCACCTCATTGAGTTGAATGGCTGCGTAGACTGAGGAGAGAAAACATGGGCGGGGCGGGGCGGGGGTGGGGCGCAGGCGGAGAGGTTCCCGCAGGTGCCACCCGGCGCTGGGCCAGGACTCGAGTCGCCCGCACGCTGGCCAACCAGGGGGACAGCAGGGGTGTAGAAAGTTGGGGTTGGGCCGAGGGGGACCAGGCGGGGAACACCGGGCGACGAGATTGAAACAGGCTTTTCTCCCCGGTCGAGAACTACTTCTAAGCGCCGCAGGAAGTTGGTGGAAGTGCTGAGCTGCGTGCGTGCGGAGCGGGCGGCCCCGGGCGCCACCCAGGTCTCCGAGCCGGGCGCCGGCCCCGAGCGCGCGAAGCTCCCACGGCAGGACTGAGGGACTGGAGGGGCCCCGGAGAGGCTGCCCTGTCCTGGGCGGCCACCGCAGATCCTCGGCCGCAGGGCCGCACGGCGTTGATGCCCAGGGTGGCAGGGGGCCCAGCGCAGCTCTGACACCCCCTGCAGGTCGGGCCCCTCCGGAGCAGCTGCTACGGCTACTGGCCGGCAGCAACCCCAGCGGGGCACGGCCCCTGGAGCTGACCCACGCGCCTCCGTCCCCACCCCAGGTCTCAGGGACTGACACGCGGGCCGGGGTGGGGGGTGGGGTTGGAAGGAGAGGAGGGCCAGGCGGGGAGCTGCAGAAGAAAAGCCACGTGCGTGGTTTGGGTGTGGCGTGGCAACGCACGTGCCCCCGACAGGTGCTTGTGAGCTCGTCTGCCATTCTTGGGATCCGTGCAGGCACCGAGCTGTGCCCGCCGGACGGAGTCACCGGGGGCGCCGGCCCCGGGCCCTTGCTGTGCAGGGCAAGTGCCGGCCACCCGCCTTTCGTGCCTGGTCCCTCACCCCGCTGTCCCGCTCAGGATCTCGGCCACGACGCGCACGAGCCCCCGAGAACGGGTGCGGAGGAGACAGCGGGGGCCCCGGCCAAGTCCAGGCTCTCTCTCTGCGGTTCCTTGAGCCCACGGCTGCAGGCAGGGTTCGGTTCTGGGCCGCTGCGTCCGTCTCCCGTGCCAGGGTCCCCGGGAGGGTGCTGGCTGGGGACCTGGCATCGAACGAGCTCTACAGACACCGCCCCTCCCTCCTCTCTAGCTCACACACCAGGGGGACCTGCAGAAGCCCACGTCCCCCCTTCACGGACCGTCTTGTCTGTGAAGAACACGCTGAAGTGGCCATAGGCCACCTCCGGTGGACGTGGGGTCACGTGCCGGACACATGCAGGTGGCTGGGTGGCCACCATGGAGCTCGACCCAGGCAGGGGGCTCGGCCTGGGACAGGCTGACTGGAAGGAGGGTGGCCAAGGGGGGCGGCGGGCTCAGGGCGAAGCAAGGCCTGGCCGACGGCGAAGAGGTGCCAGGTTCAGGGCCCGGCGTTTGGGGTGACTCGGGAAGCCGCCGGGCCGTGCTGCCCGGAAGGCATTTAAAAAATGTGCACGCGGTTTTGAACGCGTTGGCCTTGAAAATCGATGCTCGTTTCACATTCTCTTTTGAAGCCACACAGCACAGGTCAGGAGACAGGGGCGTTCTCTGAGATCACAGCTGTGACCCGAGGTCCCCTCCCTCGAAGCGCTGGCTGTGACCGAAGGACGGCTGCATTCAGGTGTCCCCTGTCCCATGGGCATCGGCCTCAGTTCCTGGGCTCCCCGGTTTCTGGAGGGTTCTGTGGCGAAGCTGCCACAGGAAAATATTAAGATCTGATTTGTGCATTTCCTCCCGGGACCCTCAGTGGGTACTTAATGTGAAATAGTGCGCGCGGCGTGGGGGACGCCTCGCCCGGCGAGGCGGATCCCGGGAAATGGCCTGTGGTATTGGGAGCGCGCAGGTCGGTGACGGGCCCGATTTAATTAGGGCAGCGCGGGACGTTTCTAATAATTAATACTGTAATAACACTTAATGATCTGCACTCATGCAATCTGAAAATCCGGCTAATGGTGCAGTTTTTAGTGATTGCACAAACAGCAAGTTTTAAATGTGTCCAGCGCTGCTACTTCAGCATCCGGCGCCCCGCCCGCCGACCACCCTGCCGGGGGCCACCGCTGACCCCGACTCCGGGCCTCGACGTGCAACCGGATCGAAGACAGGAGAACCCAGCGCTCACCCCGGACGGGAGGGACCCCGAGAAGCGGGGACACTGTCCCTGGAGAGGGAGCAGCGTGTCGGGAAAAGGAGGAACCGAGACTGTTCCGCAGACTCCGGGAGGACGGCGTCCTGCTCGGGGGCCTGTCCGGTGGACGCGACCTGTTGCTGCCCTTCCGTCGGCCAGCCGTCCCGGGCCCGCTCTGATGGGCCTTCCCCGCCCCGCGCCACGCTCCGAGACGCGAGGCCTGGGGACGGCCCTGCCAGTGCCTCCCGCCTGCTCGGCCGCCATGCGAACTCCCCGAGCCCCGCCCCAGAGCCACAGACGGGGAGGCTGAGGCTGGGGCAGGTCCGGTCCCTTTCCCCAGGAACACGGTGGCGATGGCCCGGGGGCGAGTGAGACGGAGACAGGCCGTCACGGCTCTTGCCGACGTGGCTGAGAAGTCACTCTGTCTATTTACGCAAACAGCGTTATTAACTGCCGACTCCTAGGGCTCACTTCTGCCCTTACAACCTCACAATACTTTTATAAACCAGAAACTGACAGACACCGTCATGCGTTTCTCTTACAATGAGCACACCACGGTCGACGCTGTAACTTTACGTGCACTCGTGGCCCGCCCAGCTGCTGTCATCTCCTTGGCCCCTGGGGGGGGGGCACCTGGAGCAGGCCCAGGGGGCTTCCTGCTGGCGGTGTCCCGGTGGGGGGGGCGAGGGGCTGGCCTTGCAGTCCCAGAGGGACCGGCGCCTTCCGCAGCCCAACCCAGAGGCTGTAACGGGTTTGCACGTGGGAAACAGAAGAGGGGCCACGTTGGTGGACTTTAGTTTTAAACGGAAACGTCGGACAGTTTCTGATGGACCCAGGAGAGGTCGACCCGGGACCAAGCCCGGGAGGCCTCCGAGAAATGCACGCATTCCATTCGCAGCCTTCTCTCCTTCGGTCAGCATGTCCGGCCGGGAGAGGGGAGACGGCTCCACTCCTGCCGATCCGGACCGCTCGGTCACCACCCGGTCACCGCCCGGTCACCGCCGGCAGCGCCGACATCCCGACGTGCCGGCTCGGGTCCTCCGGTGTGGGGGCAGGGGCCCCGGGGCATGCTGGGGGAAGTCGCACCCGTCTCGTGCCCTGGGAAGCGCAGCCACAACCCACGGGCCGCCTGTCCAGGCACTGGTCCCTGGACCGTCAGTGTCAGACCCAGGGCCCGGCTCCACGGCAGCAGGTGCTCGAGCAGCGGGCACGTCCCCGAGGGGCGTCGGCCCCACGCTGACACTCACAGAGACCCGAGGCCATCCGGACGGGGCCGGGCGGCGGGGGTGGGGGGGCGCACCCACGGGCAGACGCTCTGCATCCGAAGGAGCAGGCCCGGGTGAGACTCCGCTGGGAGGGCCCCACGGAGCGGGGGTCCCCGTGCAGAGTGGGGCCCGCTTTCCGTTCAGGGAAGATGAAAACGAAGTCGCAGCACGCAACACAGTTCCGCCTTTGCGCAGAGTCCGCCGACAGGCTGGAAACCCGCAGGGACGTTAGAGCTTTTTAAATACCGGCAGACACCGCTGTAGTCTCCTCCGCAAACCACAAACACGTTCGAAGTGCCTGTGTCTGTTTTGAAGCTCAGACTGAGCCCGTCCTAAAAGTAAGCTATTGAGCTTTGACAAAACGTAGTACTTCCTATCCCAGAAAACCAACAAAAATCATCATGCACTTTATCGTCGTCAGTACGTTACAGTAGATAATATACTTTTACGTTTGAAGTTTACACGTACAGATTCCAATCGGTCTCAGATCGATGCTGCATAACATTTCTTACGTTCAGAAGCACAGTTGTTGGCGTGTCTGTACCGGACCGATACATCTTAAGTTCTTCTCTGTAACGGAGATCGGTCTTCACTGACACAAGCGGAGGCTGTCACGCCCCCTACACCCACGCGTCTGCGTCTCTGTCCGGCGCGCCGTGGTCCCCGCCACACCCGGCCGGCCGGGGCGCGTGGTGGGGGCGCGTGGCCAGCGGTGCGAGATTTGAGGACCTGGAGGTCTGACGTCGCAGGCGTGATTCCCGTCCGAGAGGACACGACCTTTTCCCCTTTTCTGAAACACTCCTTGTACTCCCGCCCTTCCGGAACACGCGTTTGAGGGTCTGTGCCCGCGGACCACGTGCTCACCAGCAACGACAGCCACACGGAACGCGAGGACCCGGAACCCAGACAGCGCGCGTTTCTGCGGCTCTGACGCCGGCCCGGCGAGCCCGGGCATCGTCACCCTGTCGATCGCTCGTCCGCACCTTCACGTTCGATTCCCGTGTCATCTGAACATTGAAACACGCGGTTTCCGACTCGAGCTCGGGTGTGCTCGGGACACATGCACCCAGAAGTCCTCCTGCGCAAACAGAAAGGCACGAGAGGCTCCGCCTTTCGCCTCAGGACCCGCTTTGGCGGGGCTTTCTTGGGAGCCCGTTGTCAAGCGGCGTCTCCGGAACTTCGGGGAGTTCGTCCTGGGGGTGTGTGTGGGGGGGATGGCCCGGCGGCGGGGCCGCTGCATCCACGGGAGAGCGACGTCATCTCCGGGCGACTGACGAGGAGCCGTGGAGCCTCGGACGGGGACCCCCGCCCCCCTCAAAGGGCTCCGGGGCACACCAGCCCCTTTCTATTGTTTTCAGATCCCTTCCAAGGTTAGATCAGAAAATTAGTGATTACAGTGAAAACTAATAACAGGAAAGTGTCAGATTCGGCAGCAGAGGCTCTTCCAAGTGGATAATTTCAGGGCTCCTTTGTACCAAAGATTAAACAACAGTGCCTTCTCCCCGGTGTTTATCTGCTAAAAATAATGCCGCGAAAACAATGGGAAATCCATCGAGTAAACACAGCGAGCGGAAGCACGGTCAGGGCAGCGCGCCGGGAGGAGCCGCTGTCCTGACCGGCCCTTCGGAGCACGAGCACTTGCTTCTCCGTTCCGCCTGGACGCGTTTCGCCCGTGGCCTTCCCAGATGGGCTTGCACGCCTTGTTTACCCAGAAGGCGTCTCTGCAGATTCAAATTCCTCATGTTAAGAATTTGTGGCGTGTTCGGTGTAGGATTTATGGAAGCATCTTGGAGAGCCCAGGACTCCCCAGGGAAAGCCAGGGATGAGCCAGTTTCATTGACCTGGGTTGACTCCGGCTTACGCGGCCCCGGGGTGATCGGGGGCAGTGGTTCTGCCTGACCGGTCTGTGGGGTTCGCCTCCCGAGGCTGCAGCCGGAGAGTCTCCCTCTGTGAGTGAGCGGTTGCGTGCTGGCCTGTTCGGTGTCGCTAGTGAGTTTGTTCCGTCCCATGGCCTGTCCATGAGGGGCTGCCTCATGCCCTGGACGTGTGTGCCCAGCATCCTTGACGGCTGTGTCACCCTGGGGAGTCTCTCGTGGGGAGTCTCTCGGAGGGACCACGGCATCGCTGGGCTTGTCTGCGCCCACAGCTGCCTCGAGCCCATGGTGAGGAGCCACCTGGCCATTCCCCCAGCCAGGCGGTCGGTCAGCAGTGTTTGGCGAGGTCCCTGGCCACCCAGGTGCCAGCAGCCAGGAGAAGAGACAGGCTGGACGCAGGTGTCTGCTGTCTGAACCCAGCCGCCGAGGAGTCCCGTGTGGCCTCAGGGCTGGGCTTCCACTGGACGGGAGGGAGAGGGCTGTCAGTGTCCCCTGGGGCAGTGGACGAGAAGGCAAAGGCATCCTAGGACTGCGTTCGTGCCCCCGGAGCCTGGGAAAGAACCGCCTTGCAGCCCCGGATGTGCAGCCAGCGTCGGCCTCGGGCCTGACTGGTCCAGGCCTGTTTAATCCAGCTTGTTCTCCCGATGAGCAAACTGAGGCCCAGAGCAAGGAGCAGACTCCACGGTCCTCGACTCGCAACAGGATTCGGAAGTGACGGTCAGCTGGCTGTCACCCACCGAGAGGCAGGACTCCACGTCCCCAGGAAACCCTGCTCTCCTCAGGCCTCTCTGCACCCGGCCTGGGCCGGTCCTGGAGCTCACAGAGCGGCGTGGCCGTGTGGCCCAGCCCGCAGTGTGGGGAGGACCCTGCCCTGACCCCAGGCCGGGCCCCGAGCGTTTCCCGGCAGACGGCGCCGCCCTGCGTGCGTGTCGGACAGCTCCCGTTTGGGTGTGAGTCACGGGCAACTTGGTCACAAGCCCCCTGGAGAAGACGCCTGCAACCCGCGTCTGCTGTCCCCGGGGCAGAGAGGACCCAGAGGCGGCCCCCGGTGGCTGCGGCCGGCAGCGGGAGCCGGGGGGCGGGGGGTGCCCCCGGCGCGGGTCCAGCGGAGCCCAGCTGCGCTCCGGGCGCCCGAGCTGCTCATTCTCATGCCCTTGAAGACCTCCGCCTGCGATCGATCTTCCCTTTGACCTGGGCAGCTTTCAGAGGTGACGCTGCCGAGGCATCCCCTCCGTTCCGCACGCTTCCCCGTGACACTCACCCACGGGGGTTTGTCACCGGAGCCGTCGTTTCCGTAACGATCACGCAGGGACCCGCAGCGCCCGACCGCTCGGACCCCGCGCACGCAGCCCCGCGCACGCAGCCCCGCGCACGCAGCCCCGCGCCGCGGAGCAAGACCATTTTTCATCACCCGGGTCTCCCTGTCAGCGTGTCATCGCCGGCGAGGGCTGCGAGGTTGGCACGTGCCCGCCCGCCCGTCCCCGCGTCCCCTCCCCGCTCTTTCACGCCACCCTGCTCGGCCCCGGCGCTCCCGAGCTGAAAACACCTTCTGTGGGAGGAAGAAACGCGCACTTATTAAGATTACGGCGGGGCGAGCGGAGATTTCCCCCAGCTCAGGCTGACAAGCCGCGGGCGTGCTGTCATTTGTCATCGTACACCAGATCTGTCAGCTGGAGAAACAATTTCAATACAAAATTTCTGCATGAGATTGCTCGGCCGGGGCACCGCTGGGGCCTGCCTGGGCCAGCCGCTCCGCGCCGGCGCCGCGTCCGCTCCCCTCGCCGCCTTCTTTTTTTAATTTTGGCTGTGAAAGGTACTTAATGTACCAAAAACAATTTGTACAGACATTATTTTACCCATTGCGAGCGCGCACGCCTTGCTGAGGCCCCTCGCATCTAACTGTTGCTAATCCATTCTCACGCTGTGCTCTTAGGGCTTCATTTTACAGCTGAGGAGATCCGAGCTCCATGCTGGGCTGGAAATGGGACCCTCGTCACGCGGGTCCGCAGAGGGCTGTTAGCGGGCGCGCGGCAAGCCGCGCAGAGCTGGCGCGCGGAAGCATCCTCCCTCCCGCCGGACCGCCGGCTGCCGACTCGGCTGCTTTGGGCTCCGGCGTCTGGAGGGGGCGCGGAGGGCGGCGGGGAGCACGCCGGTCAGAAAGGGCCGGACGCAGGGTGGACGGACGGCGGCAGACAGGCGGGTTCCGGGGGGAGGGGCGCGTCCAGACAGCCGGTGTCACCCGGGGCCGGTCCTCGTCTCTCCGCCGTGCCCTGCTCTGCAGAGGCGGCAGCGGAGCTTCTGGGGCTCGGGGGCTAAGTCCGAACGGTCCCAGGCTCGGCGGGTTTCCGGCGGGGCCCACGGTCCGCACGGCCGGCCAGGGCCGCCTCTGCGGGGGAACCGCGTCGCCGATGGCCTCCGGCCCTGCTTTTCCGCCCCGTCAGGTTTTCACTCAGCTATGGATTTGTTGTCATCGGCTCCTGAGGATTCGGCTGACACCCCTGTCAGAAAATAAATTTTCCGCTCCCCACTTGGCTGACTCCATTCACAGGGCGCAACTCCGTCCCCGACGCCCCTCTCCGGGCCGCGGGCGCGTGGGCGCGTGGCGCCAGCCCTGCCCGGGCTCCTCCCCCGGCCCCGCGCGGCCCCGCGCGGCCGCCCAGGTGCGCGCTCCATCCGCGCCGCAGACCTCCCCGCGGTGCATCAGCGTTTACGCAGAAGGTCCATGGAAAGGGAGGAACAGCTGGGACGGGGCCACGGATGGCGCTGGGGACCGGTCTCCTCTCGGATGCACCCCGGTGGCTGGACGTGCGCACAGTTCGTTTGCCTCACGGATAAGGCCTCACCGAGTCCTCGAGCAAAAACAAATAAAATGTCTGCGGCCAAGGGTGGGGCCCGCGTGCGAGCGGCCCCGGGGTCCTGACCCCTGGGGCCCACCACCTCCGGGCCGGGCATGCGCACTGGCCGCAGGAGTCCGGCTCTGCCACCGCGCTCTGAAACGTAACGCCGACCTGGGGGTGGGGTGGGGTGGGGTGGGGGGAAGGCAGCAGCCACCAGAACTGTTTGCTCAACAAGAGCGGGTGGGTGAGTCTAGGTCAGCCGGCGGGCGGCGACAGGGGTGCGTGCGGTCATGGGTCAGTGCGCAGAGCCCAGGGCGAGCCAGGCTCCGCGGCCGAGGCTTGGAGGCCTGCACGCGAAAACAGCGAACGCCAGGATTGCGGAGCCCCGAGTCCCGCATTGGCGGTTGTGCGCCAACTTTCATCACGGCGCGGCGCCCCGCCCCCTCAGCCTCCCCCTGGGGCAAGGGCTCTGGTGGCACTTGGTATAGATAGGTGCAAGGCCTCCCCCCCCACCCCCGGCGGCCGTGAGCCCGCCAAATCTGTGTCCCCGAACTTCAGAATGCAGAAGGGATTAGTTAGGTAGAAGGGAGATCACAGTGCATCAGAGAGCCCCCGGTTCCATGGTCGGTGTCTCTACAAGAAGAGAAGATGCAGAGGGAGCCGCCAGGAGGAGAGACACGGAGACCGGGGTGACACACCCCCAGCAAAGGGACACGAGGATTCTGGGAGCCACGGGAGGCCCGGAGAGGCAGGAAGTCCCCCCGCACCGGAGCCTTTGGACGTGGCCCACGCTTTGCTTTTGGATGTTTGGCCTCCAGAACGAGAGAACAAGCCCTGTTGTTCGAGGACACCCGACTGTGGGACTTCTGTGTTGTGACAGTCACAGGGCACAGTCCAGGAGCGAAGAGCAGGTCCTGCCGAGAGCGGCAACGTCACTCAGCAGACAGACCATGACCGTCACGCCTGTGTTCCACACGGAGCCACACGGGGGACCCCGTGGGGCCCCAGTGACAGTGCCAGCAACCCCTGCTCCGTGGGTCTCAGCATGTCAGGATGTGCGAGAGGCCTCGGAACGGCACCGTTCATCCCAAAGTTTCCATGGAGGGGCCACCAAATGCCAGGCACTGTCAGGCTGGAGGGTGACGGCAGGCAGGTCAGGGGCCCTACAGCCAGGGGCTCAATGGCCACCGCCCACCCCAGGGGCTGGAGTCGACATCCGGGAAGAACGAGCCGGGGCTTGCAGCCGCTCTGGGTGGGAGCGGGGAAGGGAACCAGTTTTTCGAGGGAGCTGCCTGGGGACACGGTTCTTACGATTGGCATGGGCCCCCGAACACAGACGGTTCGGATCTGCGCACTGAGCCGTGACCCCCGATGGGGCCGGGGCCCGTCTGCTCTCTGCCAGTCGGCTTGTTCCAACAGCGTCCGCCAGCCGCAGAACGGCGCGGAGTCAGAGGGCCTGCTCGGGCTCTCCTCGCCTGCATGTTCACCGTGTCTTTTCGTACTTTTTTAAATGAAAAATTAATGCAGCAAACTATGACATAATCAGAAAGAAACAATCGTCCAATCCGGCCACCCAGATTCAACCACCGTGTACCTGTTTACAGACTGACTTCCCCTTTTCTTTGGCTTTCTTAGGGAAAATGGTCCTATCCCTGGCTGGTGTGGCTCCGTGGACTGAGTGCCAGCCTGTGACCCAGGGGGTCACCAGTTCAATTCCCAGTCAGGGCACAGGCCTGGGTTGCAGGCCAGGTCCCCAGTGGGGGGCATGTGAGAGGCAACCAACACTGATGTTTCTCTCCTGCTCTTTCTCCCTCCCTTCCCCTTTCTCTAAAAATAAATAAACAAAATCTAAACAAAAAAAGAAAAGCCATCCCACTGCGTTGGTAGAACTGATGCATGCATGTAGTTATAAACCGTTTCAGTAAGGCACAGAGGTATCGCAGTGAAGTGCATACCATTATAATCAGAAATAACTTCCATAGACATCAGAGAATATTATTTCCAATATCCTTGCATGGATACACTTAGGTAGAAACATGGGTGGTGATACTTACTTGAAAACAGGATAATACTATAGATATTTTAAGAAAAGATAAAATTTAATTTTATGTCAATTTAAGTCAATGGAAGTAAACAAAAGGATATAATGGAAATTCAAACAAATGTTTCTGTATTGCAAAAAAAAAAAAAAAAAAAAAGATCCCAGAAAATTAAGTAAACAAATTATGAAACACAGTAACACAAAACAAGTGGAACCTTCATTGGTTTGCTGTGAAAGGTGGAGTTATAAACACCCAACTTCCTACTTTCTCCTGTCTTCCAAGTTTAGGGGTTGCATTGTATTACATTATGCAGTATATAATATAATAAATGTAATACAATATAATATAATTTAGATCCTATCATATATACCAGCTTCAACCTCATTTGGGCCTGAAATCCTGCATTTCCCGAGTCGGTCAGTGCTGACTCTTCAGGTGACGCGATTCGATGCTGACCGCAGCCCCCTCTTGGGCAATCCCAGTCCTCCTCAGCCCACCTGCTGAATTCGTCTCTGCTCCTGATCATCGTCCACTTCTGCCTGCTCTCCGGCCAGTCCTCAGGCTCCGCTTGACCAGCGTCGTGGTCGGGGCCTGGCCCAAACCGCTTCCCCCGGGGCTCTGTCCCCACGGCTCGCCCTCCCCTGGTGCCCGGGGGGCGGGAGAGCCCTGCGCCGGCCAGGGGCAGCGCCCACGCGCACCTGTGTCTCCCGGCTCCCGGGTTCAGGGGAGGTTGTGGACCCCCCACGGCTCAAATGCTCTGGGGGGCAGCTCAGGAGACTCCTAGTTTCTCCACACCTGGGCCTCTCAGCGGGGTCACACCCTGACCTCCTGAAACCCCACTCATCAGAGGCAGCATTCCCCGCAACCTCAAAATAAAAGGAGAACCTGGAGAAACCCAGGAGTTTAGCGTCTCTCAGAGCCAGGCTGTTCGCCAGTTCCGTGCAAAACGCTCCAGCAGGCGCATGGGGCTCTCGGACACAACATGTGAAGAACGTTGCCTTCTCGTGTGAAGACAGCTTTCCGTCTGCGTGTTTAACCCCGGTACGTGCCATCACCCGATACGTTTCATGGAGTCTGTAAACTCTCTAAATATGTGCACGATCTTGCACATTTGGTTATAAATGCAGATTTCCAGGTTTCCGGTAAGGGATCTCGACCCAGCCTCTGACAATCTATTTGCTTTCGTCCCTTCTAATCCGTGTTAACCCACGATTCCAGGCTGCACCGCCATCTGCAAGCGTCATTGCTAAGCCTTCCTCTCGCAGTGCAGATTCGTGGATAACTTCCCTTCTAAATCATGCGTGAGTAATTTCAGAAAGGCTAATAGCCATAAAAGCATCGTTTTTTAAGGGTTTGACCCTTCGCTCCTATTCTCACACACTGCACCGGTCTGCTGGGCCCTTGTCCTCACAGCTCAAACCCTGCCTCGCGCCTGCAGAAGTCTATTGCCTTTTATTGTCCTGGACACCACATCGTGAAGAGACACTCTGGAGAGAAGGGTGGACCCCTCGGTTAGGCAGAGACTCCGATGTGAGCACCACGCATCCTCCGGGGACGGCAGCATCCCGGCGAGCGGTTTGACGAGCCTCTTCTGGGGTCATTTTTTGGGTGGTTTTACACAGAAGACAGTTTCTAACAAATCTGGCTCCACCGTGAACATGCAGCGTGAGCGTGAAGAGAGGGGTTGGATCGGAAGCGATGCAGGTTTAAAAACAGAAAACAGATGCAATGTTTTAAATGACATTTTCTTGGTGCTGTATTTATTTCCCCCTTTCAGTAATTAGTAAAATGTTTTTGGTTTTTTAACGCAGCTTATTACTGTGAACACAATAAATCCATGTGTGTAAAAAAAAGACAAATAAATGTTGTGAGAAACAGATGATGCATTCATTCTGGGTTGTGTGAGTAATACGGAATAGTGAAAAATTAGGCAACCACAAAAAATAAGGTCACGTAAGATTTCAAAGAAAAAGAACCAGCACTCAAGCAGCCCCGGGAATTTGTGCATGAATCGTGCACAAAGGATTTGTTATGGAGACGGAGATTATACATCAGAAGATAAATTTGGGGGGATTAAAGATCTTTTCCACGACTGAAAGACCCAACAAATCAGCCTGCACTGTCCTCTCTTGCCGGCTGTGGTGGCTGATGTTTCTGTTCATCTCTCTACCCAGTCCTGTGTCTGTCTGTCTGTCTGTCTGTCTCTCTCGTTATTCCTCATCCCTCCGGGTCTCTTTCTATGTCCGCCCTCCCTCCCTTCTCCTCCTCTCCCTCCTCCTGGTGCCCGCTATTCTGGTCACTTACTGATTTTAGAGAGAGAGGAAGAGGGAGAGAGAGGGGGAGATTTCTTGTTCCATGCATTCATGCGTTCGTTGGTTGGTTCTTGTATGCGCCCTGACCAGGGACCGAACCTGTGGCCCTGGCGTGTCGGAGTGATGCTCTGATTAACTGAGCTCCCTGGCCAGAGCTAAAACAATAAAGTTTAAAATTTCATGTCCTGGCCTTTGCCACAGAGATGAAGGGAGTAACTGGCGGCCTCTCAGTTTTGTAGGACTGACGACACGAACGTCCGGAGAACCGGAACCGTCGGGAGCTGCCCACCGGAAGCCCCTGCTAAGCCCGCGCCTGAGAGCGACCTCGCTTCGCGCAGAAGCCAGCGCTGGGGAAGCGGCTCGGAGAGGCCTGCCTTCCTCCTCTCTGCGTGGTCCGGCGTGGCCTCTGCTCACGACACGCGGTGGGGAGCCTGTCCGGCGGCTTCCGTGCGCTGTGGCCGGGTGAGGCAGGAAACGCAGGTCAGGATGCTCTTACGGGAAAGCTCGCCCGCGGTCCTGCGTCAGGCCGTCACGCGAGGCCACACGACTGAACGACGTTTTCAGGCCAGCGACAGTGGCAACACTTCACGTTGTTTCGCGTCTGACTTTTCCTTTTTAACAGCATTTACGTAACGCCAGTCTGACTCCCACCGACGTAATCTTTGGGAGCAGTGACACGCAGCGACCTGGCCGTGCGGCATCGGCGCCGGCTGACTGTTCGTGCTGCACCGTCGGACTGACCACGAGCCGGGAGGGCAGCCCGCTGGTGAAGTTCCACGCTGCTTCCGAAGACCACACTCCCGGGCCGGGCTGTTGTGCTTGCAGGCAGCTGGCGGTTCAGCTCCGTCGACGCGACGTGTCCCCTGGGCACACGCGCGGCGTCCAGGGTCACCCGGCTCCCAGAAACGAGCCGCCCCGCTGTGCCGGGAGTGGGGTGCCGGAGCCCCAGTGCGGGCTCAGTCCTGCTGCTTGCTGGTTCTGTCCGCGTCTCGGCGGGGAACCAGACGACTGCAGCCACCTGGCCGTCTTCGCCCTCCAGCTGCAGGTGGAGGTGCAGCTCGGGTGTTGGGTTCCTGAAGAAATCGCCCGGAATTCAGCCGGCGCAAAATCATCCACACGCAGCCTCCCACCCGTTGTGCAGGTGGGGACTGGGGGCGAGGGCAGCCCCTGACCAGCGTGATCCGTGGGGAGGGAGGAGACTGGCCAGGCGTGCCCGGTGCCCTGTGCAGACGGGAAAAGGGCGCCTCGGCGAGAGGCAACCCCACAGGCCGAGGGGGCCCGCCGTGGGGGGTGGGAGGCACTGCAGCCCGAGATGGGCACGGCTTCCCTCCACCGCCGCACACGGCGCGAACACCGGCTCCACGCCCGGCACCGCACGGGCGCCAGGCTGCTCGCGGGGGGCTTGGCGGCCGAGAGTTTTCCCGGAGGACACGTGCCGTGTCATCTCAGGCAGGCTCAGAGCTGAGGAATTCCTGAAGGATGCCTGCAGTTACACCTGTGCCTCATTAGCTAAATTGATACTGGCCACCTTGGAAGGAGAGCAAAATAGACGCAAAAGATCCTTCCACGAGGATCCAGAAAGAGCACAGGAAACATGAGCCAGATCGAGGGGCGGGGCGGAGATTCCAAATTCCCCCACGTTGTATAACACAGAAGAACGAAGACACGCGCCAGCTTGGACCCAGGGGCCTCTGAATCGCACACGCTGTGTCCTGCCTAGCGTCATGTGGGTGCCCTCCCTGAGCAGGTGAGCACGCGGGGCTGTGCGGAGCAGGGACCGGAGGGGTGACGCTGACCCCTGGGCCCCTGGCCCCCTCCTGGTCTCTGGGCTGGGGCGAGGCGTGCTCCACGGACGACCTCGTCGGGCCTCACCAGGACCCTGCGTCGTTGAAGTCACAGCACCAGCTACTGGGGGCCACTCTGCTCTCCTCCAACTCTGCTCTCCTCCTGAGGAGCAGAAGTTTACCTGGGGCTGCCGTCTGACAAGGCAGACGCACAGCCACGTTCAAGGGCAACGGCTGTGCCTGGTTTTGATGCTATCACTTGGGCAGACGATGCTTCGGGGTAGAAGCCCACCCTGAAGGTGTAGGAGGCTGGCTGCGGTGAGCCTGCGGGAGCGGGGGCCCAGAATCTACTTTATGGGACCCGTGGGACTCCGTCTCTCTACCTGGGCGACCAGCCCCTGCCTGCCGGGTTCTTGGTACCGGCGAGCAAAGGACGTAATGAAAGGATGCCAGCCAGGAACGACCCAGCGAGGGAAGGACCGGGGAGAAGCTGCGTCGGCCGCCAGCCGCCGGCGGCGTGTCTGCAGGTGCCGCCGGAGGCAGACGGCCTCGTCACAGCGTTGGCTGCAACAGAGCGGGGGATTCTTCGCTGCTTTCTACGGCGACCGCCACCTGCGAGGCAGATGCTCCGTCTCCACCGGAGAAGCGGGCTCGGCAGCCGCTCGGACCGACTTTCTGTTCTCAGCCGGGAACGAAAAGGGAAGAGGAGTTTCCTGGCTGGAAGCTGATTTTACACACACACACACACACACACACACACACACAGAGTCATCTGGAAACTTCCACCCCCACCGCGTCCTTCTGACGTTTTCGACTGGGCGGGCAAAATTCACCGTCCGAAATGTCCCCGTCTTCGCACGGTTTACAAAGACCAGAGCGCCTGGCCCCTGCCCAGAGCCCCCTGCAGGAAGCGAGGACTTGCCCTGCGATAGCGGAGCGGAAAGACTTTCCGAGGTTTTCCAGGCCTCGAGGGCTCCGAGAAGGCGGGGCGCGGCGGCACACCGCGCCCTCTCCTCCACGCCCACGGGTGCGGATGCTGGTCGGTCCGGGGGCCCCAGGAGCGCGGGGCGGGGTGGGGCGGGCGGAGCGCGCAGCTGTCCCTGCAGCGCGGGGACCGTCTTTCTCTCTGCTGCCCGAGGAGGAGGCTGACAGCTGGGCCCCATCACTGGGATTAACCGGCTACAACCTGACAAGTCTTTAGTTTTCAGTTTTCTCTCCTTTATCAGCCTGGCTTTCCTGTCCAGAGCACTCCTGCTACGTTATTCTTTTAATAACCCCTCCCCCACCCCAGGGTCCACTGGCTGCCAGCTACCTTGACGGTGCCATCAGCCAGGCCTGAGGTCTGCCTTTGACCTCACGGAGGCAGCAGATGGGCCCCGTAATAAATCCCGATTTATTAGTGAAGGAGCCGGGAGCTCGGAAAGGCAGGAATCCGGGCCGAGACTCTCGTTATCTGCTCTGACTCGAGCCGCGGGCCCGGGGGAGGGGGTGAGTGGCAGGCGGGGGCTCAGCCAGAGCGCTGCCCCTCCCCCCTTCCTGCTCGGTCCCCTGCTTCCCCCGCTTGGTCCCGCACTGGACACGCGGCCGACGCTCCCTCGGGTGCAAAGGTTCACGTGGGGCTCAGTTCTCGGCGGAGAGCTGCGGCGCGGCCCGACCCGGGCAAGGCCCACGCCCTCTGCGCTCCCGCCGCCTCCGCGCACTCGGGCCACCCGTGCGTCCAGGAAGCACCTGCCCCGAGCGACGCGCCCTCTCCGGTCACTGCCACCAGCCTTGCCGTTTCTGCCTCTGTGACTGTTTTCGTGCGCGTGTGCGGAGCACCCAGAGGGCGCGGACAGCGCTCCCCCGGCGGAGCCTGCGGCGCAGCGGTTCGGGGGAGAAGGTTTGGGTGTCCGCGCGCACCCACGGAACTTGTTTTAAAATCCTGAGATAGAAGCAAGAAATTGCGTGTAGATATATTGGGGCTGTAATTCATCCTTACCTGTGACGTTTGAAATTGAGTCGCGATTTAATAAAATTTCAAAAATCTCTTTGGAATTCCCCTGGGCGAGGGGCCGGCAGGTGGGAGATCGCCGCAAGGGTCCCGAGGTGTCGGCCAGGTCACTCGCCAGAGCGCCCCCCGGGGCCCCCCGGCGCCCCAGGGACATTCCGCGTGCGCTTTCTCGCGTGAAACTCGCATTTGGAGCGCTGCCCAAAACGTCAGATTTTTAAAGGACTATCTGAACATTACATTTTAAAAGGAGTTTTGAAAAGTCACGGAACATACTGCTTTTGTGAGAGTTTTTTCCCCGCTGTCCCCTTCCTTACTAAGGTAAAAGGTGTGACGTCATGTTTATGAAGCCGTTCCCACCGTTAGTCCCGCAGTTTCTGTGAGGGGAACAGCGTCTGATACGACCCAGGCTTGGCCAGTGCGCCGCGCGGGCGCGCCCAGGAGCGGCGTTCGGGGCGGACACACACGGCCGTGAGGACTTTAGCACATTCTGTGATGAACGCGATAAACCTGTCCCCTGGGCAAGAAAGCGCGGTTTCGCAAGCACAAGCTGGAATCACGCCTCAACACAAAACCTTCCTGTCACCAGATTAAAGTGACTTCTCCTGCGCCGTAGGAAGTTACCCTGCAGGCGGAAAGCAAGCCAGCGGCACGCGGTCGGCACGGCCGCTTTGCCTCGCTGTTTGTTTGTGGGTGTCTCCCCGTGTCTGACGCCCCCGCCCCGTTCCTCTCCCGACGCTGGGACGTCGTGGTGGGCGGGTGGCATGGGGTCCCTGGTGCCCGCACCGCCAGGCTGGCTAGCAGACCTCGCGTGCGTCCGAGGGAAGAACTCAGCGAGTGCGTTGGAGCCGCCGCCCCAGCGACGCTGCCCGGCGAGCCAGAGACTGCCCCGCTGGCGTGGAAGGAGCGGGCCCTGAGGGGCGGGCCCGGCAAACCCAACCGGTGGTGGTTTACCACACGTGCGTGAGACAGACGTCTGAACTGGAAACTGGTGCAACGTAAGAACCCTTGGTTTCCTCGACCGGGGCAGAGCTGCACGCATCATGTCAGTTCCTGGGGAAATTCGGAGCCCCCTGCTCAGTGTGCCCTGCTGGGGTCTGCGTGTGTGCGTGTGCGTGTTGGGCTGGTCTGCCGGGGTGTGTTCCTGTGGGTGTTCAAACTGCATTCGCTGTCTGTGTAAATATCGGTTTTTTTAAACGTACTCAGGTGTGGTTTTGTTTTGTTTTTTTCATTTTGCAGAAACAAGACCAGCACACACCCCAAGGGCTAACGTGCCGACTATCAGCAGCCAGGCGAGCCGCCCCACCACGCCGCGCGCAGACCCCCGGAAGAACTCCGACACGTCAGACACTGTTCGCACTGGCGGCGGCCCACGGAACGAGGAGCGTGATGCGTACTGGGCGCCAGGCCGGGCACCCACGAGGCATCCTCCCCGCCGTGGGACCCCAGATCGTCCGCGTCCCTAGTCACCGGGGGGAGTCGGGAACGGGGGGGAAGTGAGGTGCGTCCTCAGCTCCCTCGTCCAGCGCGCGTGCACGCACGTGTGAACACGTGGGTGGGTGAGAGTGTGTCGCCGCACAAGAACGCCTGCCACAAGCCGTGCAGGGAAGCGAGGTCTCCCCTTTACGGCGTCAGCCCCGGGTGGTTAGGGATGGCGGTCTGGACCCCTGCACACACGGGGTCGGCTGCAGTCACCACGGACCGCCGCCCCGGTCCTGCCGGGGAGGTCGGCAAACCGACCCACGTGGATGTTCACAGAATGTCTGCCTTTCTCTCAATTTGTTTTGCCCTTCACAATTTAAGCCTCTTGGGTTGGCCAAAAAAGTTTCATTTTTTCTGGACGATGGCTCTAGTGGGGCTTAGTTGCCTGTAACTTCATTGGAAACAATTTTGTTAGATTGTATTTGACGGCTGTCCTGTCAGCGTGCCTTAAAAAAATTACCAAAATCAGTGAATTTTTGTGCAGCCACTTTAATACTGAAGATGAGAGAAGATGAGCAGTGTTTTTGGTGTATCATGCTTTATTATTTCAAGAGAGGTAAAAAGTGGTTTGTGAAGTTTCTTGGCACTATTGAAATTGTGACCAAATAACTCTCTGCTGTGGGGCTGTCTTATGCCCTGGAAGATGTTTAGCAGAACCCTGGCCTCTCCCCACCGGAAGCCAACAGCAGGAGATAGCCGACATACTCAAAGTATCCAATCAATAAAGTTTTATCAATAAAATGAAAAACGTGTCTTTTACTTTAAAGGAAAAACAAAACAGACTTTTTGGCCAACCCAGTACTATGATGCTGAAACGTTCTCACTGGTAACAAAAGAGTTCTAGCAGCAATTTGTTACTATTTTTTTTAATGCCACACAGTTTCAGATGAATCTGAAACTTATTTGACTATTTTTGATCAATGTAATTTGTTTTAAATATACCCTGAAAGATTCAACTATGCCATGACTGATGATAATTTTACGGCATTAGTCAAGTTTTAGTCACAATTAGGTGGCCGTCATGTGAGACCCGGGAGGCCCGATCGGCGGCTGGTATAGAGGCTTTTTCAGTTTGGGGGCAACTGTGGGAGATCGAGTGGAAATTCTCTGGTTTTCAGGTAAGTTTACAGGTAAAACAATGAAACATTCTCAATCCTTTTAGGCCTGCTCTTTTCTAAACATAAAAAAATCTCGACGCCAACAGAACCTGGTCTGATTTCTCTTTCTCTTCTGTTAAGATTAGCAAATGCCGGATGGGGGGAAAGTTCAGAAAAATGTCAGCTAAGGGAGTGGATTAACCAAGAAGTGGCTGACTATCTCCAGCGCGGGGTGAACATTCTCCGTAAGGACAGCTGGGGGGAGGTTCCTTTGCGGAGGGACCTTTAGCATTCACGAAGTCTGACCCCAGGCCTTTCAGAAGACTCGGGGAACGGCTGGCCCAGGACAGGAGGAGATCACCGGCCGTGTGGGGTCCCTCCCCGGGCCCCTGCATCTGTGCGGACTTACAGACTTAAGAGATGACGGTGTGAGACATATGGTTTAATCACGATGCGGTTAAGCTCTTCTCATCTGCTTAGGAATTTATTTTTCCCTCTAATCGATTCATTGTTCCTCTAATTCGAGTCATGGTTCGTGTTTCCTAAAAGGACACACCAATATCTGTGTGTGTGTATTAACACAGCAAATCCAGCTTTTCAAAGTGCCGCCCAGTAGAACACAGGACGCCTGGAGGGCTTGCAGGACGGACAGTCCAGTTTTGGCACCGTGTGGACAGGGACGTGGGCAGGGTCCCGGGCAGGGCACCCTGTGTGTGGCACGGTGATCCCCAAGGCGGGTGACAGAAACGGCAGGGGGCCACCGTGATTTCTGTCTTGATGTTATCACACGTGTTGGCGTTTTCCTCTTTATTTCCCCCAAACTCTGTGCTCTCGTGGGTCCTGGCAAGTCCCTTTTTTTCTTAGAGATTTTATTTATTTATTTAGACTGAGGGGAAGGGAAGGATAGAGAGAGGGAGAGAAACATCAGCGTGTGGTTGCCTCCAATGCGCCCCCCCACCCCCCGGGACCTGGCCCACAACCCAGGCCTGCGCCCCGACTGGGAATGGAACCGGCGACCCTTCGGTTTGCAGGCCGGCTCTCAGTCCACTGAGCCCCACCAGCCAGGGCTAATCCCTAATTTTTAGAACAGACTGAAGTGAGCGACGTGAACTCAAGTGAAGCGAGGCTGTGGGCAGGCTCCTCACGTTCCGCAGTTTGGGGAACTAGCAGGGTCTCCCTGTCCCTGCGACCCGAGCACCTGTGAGGTCGCAGTGACAGCCGGGCAGGGGGCAGCGGGGCCCTGTCCCCCCGACAGCGGCTCGGGCCCGGCACCGTCACCTCCCCGCACGCAGGACCAGCTCACGGTGCGTTCCGGTGGGAAGCCGCTGTGCGTGAGGGCGACGGCTGGCGGGGTCGCAGGGGTCTGCGGGGGTTCGCCGGGAAGCCCCGGGTGCTCCGGTGCACAGGGCGCGCGGAAGCGGCCGGCCGATGTTCGGGGGGGATCGGGGGAACAGGATGCGGCAGCTGGTCCCGAGCTGCGTGTTCCGAGTCCCCGCCGTGCCTGCCCCGCCCTTCCCTGCTGACGGTCTCTGGCTGGCCGTTTCACCTCGCGGTTTAAAAAAATCCCCACCTGGTCCCTGCGGCTTGTTATGGCTCGAAACCGTAGCGTCACTCGCGGCTCCGCCATTCGGGCACGCCGTCGTCACCAGCTTCGCAGAGAGGGCCGGGGACCGAATTCCTGCCGCCCGCCCTTGACGTGACTGGGTCACGGCCACCGGGGACGGTCGTGTGGAGACCGACTCATTAAGCCCTGGCAACACCCCGACGGGGTGGCTCTCGGGGAAGCAGCGAAGGGGAAGCACCTGCGACTCGCGGTCGGCGTGCCTGCGGGGCCGCTCGGCCGCAGGGCGGGACCCGGAGCTGAAGGAGCCGCGTCGTGCGGAGACGGACTTGGGGCCGGATGCGCGATTCACGTGCTTGCCCCACCAGGGACGCTGTGCATCAACCCCCTTCGTCGTAGCGGGAGTTCTGGATCTCGGGGGGCGGCCCCTCCAGGCGAACCTCTCTTCTCTCTTGCACGAGGCAGCTGCAGAAACCATGTGGAAGTATTTGCAGAGAGTCCAGCACAGGCAGGAAGTTCAAGTGACTCAGCTGTCTAGTCCAGACGCTGTCAGGGTCTCAGCAGACTGGGGCCGCCTGCGGACAGGGGACCGGCGGGGCGACCGCTCCTCAGCGGGGGTCCTGGAGCTGCGCCTGGGTCCCAGCGGGTCCTCGGCGCAGGGAAGCCCAGGGCTGCGGTTTCGCCTGCAGCCTGCGAATTCCGAGAGGGGGAGAAGCAGCTTCTGGGGACGAGTGCTGGGGAGCCCCGGGCGGACGCGGACGCGGAGTCTGCGAGGAGCAGGGGCCTCGGCCTCTGCAGCCAAACTGCGCTCTGTCATACTTGCATCTTCCTAAGTGGTTTCCGTATTGACCGATTGATTCGGAACCCGTTTTATGGAAATCTTGCTGTGTAATTAGATGGTTTTCCCGTACCTGACGGCCATGCTTTTCATTGATAACGAGTGCCGGCGTGGGAGGGGCGCGGCCGCTCCGAGTTTTAAAAGGCCGCTTCCCAGACAGTCGATCAGCAGCGGAGACAGCCCATCCCCGCGGCCCGGGGACCGCACTCGTGGCCACCCCATCAATTAGGAGCAAATGGCCAAGGAGAGATGCATTCTTAGCATCTGAGTAAATAATGGAGACGGATAAATGAAATTTACTAAATCAAGATGAAATCCATTTCTGAGCGCGCGGCAGCCGGCTCTGGAGCGGAGGAGGGGCGAGCATCGACCCGCCAGCCCCAAGCACCCACGCGGAGCGGAGGGCCGGCCCGGCGCTCACACCGGAGCTGACTCGGGCTTGAGGAGGACGATGACAGCGAGCTGCCCTTGGGCCCTGCTCCCGTCCCCTCTGCTCGTTGACGGGTGATCGCTCTCTCCCCCAACCTGTCCTTCTCCCAACAAGATGCTAGAAGTCCGTGTGGATGGAAGTTCGAGGTGTTCTTAAGGCTCCCTAAGAAATCCTCAGAAAATGATCTTGGATCGGCTTCAGATAAAAAAGGTCGCCCTCTCAGGCAATGCTCCAGTTTTGCGCCTCTATTTTATGTGCGGGTATGTGGGCATCGTTTTTGGTTATTTCGCCAAGGAACCCCAGCAGGAGGTACAGGAGACTGTACCGGGCTCCCGCAGCTGCTCTGGGTGGCCTGCAGGGACGTGCGAGGTGGTGTGGACCGTGCGGCATGGGAGGTGTGTCCGGGAGGCAGGACCCAGGGGCATCGTGTGGCCCCCATGACACAGGTGTGCACAGCAATGTCAGCGTGGCAGAGGGAGCCGCTGTCACCGCCGTGGGCCACTTCCCTCCCTCCAAATACAACCTGGGTTCTGAGCGGCGGGGGACGGGGGACAAGGGACACCAGGCATCCGCTCAGAACCAGCTGTTTCCCAGATCCATCCGGGAAAGGGTAACCATCCAGTCCTCCTGCTCCTCGGCTGAGCACCTGGGCACAGGCCACACGCCCTGGGCGGTAGAAGCGAATGCGTTTCTACGGACCAGGGCCGCAGTCCGCCGCTCCTGCGGTTCCCACGCGGCGAATTCCGTGAGCAGGACGCTCGGGGAGTAAGGCCCATGCCCCGTGAACCGGGCCGTCGTGGTCGTGTGTCCCCCCACCCCCTCCCAGGTCGCAGGGGGGCGGCCGGCGCTGGGCTGTGGGTGTCGGGAGCTCGGCGTCTTTGCTGCTGTGTACGCAGCCGCACCCAGGTTTCCGTGATTTTCCCTCCGCTGACCCTGCGCACGTCTGGAAGTGAACAGAAATGGTTCGCGGGGCCGCTTCCCGCTTCTCCGGGGGAGGGCGCAGCTTGGTGCTCGTGACTCCCCCGTCACTGTCACCGTGGAGAGAAGCCGCTCCAAGTCCTGCCGTAGAAGCTCTGCTGCGGCAGCAGCCCCCAGCGAGCCACAGCCAACGGGCGCAGCAGCAGAGCCCGGGTCCCCGGGGTGCGGGACCGCCCGGCAGAGACCCGGCCACGTCCCTGTGACAGGAGGGTGCAGCTGCGGAGGGGAGGGGAGGGGAGGCGGGGCTCGGGCGGAGGCGGGGCTGGGACCCGCCCTGCCTCCCCTGCCTTGTCTCCCCCGCCTTGCCTCTGCTCCTGTTACGGTCACGACAGTTTTTGTTCTCGGTGACGTTCGCCCCATCTTCGTTCCGTCCTAGGTCAGAGAGAAGGGTGGACGGGAGTAGCCGTCACCCCGGATTCTCCTTGACGAGCTCACTCCACCCAGGACGTCATGGAGCAGCTGGTGCAGGCCCTGCGTGCGTGCGTGTGCACGCAGTGAGGGCGTGAGGGCGGGTGTGCTGCCAGCCTCGGTGCAGGCCGTCTCAGGAAGGAACGACGGAGCGCCAGGAGAGGGTGCAGCCCCGTGCACCCCGTCAGTGCAGACACGGTCTTCCCGTTCCCGCCGATCCTCCGCTGACCAGCTGGGCGGCCTCAGCCAGCTGAGCCTCTGGAGCCTTAGCTCCAAGTCGGCAGGATGGGAGCAGCGTCCGTGAGGCCGATGGGACTGTCAGGTCCAGCCACGGGCGGCGGCCCGCAGCCCACGCCCATGTCTGCGGTTCCTGCGCCTGCCGCACCTCGCCGCGCATGTGTGGGCGGCTGCTGCACAAACCCTACGCCTCCCCTGGGGGGCCGTGAGGCCAGCGCGTGTCCCGCAAAGTCTGTGCGCCTCCCTGTAGGTCCAGCCCCCCACCCTTGACCTTGGCCCATCAGATCGCACAGGGATGGGTCATAAGTCACCCCTCCAGCTGCGTGCGGTGAGCGGCGCCCAGATGTTCATCCCCAAACACCTGCAGCCCTGAGAAGCGAGCGAGTGAAAATGTGGAGCTTCCGGTCATTTTCTTTAAGCGTCATTTTAACCCAAGACTCCGACTTCTACAGGTGCCTCTGTTTGGACGACAAGTTAACCCGGAACGACGCCACTCTGGGCACCACTTTTCTGCCTGAAACACCGAAGCAATACAGCTTTTGCCCCTTTTCGTGCCGCGTGCCAGGGCTTCCAACACCCACTGAGTCGGGGCCTTACTGATCCAGACTTCCTTCCTACTAGACGGTCCTCAGAGGACGGTGTGGATGCGGACGACGGAAAACATCAATCGGGAGGAAACGCCTACGACTTTCATGAGCGGGCGTGGCCTTGGGCAGCCCCAGACACTCCCTCCGATTATCCGACGCGTCAGAGGCGGCCAGCCGGGCACCGTGACGCAGGCAGCCTCTCTGCGCTGGACGCGTGGGCAGCCCGGGCCAGGGCGAGGGACGGAGCCGCTCCGGACCACAGGCCCCCGCGTGACAGAGCCATGTGCGGGCACCGAGAGCCAGGCGCTCCGCCATTTATTACATATTTTAACCAGGAAGGGACATTAAAGGGACCTTCCGATTAGGAACACAATCGAAAAACCTCTAAGAAAGGAAATATCTTATTAATTCATTAAGTCAAACTGCTTGTATCTACACTTGTATGACTAGAATTATGGTTCATTAACTTCATTTCTTTATATGAGTTAATTAGCTCAGAGGAGGCCAGAAATTAATTACCAGCTTATATAGTTTGTGCAGAATGGCGTTCTGTTTATTTAGTTTCTCCTATTAACTTTTAATCCCTTCAAACAATAAAAGAGGTAATTAGTATTTTATAAACAAAAATGAATGCAAGAAAGGCAGATAATTTCCCAAATCCCGATGCTCCCATGAGGACTGGGGAGCTGCTGGTCGAGGGTGCGGACCCGCTCGGTGTCGGCTGTGAGCAGGGGCGCTGGGTGGTCGCGGGGGCAGGCCCTGCCCCTCAGCAGAGGATGGACAGTTGGCGACACCTCACGGGGCTGAAACTCGAGCTTCCAGCGGCCCTGAGGTTTGCAAACAACTGCCTGTGTGCGTTCAACGACGGTTCTGGAACTCACTGCGAAGACGGCGGAGAGACGCTTCCAGGAAACCAAAGCACAGAACTCCGCTCACGGGGCTGATGCCTGGAGGCCGGTACCCACCCCGGTGCCATGGAGACTTAAAAGGAGAGGCCGGCTGAGTGTGGCACCCGGGGCACGTGAGCCCCTAGAGTTGCCCGGAGCCCGTGAGCGCAGAACCTGACAAGGCCTCCACGAATCGGGACCTCGCAGAAGGAGAGAGAGTCGGGGGCACGTCACCACGACGGACGGGCGGGCGGAAACGAGCCCCGTGGAGCGTGTTGGGGCTGCGCCTTCTCTGAATCTGCGTCGTCGCATGCATCCGACGCTTCCGGCGGGTTTCCTAGCGAGTACGCGGAGCCGCTTTCCGGCCAGACACTTAACGAGTTACAGGAGTTATTTAATCAATGTGTTTTGTTAGCATAGCATTAATATTAATTAAATGTTCATTAAAAAAATTGGATCTTTAACAGCCTGGGAGCAGGGGTGCAGGCACAGCGCCGCCCACGCGTCCCGCCCAGCAGGCCGCCGCCCCCCGCGAAGCTCTCATCAGACGAACGTACGTCCCGGTTCTGTTCCCGCCCGTCAGCTCCCCCAAAGCGGCCACGTGAGCAGCAGAGGTCTGCTGGGCCCGGCGTCCCTGCGCGGACACGGTGGCCGCCCCTCCGCCCGGGGAGACGGGCCCGGCTGGCCGTGCCTGCGTCCCCGTCAGGCGGACAGGTGCCGGCGGGAGGGAAGTCGGGGCATCCGGGGGTCCACGCCTGCTGACGGCGTCAGGAGGAATCAGGGCCGGTGTCCTCGTGTCCCGGGGAAGGGGGTGGAAAACCACAGTGGGCCTTCCGAAGGGGCACCTGGAACCGCGGCAAAGGCTGGAGGGGATTCCCTCTCCAGGAAAGGGCTTTGGAGACGTCGGGGGCTGTGCTGAGTTCCAGTCCCGTCTGCACCTCCGAACGCAACCCGGGGTCGGCTTGAGCGCCGTGGGGGGCGGGGCGTTAACGTCCCCATCAGAGGGGTTTGAATCGTCAGGATTGGTTTCAGCCTGCGACAAAGAAGGCTTACCGTTCCCGGCTGGCTCTGCCCCGAGCTCTTTGCCCCGTGGCCCTGGACCGGAGTGGCCACCCTCACTGCCTTTGCCACTGGCGGCCAGGGTCCTCACCGTCAGACCAGGGCCCCGCGGGGCTCACAGCTGGGGGTCCCCCAGCAGCACCGGGTGAGCGAGGACGGGCTCTGGAATGGGCGGGACCAGGAGCGCAGCCTGCCATCGCCGGAGCTCAGGGTCTCCGGTGCACCCACAACGTCCAGGGAAGTCGGCACGCGTGGGTGCGTTCCTGTGCGTCCGGGGAGAAGCAGACAAAGACAGCGGGTGGCTCTGCGTGAGGCTGGGTCCCCGTTTGGGGAAAGGCCCTGTTACTGTGCGTGGGGAGGAAGCGGGGGTCCCACCGTGTCAACAAGCTGCCAGCACCCACTGCCACCGTCACTGCCTGCGGACAAGCGCCCAGGGTGGGCAGTGCCTGGACAGCGCCCCGTGCGTCCTGTCCCATGGGACGTTCGGCTTCGAGTGGGCTCCCCCGTGAACTGGGGTGGGGGGCTCCGGGGTGGGGCCCCCCCTCGTCGCTGTCCCTTGTCGTCCTGGCTCCAGGAGCCGCCCGTGGTCCCCGAGTCCCTTCCCCGCCTCCCCCAACGCGTTTATCCCCCTGAACACAGGGGCGCGTCCCGCGCTTTCCGCCGCAGCACAACACGTATCCGTCGGCATCCCCACGGGCCCCCGGAGGCAGAGTGGAGTGCACGGCCTTTTCTCTTGTCTGGGTATTTCCGGACAAAGCTCGAACCAGAGGGAACAGAGAAAAGGAGAAAACGAGGGACCCAGCCTTGGGAACCCCCCGAGAACCGCCTGGCGCCCGAGCAGACTCACTCCCTCGGGGGCGGACACCATAGCGCGTGTTGGTCCCCAAGCCGCCGGCTGCCTGGGGGGGTCGGGGGGCATTTCCAACGCGAGAACCTCCGTCCAGGGCAGGCGACGGCCCCACGGCCCCATCGAGTCAGCTGTGTTGCAGGTGGACTCCGTCGGAAGGCGCTGCGCTTTGTGGGTAAGATAATCGGGTGAATTTTTTCCGTACACGACTGACATTCTTCCAAATCCACGACCACCCCTAAAGCAGTGACTCTTCAGCGGGTGGGCTGCACGAAATTCTAAAACATGCAATGCTTGCCTGTTAGAGGCACTGAGCTCTCGTCCCGTAATCGTCGGGTACCAAAATGACCGCAGCCAGCACAACGGCCGTCCCGCGTGGGTGAATCCAAACTGCACCTGGTTTTGTCGCCCTGGCAGAGCACACACGCGGGGCCTCGGAACCTCTGTGATGGGTTTCCGGGCCGTGGGATGCGGCGGTCGGCAGTCACTGCTCCGACGCGAAGACTGTGTCCCGCGCGGAGAAGAACGTGGCGCCGCTAGCGTCGGGAGCCAGAGCAGGCCCCTGGCCGCAGAGCGAGCCCCTCCTGCCGCTCCCGCCCCTCCTGCCCGCCCGCCCGGAATCACGGAGTCCAGCTGCCCGGTGCGGCCCGGGGTGCATGGGGCGCCAGTGGAAAATGCCTACGCGAGTGAACTCACCTGTCAGGGAGCCCGGAAAACAGACCCCGAGTCCCCGGGCTGGCGCCAGGGGTCTGGCCCGCAGTGGGGCCGTCCCAGGTGGACAGCAGGGTCCCCACGGGGGCTCCAGGCCCAGCAGCCCCGCCCCGAGCCCCACGCTGGCTCTGGGGTCCCCGCAGACCTCCCGGCACCGGCACCTGTCAGCCGCGTCACCGCTCCATTCCCACCTCGGAGCTCGCGCCGCAGGTCCCAGAGTCACCAGGTGCGGGCCGCGGAGCGGGCCCCGAGCTCCCAGACGGCCGGGCCCCCACCGGCCTCGTCTGCCTTCCTGGGGCCCCAGGAGGACTTCAACCCAGGGGCCCGGGGCACGTGCGTTTCCGAGCTCGAGTCTCTCCGGCGACCCGGGGAAACGGGGTTCCCGTGGGCGCCCCTCGGGCGGGCGTGGGTCCACCTGCTCCGACTCCCGAGAACACCTGCGGCGTCCAGAGATGACAGAGCTGGGCGGCGTGACGGCGGAGATGGCGCCCGCTGACCGCGGGGGGACGGCCGCCACCCTTCCTCCGCGCTGGCGTTTCCGGCTTCGATCTCTTGGATGCATCCTGCGTCTATCGGTCAAAATCTGAAATGGTGCCTTCCATGCCCGGCTCAAGGACCTCCGGTCACTGCTGCTGGACGCCCACGTGCAGGACAAACGTCCGACTTTGTCACCTAAGGTGCTGCTGCTGCACCCCGCTGGACACGAACTTCCCCCGCCCACTCTCCGCGGGCAAGTGCGGCCCCGGGGCTCGCGCTCCCCAGGGACTGACCCTTCAGGTCCGCGGCCCCGTCTGCCCTCCTCCGTGAGGACGTGCTGCCCTTCCCGGGTGAGCCCCGCCGTGCCCGCCGGCTGAGAGTGTGAACTAACCGCCACCTACACGTGATCGCGGGGGCTCGGGGGGGGGGGCATGGAGGGAAGAAGCAAGTTTTCTGGGGTCTCAGCGAAACGGCCTCGCTCCGAGGATCATTCAGGTCACAGGTTCGAAGGTCACGGCTTCAGTGGGGCGAGTGCTGCGTCACCTGGGGGCCGTGACCCTGGTTTTGTGCTGCCCCGCCCTGTTTGACGTGCCACGCCCACGCCCCTCCCTCCGCGTGCTCACAGCGCACAGCGCGCGGCAGTTCCCGTTCCGGCGTCGGCCAACGAGGCAGAGACGCCGACGCGCTGACGCGGTGCCTCTGCCCGACCTCATCCCTCGGGAGGCCACGGACCACGGACGCGCCCGTCGCGGGGCGTGTCCAGGTGCCCGCGAGGGCCACGGGTGCCCGAGGCCCCTGCCGGGGCGTGGGGACACAAGCTCCCCCGTCGCTGCGGCCCTCGTCCCAGCTCCTTCTGGTCACCGCGGGCAGACTTCACGGAGGGCGGCCCCGCGCTGACAGCCGCCCGTGATGGAGTGCGCGGCCGAGTGGCCGAGGCCGCTCCCGGAACAAATTGAGCCCCATCTACTTCTCATCCATTATTTAGGGGCGGTTGGCCAGGCCTGGCGTCTATGGATCTGATAATCATTCAGATGTCCATATTTAATATGGAACATAAATTCCTCATCGGAGTGTCGATGGCCTGTCACCGCGGAACAACAGTGCGCGGGCGCAGGGGTGATGTATGGATCGGCCGGGGGACTTGACGGGAATAAATATGTAAGAGGGACATCATACGCGGCGCTGCCAGCGCGGCCGCGTGTCAGGCCGGACAGCCCCGCGCGGCGCCGTGACGCGCTGCAGCTGCAGCCGGCGAATGCTGGCCTGCGCGCCGGCGACGAGCTCGCAGCAGATGGTTCTCTGCAGGCTAACGAATATATCACCCCTGATAACGGATGACAAATGCTGTTCCATATTGTGTCAGACAAAACCGGCGCTCTTGTAAAGCAAGTGTTACAGCTGGAATAGGCTGTTTTAACACAGTTACCTACGCAGGAGGCACACAGACCGTCACACGCTCCCGAGGGACCCGGACACCCAGCTGCCGGGGCGACTTCCCCGCCGGGCCCCGCGGGGGCAGCCCGCCAGTGCTGGGCACCGGCCAGGCCCTGCCAGGGGCCAGGCGCCCGAGCCTACATCCAGTGTCCAGTGTCACCTGTGTCCTCTGCATGACAGCACAGACAGACGGAAGCACCGAGGCGGCGGGTGGGGGGACGGATGTGAGGACAGCCAGGAGAGTCGGATCAGAAGAGCTAATCGCTTTATTTACTCCGACGGCCTCCTGGCAGCGAGATTTATGAGCGACCGAGAGTTAAATGTCACTGGGCACGACAGCCCAAACGCTCCCGGTTATGAAGCATCGCCCCCGGTTAATTAGCCAGCGGAGCGGCGTCCTGCCGCCGGTCCCCTTCGGTCACTTCTGCCCCCGACGCCGGGCAGGAGGCACGTCCGTCCTCCGCCGCGTCCCCGCAGAGGCGGGGAAAGGCTAATTTCTCCCTCTGCGCCCATTTGTTTATTAACGCGGCGTCTCTCCCGCCTTCCTTCCCGGCAAGAACAAATCCTCTTCTGTAACCTTCACGACCGACCGGCTGCCGGGCAAGTAGGCGATCACGTGTTTGGCGTGACAGCCTGACGCCTGGCCTCTCTCAGGGCCCGGCTGGCGGCATCTGCCAGGACGCCGGACGGGCCGCCGTCTGTCCCCTTTGCCAGCGGATAACACAGGCGGATCGCAAGGCGCCGTCACGTTCCGACTTGGCGCACTCGCCCTCACCTTCCGGACTCCGCGCGCCCCCGCCGCCGCACACCCCCGCCGCGCCCCACGACGACGGCAGCTGCTCTTCTGAGCAGGCTCATCCTCTCCAGAGCACAGATGTTGGTTATTATTTATTTCTCTCGGAAGCCCACTCACCCAGCCCCAAGTGGTCGCTTTTCCCCTTTTGCTTAAATTTAATTTGCGGTGTGTGTTGTTGGTATGTGACAGGCAGTTTAATTATTAATAGGACCCTGACATGCTCGACGCCGTGGCGGGGAGCTCTTTGGGGGCTGAAGCCCCCGCCCTCCTCCGGGGGCTCCTGGATGACACAAAGATAGTCCCCAAGTGCGGCGCTCGCCGCCTCCCTCGACGTTTGGGGGGCCTCTGTCACCTCGTGCCACCGGCCTGCCGCTCACGGGCGTCTCTCCGGGACCAGGACCTTTACCTGTGTCTGCGTGTGTCCCTAACGGCATTTCACACGCAGACACAGGGGCGTCCTGCTCATCGTCACAGGAGCCTTCGGGAGAGAGGGTCACGTGCCCGCAGTCACGGCCACACCTTCCTCAGGAAGGGGCCGCAGTGGACGGGTCCCGCGCTGACACCAAAGGGCAGCCGGAGAAGGCGGAGGCCCACGGAGCGAGTGCCCAGGACCCAGCTCAGCTGCTCCGGGCCGCAAGGGCGCAGTGGTGATAAGCGGACCCCTGTTTGGGGTCCTGGGGGGGCCACTGTGCTCCTGGGTGGCCTCTGCAATCACAGCCAGTGTCGCCCAGTGTGCAGGTCTGAGGGGTGCTGAGCGGGCAGCCCCGTCCCTCTCACCAGGGTGGGGTCAGGGCGCGGGCCTGCCAGGGACAGCAGGGTCTCCTCTGGGCTCCCGGGTCTGGGACCTCACAGCTACCACCAACCTGTCCGGTTACCTGACGTTGCTCAGGGCGAGTTTTGACAAACATGACTGTCCCCTTCCTCCCTCGTGGAGACGGTGTTTGTCCTGGAATTGTCCTGAGTTCCCGGTGTGTGCTGCTACCTTACCTCGCCCTCCGCTGATGGAACCCTCTGCGAGGAGCACGGCGTCCTCTGTCCCCACAGTGGAGCTCGGCACCCATGGGCGGCTCGTGGACAGCCCACCGGTCCGCTTACTTCCTCCCGCCCCGGGAGCCGGAAGTGTCTCGGCTGAGGCAGGCGGCGTGGAGTCGGGGTGCGGCGTCGCATCCTGAGTGTGAGTTCTGTGCAGGTTGTGCGTGCCGTGGGTGTGGAGTGCCCGGTGAGGACACTGCCCAGGCCCAGAGTCCCTGGGGGTCAAGGCCGTGCCTCCTCACAGGGGTCAGTGACTGTGCCTGCTCAGCACGAGGGAGCCCGGCCCTTCCCCATGGGTGGGTGACGGGGTGGCTGGGGCACTTCGGCTGTCACTGAGCAGGGAGCCTCCATGCGACTGCGGTGTAGGCCCAGGGTCCGGAGGAGACAGAAAACGGACGGGCCCGGCCCGGAGGGGAGGCTGAGCCAGCCCTGCGGAGAAGACAGCGGTCCAGCGTCGGCCTCAGGGGCCGAGGGGGCGTCGGCAGAGCCCGTGCTTGTTGGCTGGGGGGGGCGGGACCTCGGGATGCAGGGGGCGGTTAGGGACCCGGTGGCCTGCTGACCAGCTTAGACGCGGTCCGCAGATGCCCTTAAATTCAAGGTGGCCCGCACGCCGTAGCTGCTCTTGGCAAACGAGAGCACGAAAGTGCCGTCGCATTTAGATGCCGAAGACCCCAGCCGGCCGTCCTCACCGCGTGAGGTGTGCTGCCCTCGACGCCCCGCACGGCTCACCGCCTTTCCGTGTGGGAGACAGGGCGTCCCGGAGGGAGCCGTCCCAGGACCCCGTGTGAGCAGGGACACGGCACAGGGACAGCACGGAGGAGTCCGCAGAACCCCGAGGGGCCGGCGTTCGGACGGTGGCCGCACCTCACCTTCACACCTGGCTTTAAACACCTCGCTCTGACTCTCGCCAGCCGAGGGCATAAGTTCTAGTCCCGTTCTTCTCTGCCTCCCCCGGGGGTGCTTGATACGATGTTTGCAAAGTGGGCTACAGGACCCCTCTGGAAAAGGGGACCCTACTAACCTAATGATCAAAGAGCTGACCAGGCCGTGGGGCGGGGGGCCGGGGGCGGGAAGTGGCAGCGAGAACGTGCAGGCACCTCCACAGGGGCCCGCCCAGCTCGGAGGGTGCCCCTGGGGCCCGAAGGGGTTTTAGGAAGACAGGGCTCTGGGGCCGGCCGTCCAGCCGCCCCCCGCCCAGTCTCAGAGGCACGTCCGCGCGCTCCGATGCGCCCATCGCTGTTGCGACCAGGCGGCGGGCTCCTTTTCCCCGCTGCTGCTGGGAAACGGACAGCACGTCCTTGAGCGAGTGCCTGCTCAGCCAGCAACGCTGGACCGCAGGAAAAACGGCGGCAGCCAGCTGCGCACCGAGAGCCGCCGTGTTCCCAAGAGATGGCCCCCCCGGAGACGCAGCCCTCACAGAACGGTCATGAACTTGACTGTGACGCGGCGACACAGCGTAGCGTGGCCTCTTTACATATCGTTTGCTAACTATCGTATCTAACTAGAGCATGCAAGTATCAAACTATTTTTAAGTCCCGTCTAGATTTTCGAAGCAGCCAGGGAAGGGAGGGAACGCCCTCCTGACATCGCCGCCGCTCTCCTCCTGGTGCCCGCGCACGGCGGGGTCGCGCGCACGCTCCCCACGCCCGGGCAGGGCGGCCGCGTCACAGCGCGAGCGCGTGCGCTTCCGCCCAGCGCACAGCGGTGCCTTGAATTCCGGCCCAGGGAGAGGCTCCCGGGAGCCCTGGGGAGCGCGGTCCCCAGCGTGAGAGGCTGCTAGTCAGAGCTTGTCCTGCCACCGGGAACCTTCCCCCACTGGACCCCGGGGAGCGGCAGGGCCCCCAAACCCCACGTTTTGGAGCATGCGGCTTGCGAACCCGCCCCCTCCGAAGAGTCGGCGCCGAGAGCAGCGCGTGGGCAGGTGCGGGCTTCCTGCTCCTGGAAGCCGCATCCAGCTCCCGTGAACGAAGCCCGACCTGAGTGGGCGCCCGCCGCAGCAGCCCCCCTCCCCGACTCCCAGTGCCCGCCCAGCCGGGAGTCCCGCAGAGGTCAGGCGCCTGGCGGAGGGTGGCCTTGCGCTCTCTAGTCCAACCACTAACCAGGGTCGCACCCACCGACCTGTCAGAAAGGCCATTTTGTTTTTCACGGGATACTATAAACATAACTAACCTAGCTCCGTCTCGGTGCAATTAAAGCTATTTTCTGTGAAATTAAAACACTGATTTTACCACCCCAAGGTTTTCCCATTAAAACACTCTAAGAACTGCCGCATAATAAACATTTGAGTGGCGGCTTTACTACGAGCGGGCTGCGTCCGAGAACAGGTGGCTTCTCACCTCCACGTGGCGCTGGGAGCCGCCCCCCGGCTCGGGGCTGTGCTGGGGGTTTTCGGCTCAGGACACGGACTCGAGCTCAAAGCAGGCGAGCTTCTGCCCTGACACTCGGACTGCGAGGAAGGGAGGGGCCGCGATCCCGCCCAGGCACGGCGCCCGTGTCCGGGGGGCCCGTCTCCCACGACGTGTCAGACTGGGCCGCTCTAATGGCTCAGCACGGACGGACGGACAGACAAACTGACATGCAGCTCCCACGCGCCCCGCGGCCCGTGCTGAAGCGTGGACGCTTTCCAGAGAGTAATAAGAATCGTCCTTTTCCGGAAGAAGTTCTAGTTCTGCTGCTCACTCCCGACGGGCTCCCGGACACGACCCCCGGACGGACCCCGGAGCCTGCGTTTCTGGCGGAGGAAATGGAGTAGCACATTTCGAGTCCGCCGTGCCTGCGGGAACAAAAGGCGGAGCGAAGCGGCTCGCGACGGAACGTCCAGGAGGACGGTGACGTTTCCCGCTGACTTCAGAGCGCGTCCCAGATGCTCTTGCGGCGTCACTCTGTCACGGTGCGGTGGGCCCAGGGCAGGGCTGTGTCCCCACATCCGCTCCCTGCTCCCCAGTGGGGCACAGGGCGGTGACGGTCGTCCAGGCCACCGGATTCTGCGGTTTCCCGAGCGTGACCCCCGTTTTGGGGTCACCGGTGAAAGGAAAGCTTGTCTGAGCCCCGCGGAGGGTTTCCCCAATCCCACGCACAGGCGGAGTCGGGCCCTCAGCCGGGCGGAGGGGGGCCTGCTCGGAGGAACAGCGGCGGCCCGCCTGCTGGCCCTGCCCTGCGGCCGGACGGCGGGTCCCGACGCTCAGAGCGAGGGCAGCGCCGTCATCGGCCCGTGGAAAGGTGGCAGGGCGTTCAGTTTTGGAACCGACTCTTTAAAAAAAATGGGTTTCTCTACATTGGGAACACCTTTTCACCATCAGTCGTGGCTGAGGTCAGAATGCAGGAGACACCGACCTGGAGACAGAAGTCATCAGCTGAGCGGCCCGGGAGGCCCGGGACGTCCCAGGCTCCGCCCACGGGAGGCGTCGGTAGCACCAGTGGTTCACAAGAAGCCCCCTCCGCAGGCGCCACCCCCCCCGTGTGAGGCGTTCCTTTGTCCGATGCCGATGGGGGGGGAGGGTGTCGCCTAGTTCAACTTCCGGTGGGAGGCGCTGGGCTGTCCCCACGTCTGTCTGTCTGTCTGTCTTTCTGCCTGCCTGCACCCTCTTCGCTGCCCTTGAAGGCCCACCCCCAACTCCCTGCTGCTGGGGTTTCTTCCCTGCGGGGGCAGCGCTGGAGGACCGGGGCGTCGGGGAAGGAAGCTGCTGCTTTCTATTTATTTATTTATTTTTAGAGAGAGGGGAAGGGAGGGAGAAAGGGAGAAACATCAATGTGTGGTTGCCTCTCACACGCCCCCTATTGGGGACCCAGCCCGCAACCCAGGCCTGTGCCCTGACTGGGAATCGAACTGGTGACCCTTTGGTTCGCAGCCCGCGCTCAGTCCCCTGAGCCACCCCAGCCGGGGCGGAAGCTGCTGCCCTTAACCAAGCGGAGGAGGGAGGCAGCCGACCTCGGTGACGGGACCACTAGAGCCGCGGAGAAGCTGTCGGCCCCGAGTCCCGTGGGCGCCGCCGACACCTGCAGGGTGCGCACCCACGGGGCCGCGCAGCCCTGGGCCTCGTGGGTCTGCGGTGCGGACAGTGCGGGGGGAGGCCATGGGCGGGCAGCTGGGCCTCCTCTGCTGGGGGGGGGCACACCCCCACAGGGTCACCAGGGGAGAGGGGAGAGCGACCTCCCAGACCCGCTCGCTCCCCCGAGTCCTCGGAAACGTCGGGGTCTCCTGGAGTCTCTCGTTTTCAGGGACGTCCTGTCTCAGGCCCACATTTCTTCATCTCAAAAATCAAAGACACCGCCAGCCGAAGGCCTCGTCCCGCCCCTTAGGACACACGCGTTTAGGACACCAAATCCGTGGGAAACGGCCCAGTAGATGAAACCTCACCATTTCCTCCTGTTTGTCTCGCCACTTCAGCTCTCCAAACGGCCCGTGTGAAAGGAGCCTTGTTGAAAAGGAAAACATTTTCAGGAGCGATTAGCTTCCGGAAGTCGAGCCCACGGCTTACCTTCTTCCCACGCACTTGGCTATCCACTGCAAGTGCGCGGTCAGGACACGCAGCTTGCTGGACGCCGGCTGGGCCCACGGACCCTCGTGCGGTGGACTCCGGCGGCCGGTGTCACGAAGGTTGGATGAGTAAAGATATTGCCCCCCTTCCCCCCCCAAAACCCCCTTTCCTTCCTGCCCGGTGCGGTCCTTCACGGGAAGCCCCGAGTTGCCTCCACCAGCCTTAAACTTGGATCCACAGCCTTTCCCGTGTGAAACCAATCCAGTCCTACGGCCCGCTGCATGGTCACCGTCTCCCTCCGCCAATACTGAGACCTTTGTGGGACGGTGACAAGATGCATCCACAGCTTTAGCCACAGTGGGGGAGGGAGGGAGGGAGAAGGTCGGGAAGGCCTTTTTCTTAAAGAAATTAAAATACAATAGAGTAAATGTGTGATTTTATCTGTGTGAAAGGTAGCGGAAATGCACACTAAAAATGTTTGCCACCGGAGTTCAAGGTTCTCTGCTGGAGTTTTCACCCGGGCTACCACTTTGCCCGCCCTTAGGACTTTGTCCTTGCCCCACTTCTGGTCGGGGGCCTCCGTGCGCGAGGGCTGCCCCCTTCCGGGCACTCAGCCGTCCCGCGTCCCCGGCGAGGCTCTCCGCGAGCAGCTGCGCTGGTCCGCCGGTGGGCCGCACTGGGTGACTGACCCGCCGAGGAACAGATGACCCGCTTGCTTCTCCCGTTTTAAACCGCCGCCCACGCCGCCCACGCCGGCGGGTCGCCGAGCTGGCTGTCCTCGGGGACGGCGCGAGGACACACAGCCCGGCGCTCCTCGCTCCCACGGACAGACGTGGGCTGGGCCGTTTATTCCCAGGCCAGTCCCCAGCGCCAAGAGCACCAGCGTCTCCCTGAGGGTTTCGTGTCTCCTGGCCCCCTTCCCGCGCAGCCCCCACGGCCCGGGGCCCAGAGCGCCCCAGCGAGGGAGGACCCGCGCTGCCACAGAGCTAGCGAGGCTGCTGCTGCTGCTGACCCCTCCGCCCACCTCACTCTTCAACACCCACGGCGCTGCGGGTCCGGGTCGCGGTGAGGCTCGCCCCTGACCGTCTGTGCACCAAGATGTGCCCACCCTCGAGTGGACGGAGGCCTGGGGCCCGTGGCCCCCCCTCAGGAGGCCGTGCGCTGGGGCGTGGTGAGCAGGTCGGGCCTGGTAGTCACCTGGCCGTCAGCGGGTGGGCGCGCCAAGAATGAGGACCACGCAGAACCGGGGGTGGGGGGGCGAGGGTGTCTGAGCCGAACGCTCGCCTGCAACCCCCTGAGCGCCAGGCGCAGAGACCGCGCAGCCCGCCGCAGCGCAGGGCGGGAGTTCCCGACAGGGGACAGGGAGACCCCGGTGGGGCAGTTCTGCTCCGTTTAATTGACTCCGAGTCAGCCTCACTCGGGGTGGGCGGAAGTAGGTTGACGGCAATAACAACAAATCATACGATCATTAATAAATAAGTAACACCGCGAGCATGAGCTCCGTGCTGCAGGTGCTCCCAGCTGTCCACCCTTTTTGGCCCCACCATCTGGACACCCAAAAATACACCCCAAGAGCCGCTAAGTCACTGTGCCTTCTCCAGCCCTGGGCGTCCTCGCGGTCGGCGCAGGTGACAGAACGATGCGGGCCCCCACACCGAGTCGTCCCCCGGGCTCTGGAGGGAGGGCCAGCTCTTCCGGTGTGGGGAAACATTTTTTTTTTCTGGACAAAAACAAGGGTCTCACCTGGGTCGGTTTGAAATCCTAGGGCATACATACTAGGCTGAGCCGCTGTGCAGCTGGAAAGAGATCAGTGCAAACGGCTCTTTTTCTTTATGATTTGAAGGTAAGTAGGTTGAGTCTGGGCTCAGGGGAGGGAGGGGCGGGGGAGCCCTGGCCCCTTGCCGTCCACCCTGCGAGGACGAGCAGGCTGGCTCCCGGGGGCCACCGTCCTCCGGAACAATGGCGGGGACGACGGCGTCCCTCCCTCCCACACCCCCCCCTTTTCCTGTCAGAACATCTTGGCACAACCACCACAAACAAACTTTGTTAACGGCTTTAAACTTGGAAGGCTCGCTTTTTAAATATTTGCCGCTACATAATTGAAACAGCTGTTTTAATGAGGTACCTACTGTCATCATTTTACCCCGGCTGAGCTGGGTGACAACAAAGCAGTAATAACGAATTCAATAATAATTAACTCGGGTCATCTGCTCATCTGTCACGGCCCATCAGCTTTAGGGAGAAAAATCCCAGTGAACTCCCCTCTTCTGTGAGCTTTCCAAAACTCCGCAATAAAATGCTGAGAGAGGACTCTAGGTAGCCCTTCAAAAGTTCTAAGCAAACTGGTAAGTAGGTTAATTAAATTTTATGCATGTTTAAATGCTAATGATCGCATTCCTGACATTACAGTGTCGGCGGCTACGCAATGATGTCATGCAAGCGGTGGTTTTAGGGCCCGGAACGCGGCTCCGGCCCACGACCAGCCTCGGCTCTGGATCATTTACCGAAGGGCAGGGAGCCGGCGGCTCGGAAAGGCAGGTTTCCACGCAGGCTCCTGAGCGCGCGCGGTGCATGCTAATCAGGGCCGGGCCGGAGACAACTGCTCTTCTCGCCCCGGCAGCGCACCGCGGGGGCCGCCCCCGCGCGCCCCCGCCAGCGTCCGCACCGCGGGCGCCCTGGGCTGCACAGCCTCCTGCCTGCTGGTCAGATTCTAAAAATGACAGCGAGGTCAGGCTTCCTGCCTCACCCACGCGCTTGCCTTCTGCTCTTCCTGCCCCGAGTTTTTTTGTTTTTGTTTTTTGTTTTTACAGCATTTTGCAAGACTGTCGATATTTTGGAGCAAGAGAAAGATACACATGCACGGCTTTGGACGACACCGACGAAGCGACAGACCTCGTCCAGTTTTGGTGCCGCTAGCCACGCGGGGCAGGGCTTCTGCGCCCGTCCCGGGCACAGGGACCGGCCCCGGGCGGGAGGGGGTCAGGTGCGGAGGGCTCAACGGTGGGGCCGCAGTCAGTTCTGGACAAAAGGAAGCAGGAAATACGAGGCAGTTACCCCCAAACCTGGGGCCGCCTTCCCCCTCCCAATTCGTCTTCCATTCACTGTTTTCGCAGTTTCCAAGGGCACTCAGATCCCCCCGCCCGGAGAAGCGGCCTTAATTCTGCACGGCCTGCTGCCGGGGGCCTGGGTCTCTCCTCTCCCGCGGCAAGGCCGATTCGCACCATCTCTGCTTTCCGTCCACACGAAGCGGAGCTCAGGGCGCTGTGTGCTTTCGGAGCTATGTCAGGTAGAGGCGGCGCGGACGGAAACATCGGACATTCGATCTGAGCGCAGCGATGCCATTAGAGGAACAGTGTGAAGCCACGTGGGAGCAGGCTGCAGGGGCGCCTCGGGAATCAGGCCTCCCCCCATCCTTGCGTCGAGACGAGCCCCGAGCACAAAGGGGCCCGTCCTGTGGCGTGGTCCAGCCCAGGAGAAGGTCCCCTGTGTCCACTCCTGAGGGAAACGGACCTCACAGCACAAACACAGCCTCTCCCGGTCTAAACGGTGGGGTTTGGTTTCAACATCACCCTCACTGGGAAGTTCTCGCTAATATCTCAGCATTACGCCGGATTCGGGAAGGAAGTTTGTAGCTCAAAATCAAGCAGCCTGCGTACTGCTGAATCCTGGATTCATCACACAATTTTTCCCAAATTAAGCATTACTGCAATGCAGGTTGGGTTCCACCCCCTCCCCGTAAAGGAAAGTCAGCTCCAGCCCTCCACACATGGGGTTTGGGCAAGGTTGTTTAAGGACATTTAACACAAATAACACTCGAGGGGGACACAGGTGCTGTGTCCCCCATCACCAGTGAATCACTCGAGGTCCCCAGAGGTCTTTCCCCGGCAGGCTTCCGTGACGGGGCCCCGCCGTGGGCCGCCCGCGCTGCGCCGCTCGGTGGGGGCCGGGCGCCGTCTGCCGACTCCATCAGCTCTCTGACGGGCGTTAGAAGAGCAATCGTTTTGCATTTCAGCGTTTGCCCAGGAAAAAAAAAAGTGTAACTCGACAGGCGTTGCTCCTTCGCTCTGCACACGGGCCAGGGAGGGCTGGCCCCCGCTGGGCTGCAGTGGCCGGCCGCGGCGGCACCGGCGGGCGGGGGAGCCCGAGGCTGCCGGCTGTTCCCCCAGCACTGGGGCCGCGTAGACGGATGCAGCACCACCGGCGGGGCGCTGCGAGGGGGTGCAGCCTCGCCATCGGGCGAACCGGGGCCGAACACCGAAGCGCACGAGCCGAAGCTGTGAAACTCCGCAGGAGGCGCCCGCTGCCCGTGACCTTGAGTCTGGCGGGGAGCTCCCGTCTAGAACAGCAAAGGCACAGGCCGCGAAAGACAGACGGACAGAACTGAAAACCTGGGTGCGCCCAGAGGCAGCACCGGAACGGAGGTCTGTCCGCCGTGTCTGCGATCGGGATTAATGCGCAGAATACGGAAACCGCTTCTTCGACAGGGCAGCCACCAGCAGGGGACGTACGAACGGCCGGCCCACACGCGGAAAGGTGCCAAACGCTTCCGACCAGGACAGAAACGCAGAGCAGAGTAACGGCTCCTCTTCGAAACCACGACAGGAGTGGGGGGCTGGGGAGGCGTCCGAGCCCCCGCGCGTCGCTGCTGGGGACACCCCCCCCGTGCAGTTTCCACACGATCCAGCGACCCCCCGGGAACAGGGGTGCGCGCGCGGACACGCAGAGCTCGGCGCGGTGGGCCTGAGGGTGCTCCCGAGGCGCCGTGGGGCCGGCGGGGACAGACGACGCACCTGGAAAGGGCGCAGCCGCCTGGCGGCCGTCTCCTCCCCGGTCCCGCCCTCGCTCTGACGCCCCGGGGGTGACCACCAGCCGCGCGGGCTCCTCTGTCGGGGACGAGTGTCGCACTCGTGGTACTTGGCGTAGCAGGAGGGGCGTGACGCACACTCGCCTCTCCCGCGAATTTCTGCCCCTCGCGGCCGCCACCCCCGCCCCGCGCAGCCGCCCTGCAGACCCAGCCAGCTGTCCGGGGAGTTTCGGTGCTGGCGGCGCCGCCGCCCTCCGGATGCTCACAGGCAAGTCTGAGGAGGAGAGAAGACGCGCACACGCACACGGACACGGACACGGACACGTAAACACGCCTGCAGCTCTGCTGGCCAAGCGACGCGGTTCCTGCTCCGCACCCCAAGTCCATGGCTGGGCCGCGGAGGAGACTCTGTGTTTGGAAGCCATTGTGCTTATAGCTCACGCGCTTTCCACTTCATCTCTGGAGCAGGTTATTTCCTTCCACTTCGCAGAGACACTGGTCAGCCACGGGCCGGGGAAAACCGTCCCGCCCCCCCTGCCCCCCCCCCCCCCCACGGTTTGAGAATCGCTTCACTGGCCTCCTCTTCCCAGAGCGTTACATGGCTTCAGCTCCAGGGGTTTTCACCCCAGACGCCCGCCCCCCGCCGCCCCCGACCCAGCAGGCCCGGCCCCTCCGCCCCCCTCCCACTCCCTCCCTCCCAGGGTGGCTTCCTCTCCGCTTCCTGCAGCCTTTCACCCCGAGGTCGGGGTGGCGGGCCGCCTGCTCTCAACGCCCACCACGAGGCGGTGGGGGTGTGCGCCCCAAACCCAGGGTGCAGCGGGCTCGGGGAAGGCCTCCGACAACTGGGCGCGGGAGTTCCTGGGCCCGGCCGGGAGAAGCGCCTGGGGGTGGGCGGCGCGGGCGCTGCATCCGTGGTCCCCGAGCCCCAGCCGAGACCAGCCCGCACAGCCAGCCGCCGCCAAGCCGGGGTCGAGGGTTCGGACGGACACAGCCCCAGCCCCAGCCCCTGGGAGACCCGGTGCCCCAAGCCCCACCCCTCCTCCTGCCTTCCCGAAGCCTCCGAGCCTCGGGCGCGGACTCCCGGCAGGCCCCCGGGGCACCTGCCTCTCTTTGGGGCCCGCGCTGCTCCTCCGGACCCCAGCGACTCGGCGCCCAGGCGGGCTGGTGACCGCGTTCACTGGGACTTCCCTTCCGGCTGCGCCTCCCCCAGGTCTGCTGGCCCAAGCGGGCCGACCGCATCGGAAAGGACGCGGAAGGCGACGTCCGTCTTCTCGTCCTGTGTATTCCTCGTACTGCTGGCGTGTCCGAGCTTCAGCGATGCTCATTGATTCCTTAAACCGGACCGCCACCACGGGCATTAGAGACGAAGCCCGCACCCTCCTGGATGGGAGCGCAGTCCTCGGAAGTACAGGGAGTGCCCACTCGGGGCCACCGAGGGGCGTCTGCAGGGCTCCGAGGGATCCGGGGACACGGAGTCGGGGGCTGCGAGGGGCCTTCCTCACACTGGGCCAAAGGCAGCCGACGTCGGGGACAAACGGCGTGTCACCCTGCAAATGCCTCGCGTCCCTCTGTGGGGCACCTCCCCGAGGACTGCAGCAGACGGAGTCACTTGTGAAAAGTCGTACAAATAAACGCCAGCGAGCTGAAAAGTAGGTCGGGGAGCGCCGGCTGTCCGGATGCTGCGGGGACACGAGATGCCTGGGTGTCAAAGACCCACTTTCTCCTCCCGGAATTTTCTCCGGGTGCCCGGGGAGGAGGGCGGGAGCCCAGCTGGTCTGGAATGTCCCCTCCGGGCTCCTCACCTGGGCAGCTTTGCAGTGTCCTGGGCATTGCCATAAAACGCCCGTGAGAAACTAGTTAAATTAAATACAGCAGAGGCAGAGGCGAGGCCGTGTTTAAATTAAATTAAAAATGCACAAGTTCAAGAGTAACTTCCGCGAAGGAACTGGTGACAAATCGGGGATTTAGGGATGCAAACGAGGCTCGCCGGACAAGCCGGGTTTTCTCGATGGCCGTCAGCGCCGAGTCTGACACTGGGGGGGGCACTGTCCTTCGAGCGTTTCCGAGTTCGGACGGCGACCTCAAATGAGGTCAGGGTGCCGGGGCCCATTAGAAACCCTGCCGCAACGAACAGGGAAACGTTTAATCAGCAGGAGAGCGGTCTGCACGGAAGTGGACCAACTGCGTGGCCAGCGCGCAGCCGGAGGTCGGTCGGGGGGGTCGCCCGAGTGGCCGGTGCAGGCAGGTCTGCTGCCCGGTGGCAGGAGGATCCTTTCCGGAGGACCCGCCGACCCCCGCCGCGCAGTCCGTGAGTCCAGGGAAGCTGCGGCTTCCGCGGCGCGCTGGACCCAACCTCAGGGTGACTCACGGCGGCCCAGCCGCGCCCCCGAGGAGTTTGGTTCTGCCGCTCCGCCGTGCGACCCGAGAACTCGGACACTTCAAGCCCACAGGGGATGCTAACGCGCTCACAGGCACGACCCCCGCTGGCCTCCTGAAGGTCAAATATGTCTCATAATTACGACTTCGGGCTTTTCTCAGGTCCCACAGAAAACGTGGGACAGGCACCCTCAGGGAGGGGGGTGCGTGGGTGGGGGCTCCCCCTCCACTCAGGGTTCGTTTTTAAGGGTTCCAACCACATGTGCCCAAGAAGTCGCCCCCAGGGAGGTAATATGCGAAGGAGATGGCTAAGAAATGATGTCCAGCAAGAGTCCGGCCGCTTTGCCTGTGCGGGGAGTCGTGTGACCGCGTGCGGCAGGCCGGGGCCGTGAGAATGAGAGGCGGTCGCCAGGGATCGCGGGGGGCCGGGGGACCGGGGCTGCACCCGGCTGGGCACCGGCCCCAGCGTTTCAGAGCCGCCGGGGAGGGACGCAGTTCGCCCTGGCGCTGAGCGTCCAGGCTGCACGGCGGGCGCCCAGGGCGTGATCTGGGCACTTTTCCAGATTCTTTGACGGAAAAGGCGCACACTTCGGCGGAGGCCGCTGGCCCGAGGGTCGTGTGCTTCCGTTAGTGGGCTCTGCGCTCTGCAGGGTTGTGTCGTGAGCTCCCACTCTGCTCGGATCACAGAATTCAACGTAATCCAAACTACTCATCTTACACGCTTGAAAATACCGAGTTCATGCCAACCGAAATCTCTCAAATCTTTTTTTTGAAGAGGAAGGATTCCTCCATGTTCCCAGGATTAAACCCCGAAACCGATAGCTAGATTCCAATTTCCGGCCATTCCCGAGACTCGCTCCGCAGTAACTCGGGCACTCCCGGGACCGTGGCTTTAGGGGGCCCCCGCACTTTTGTGGGCTTTCTGTGCGGGAGCCCCCTGGAGGGCAGACACCCCGCGCCTCCAGCAGGTGCAGGGGAAGCGGCGTCCTGGGGCGGGCCATGGGGGCTCTCCAAGACAGAGGCCCCCCTGGAGGAAGACGGGTTCTGCAGCGCCCCCACCCCACCCCGCGCCGCCCCCAGCCTTGTTTGCTCAGCTCAATTTTTTTTTTTTTTTTAGGTTTAGTGGTTGCAAGTTTGTTGCCATTTTACTGTTCATATTTTTGATCTTCTTCTATTTCTTAGATAAGTCCCTTTAACATTTCATATAATAGGGGCTTGGTGATGATGAAATCCTTGAACTTGACCTTATCTGAGAAGCACTTTATCTGCCCTTCCATTCTAAATGACAGCTTTGCTGGATAGAGCAATTTTGGAATGTAGGTCCTTGCCTTTCATGGCTTGGAATACTTCTTTCCAGCCCCTTCTTGCCTGGAAGGTCTCTTTGGAGAAATCAGCTGACAGTCTGAAGGGAACTCCTTTGTAGGTAACTGTCCCCTTATCTTTTGCTGCTTCTAGAATTCTCTCCTTATCTCTAATCTTGGGTAATGCAATGATGATGTGCCTTGGTGCGTGCTTCCTTGGGTCCAGCTTCTATGGGACTCTATGAGCTTCCTGGAAGTCTATTTTCTTTGCCAGATTGGGGACATTCTCCTTCATTATGTTTTTAAATAAGTTTCTGATTTCTTGCTCTTTTCTTTTCCTGGCACCCCTGTGATTTGGATGTTGGAATGTTTAAAGTTGTCCTAGAGGTTAACAAACCTCTCCTCATTTTTTTGAATTCTTCTTTCTTTATTCTGTTCTGGTTGAATGTTTATTTCTTCCTTCTGGTCCACACCATTGATTTGAGTCTATTTCCCTCCCTTCACTGTTGGTTCCCTGTACATTTGCCTTTATTCCATTTTTCATAGCCTTCACTTTTTCCTCTATTTTGTGACTATATTCAACCATTTCTGTGAGCATCTTGATTACCAGTGTTTTGAACTGTGCATCTGATAGGTTGGCTATCCCTTCATCTCTTAGTTGTATATTTTCTGGAGCTTTGATCTGTTCTTTCATTTGGGCCATTTTTTTTTTTTTTTTTGTCTTGGCGAACCTGTTATGCAGTGAGGGGCGGAGCCTTAGGTACTGGCCAGGGCGGGGCAGCCCACACTGCTGAGCTGTTGCTGTCTGTGGGGGAGGGTCCGAGAGGGAGCAGTGCTGCTCGCTCCGCTCTCTGCCGGCTTTCAGTCCCTTCCCCCGCTCCCCACAAGCAAAGTGGGCCCTTCTGGTGCTGACTCCCAGGTGGGTGGTTTGTGTACGTTCTAGGACCCCGTGGGTCTCACCAACGAGCTCTCCTGTGAGGCGGGGAGTTTCTCCCACTGCCACCCCAACCCCCACAGGTGTTTTCAATCAGAGGTTTGAGGCTTCATTTCCCCGCCCTGGGGCCCTGGAGCCCTGGGCTGCTCAGTCGGTCTTGTTCCCCAGGTGTTCCTCCTGGTTTACCTGCACGTGGATGTGGGACCGCCCAGCCCTCCAGCTGCCACCTGGCCACATGTCGTCTCGCTCAGGTGCTCGTCTCCGCCCCCCCCGCCAGTCTGGGTCAGGGTTTCTTCGTCAACTCCTTGGGTGTCGGACTTCCATACAGTGCCATTTTCTGGGAGTTCTGGTTGTTGTTTGGCTTTTAAATTTGTTGTTGTCCCTCTTTTGGTTGTGTGAGGAGGCACAGTGTGTCTACCTATGGCTCCATCTTGGCCGGAAGTTCTCTAGGCAAAGTCTGGAGGCAAATTCTCTTTGAACTGAAGGGAGAAAGAGAAAAATTCACCATTGCAGGTGGAGACTCCAACACCCCTCGTTTAGTGATTGATAGATTAAGCAGGCAGAAAATCAATAAGTATGTGGTTGTTTTGAACAGTGCTATCAATCAATTTGATCTCGCTGGAATGTGTGGGATACTCTGTCCAACAACAGGGAACACACTTTCTTGTCATGCGAATGTGGAATATTCACCAAGTCAGACCAAATCCTGGGTCACAAAACATAACAATATTTTCAAAAAGAATAGAAATCACACAAAGCATATGTTCACAGACCACAACAGAAACTAAAAATCAGTATTGGAAATGTAGCTGAAAAATGTACAAATATTAAAAAAAAACACAACAAAATAGGTCTACAGAACACATGTCAATGAAAGACTTCCCAAAGGAAATTTACAATAGGTAATCAAGTTAAAATGAAAACACATCTTATCAAAATGTACGAGATGCAGCAAAAGCAGCGTTTAAAGGAGAGTGTGTAGCATTGAATGCAAGATTAGAAAACAGAAAGACTTCGAACCTTCCTCTAAAAGCTGGAAAATTATAGAAAGTACATGGAAGCTTCAGGCAAGAAAAACATTAAAGAAGAAATCAGTGACATGGGAAAAAGGACAAGAATACAGAAAATCAGTGAAAACAAAATACAGTTCTTACGAAGAGGCATCAACTTGGCAACACCCTAGGGAGACACCTGAGCCGTGAGGAGAAACAGTGACGCACAGAGAGGGGGCTCAAGTGACCTGTGTCTGCAAGTCAGGACACAGTCACACACAAGGTGCGTGGCCTTCCCTGTCACGGCAGCGACCCACTGGGACTTCGGATGGAAATGTCGTTTCAAGCAGTTACCAACCACGAAACGCTTAGGGCGCATGTTACAACGTCTGTACACGTGAAAAAGTCTAAAACTGATGAATGAAATCAAGCGTCTACATAAGCAGAGAGAATTAGAACGGGGGTGGGTGTTAGAGACTCAAAGTCATTAAGATGCCACTGATTTGCAGCGAGACCCTCGGAGTGAGCAGGCTCCACGCTGACACCTCGGTGACCTGCTCCGTTGTCTCGGCGGGTTCTGTCGGAGCCGGGGCGGGTTAGGGTCAGAGCTGACTGGAGCCCGCGACTGGAAGCGGACACCACCCTGGGCACCGGGGCAGGTCCCCGATGAACTGCTGGAGGCTCCGAGGACCCAGTTGGAGAGGGGTCCCCTTAGCAGTAAGGTTTCCAGAGCGAGTGTCAGAGGAAAATCCCTGGGGCTTCCGGGACAAGAAGGAGGGTCGGGGAGGCTACGGACAGGCGGAGCAAAGCGGGTATTTAGGGCAGCGAGACTGTTCTGTTCTGTAGGATCGGGTAACAGCGGACGTAAGTCCTGATCTATTTGCCCAAACCCAGAGTGCACAGCGCCGAAAGTCAGCCCTAACGGGAGTCCCGCACTCTGAGGGCCTGGGGTGTCCGTGCGTGCCTGTCGGTGGTAACGAGGGCACCGCCGCGGTGGGGGCGCTGTGCGTGGGGCCGGCCAGCACGTTGAGAATCTGTGTCCTTCCCAGCCGAAGGCCGTTCTCCAAGGAACAGGAGCCATAAACCATAGAACTATCAAGTTCATCAAAGCAAGAGGAAAACTGGAGAGAACGTCCCAGCCACAGCAAGTCTAAGAAGGCAGGACGACCTTTACTGTTTAAGTTGATCCGCACCTTCTTCCGTTTTCACACCAATTCCAAATGGGCATGTATGTGTGTCCACATACCCCTGCCTTGCCCCCAACACACCGTTTCCCTGCCCCTAACATCTTGAGGGGCGTTTCAGTCGGCGAGTCTACACTGACACAGTATGGAAGTTCTCGGTACTTGCTGCTGAATTTTCCCTAAGCCTGAAACGCACTGCAAAATAAAGGCTATTAATTAAAAAAAAAAAAACCCTGCTGTTTCTAAAACTCCTCTAAAATTAATGTATTAATAATGGTTTCTACAAAGCAAAAGATCTAGAGAAGCTAAGATAATACTGAAGAACAAAGTTGCCGAACTACTCTAATTCAAGACTTACTATAAGCTCACAGTGATAAAATAGCACGGTGCTGGTAAAATAATGGACACGCAGACAAATGGAACGGAATCGAGAGCCCGGAAACAGATCACACAAATACAGTCGACTGGTGTTCGACCAGAAAACAAAGTCAGTTTAGTGGAGTTAGAACGGCCTTTTCAACAAACAGTGCTGGAAAATTGGACATCAATCTAAAAACATCATCATCGTCGTCATTGTACCTGCAGTAAGTCTATCCTATATTTGGAATTAAAAATGCAGTGGGCGCATTAAATAGCCCACTAGTCCTCACGGAGAAAAGGCTGGGGGGCTGGAACAGAGATTTAAGGAAGTCGCCGGACGGAGCACAGCGCTGGAAGGGTGGGGGGCGAGGGGCGGTTGCTGCAGAGGGTGTGGAGATCATTATTTCTAAGCAGTATTTTAGTAGGATGTAACAAAAATTGCACCGAGTGATAGTAATTTTTCAGAACTGATAAAAGCAAAAGTCCTCACACTCAGGAAGGAGGCCCCATATAACTCTGGACAGAAACGAAAACCGAAAAAGGAAATCCACACCGAGACACACCACGGCAAAGACCGAGAAATCAGGTATCTTCAAAGTGCTAATAAAAAAACCCCTATCAACCCCAGAACCGTCTTTCTATGAAAAGGGTAAAAATCGAGACAGTCCCGTTAACTGAGAACCTGAGCGGGTCTACTGCTAACACACCCGCACGAAGGAGCACCCCATGGAGTCCCCGGGGAGACGAAGGCGGTCTGACGAGGAGGAGGAGGGCGTGTCTAACACAGCTCGGTAACGCTCAGTGGTCACGGAGACGTTTCATCTGCGCAGCTCTAAGACTCGGTAGAAACGAGGTTTAATTTAGCAAATAAATGGTACGGTTTTTCTACTCAAAAGGAGAGCGAAGTAAAACAACTTCAGGCTTTGGAACGTTCGATGCGAATGGTGATCCTCTAGAATTTCTCCAGAGAGAAAAGACAGACTGCGTAACTTCCACAGGACCAAACAAATCGACAAACCAGAAACGGAGAGAGCAACGCTTGGGAATCAGGTAAAAAAGAAAAGTAAGCAGCCGGAAGTGAAGTTAGAGGTTAATTACAGTATTCTAGTTCTCACAATAGAAATAAAATAAATATTTCAGTGTAGTTTTTGTATGAAAAGATACTCTTTACAAAAACCAAACTAAATACCTAGAAAATACATCTAGTAAAGTATACGTAAAATGTCATGGAGAAAAATAACGGGTTTGTTGAAAGGCATTAACAAATAACTAAATGAAGACATATGCCTGGTTCAGAAATAAGAATATTTGTTAGGAAAAACTACACAAATCACTCCAAAGCTATCAAAAATTTTGTGCTACCCCTCTGGCAGTACCAACGAGGTTTTCACAGGCCGATTTCAAAACCTGTCGGCGAGAAGGTCCAGGACCGACCCCTCATGTCCATCGAAGAGCAGAGGATGTGGGGGGTCCCCCAGCCTGAGGGTCGTTTTCGGGGAACAGCGGGGACCGGGCCCTTGGTGACAGACACCGCCCCTGGGCCGGCGCACAGGACCACAGACAGGGACCTGTGCGCGCAGAGAGAGTGACGTGTGCACTAAGGAATGTCACCCACAGGTTGGACCTTTGGACGGAGGACGGCCCCCCATTTTCTCAAAGCTGTCCAATCCCTGGGGACCCTTCAGACCTGCTCCCCGGACCGGTAGCCCCGCCTCTCCTGGGGACTGGTTAAAATGCAGATTCTCAGGCCTCGGGCCGGAATCAACATGTCGGGGCCTCTGGCCAGAAACCCGTTCCCTTGTGGCTCCGAGGCCGGCTCCGGTTGGTTGCAAAGGCGAGGCTCAGACTCACCTTCGAGGCTCGGGAACCTCGGCGGGGGTGGGGGGTGGGGACAAGGTTCTGTTTCGATTGTATTTCTTGTTTCTTGTACATCTTCTTGAATTCGCCGGGAGACCTCGGTCGATGAAGCTGCCTCAGTTTCAGAGCGCACTTCCGTACGACATCTTCTGCACAGTGCGTGCTGTGCTCAGCGCCCCGAGTCCGGGCTCCTCGGTCCCCGTTTGCCCCCCCCCGCCCTTACTGCTGAGGGCTCAGACCCTATCAAATGAGGCGCGGGCTGGCAGAAAACTGCTACAACGCAGACGACTGTGTCTGGAAGAGATGCGGGGACTTCTGTCCACTCGAGAAGGAAACTGAGCGAAGGCCAGGCTGCCCTGCGGGGCGGTGACCAGGCCGGTGTCACGCCGGACCGCCTCGCACGAGTGCCGCCTCGCAGCTAACTGGCTGGTCGCGCATCCGCCCCTGCCCCGGCGCCGGCGCCTCCCTCACCGACAAAGGCCCCCTGCACACACCTGTGCGGAGAGCCTTGCACCTTCTGAGAAGTGCACTTGGACCCAGGCGGGCGTGGCACCACACGGGGGTGAGGAGAAATGGGCTGTCTAACAACCGGGGGTGCAGGCCTGGGGATGGGGGCGGGCTTTACCCCAGGCCACCCCAGCCCCAAACTGGGATCAATTCCAGTGTGTTGAGAACATCAGCAGGAAGCAGCAAACTTCTTCACACGAAAAACCGGCATAGTAATGAACAAGCTTAAGGTGGGGAGATTTCATTAACCCGGACGCAGGACACACCAGCCTGGAAAGGATCGAAACGCAGAAAACAAAACGAGAGGCGCAACTGCATGAAATGATAAACTTCTGCGCCTGAACACGCACAAGGGGAACAGTGAAGACGGTCTGTAAACCCAGAGTACGGATTTGCAACACATTTAACTAACAAAAAATTAATCACTGAAATTCATATATTTAAAAAAAACCTTCTCCAAATCAGTAATAAAAAGGCAAACAACCTAATAGGTTCACAGCAGAGGGAAAAATATGGCAAATAAACACATGAACAGATGCTTAACCTCATTAGTAATCCAAGAAATGCAAATTAACACAATAATGAGATGCCATTTGCACCCACCAGACTGGCAAAAGTTAGCAAGTCTGACGACCCTACTTGTTGGTGAGGATGGATCCCTGGGAACACGGGCTCCCCGGGTGAGCCCAGCGGCTGCAGCGGCCCCCGGGCGACGGCCTGGGGCTCGGGCGGCCTGCGGCTCCACTCCCGGCCACGCGTCCCGGGCTGACCCTCGCACGGGTCACAGGCCATTGGGAGCAGGAGCCTGCGTGGCGTTGCTTGTGCCGGAACACACCAGGGAAACCTCAGTGTCCCCCCCACCCCTCCTGGGTCCATGGATTTTAAAAGCAATGGGCGCGTCCTCTCCCAGGGAGCAAGCCACAGTGCGACAAGGGACACGGCCTGCGTCCCTGCGTCCAGACGACTGGAGCTGCGTGGGGACACGGAGTCGGGGCCCCTCTTTCCGACACGGCCGGGTCCACGTCGAGAGCCCACTCTGAAAACCCTTTAGTGCCCTCTTCAAATACGTGTCTCCAGAAGGAAAGCATGTTTCCTGCAGACTTCTCATTTCCTGTTGATTTTATTGGCCCGTCCCTGGAAGGGGTTAATTCTGCCCAGCTAGTTAGCACGGTCCTCGAGCGTCTCAGCACAGGCACCGAGAGAGAAGGAAACTCGAACGTCGGATGGAGGAAACCGACTGTGCGGGCCGCCGGTCTCGACGGTCGCAGGTCCGTGTGTTGACGACGCACACCGGATTTATTTACGTTTTAACTGTCACCCAGATGGGTTTGCACACAATGAAAAGGAGCGAGGGACACAGGGGATCTCTGGCTTGCACCAGACTTGAAAAAAATGATAAAAAAAGATAATGGTGCGTATCCACAGCACAGGTGATGATAAGCTGCTTCGGAAACGGTAAAAGAACCGCCGCGAAACCAGTGCGCTTGCATCCTGGTCTGTCCGGGCACTTGCTGTGACCTCGGTGTGCCTTGCGTCTCACACGCCCAGGGGCTGCACTTGTCGGCTGGGCCGTTTCTGGGCTGAAAGGGCCGCGGTTGTGTCTGAAAGAGAATGTCCTTTTTCATCCAACCGAGAAGGTCCTTTCATATCCCAAATCCCACTTTATTTCATAGGAAATTTGTGGGAAACAAACAATTCAGGGAAAATCTATTGTGTGACAAAAGAGAAAGAAAAATGCTTGGCTATTGAAATTATCCAAAGCCTTCAGCCCCGCGCACGGACAAAGGCAGAACCGCTGCTAAAACTGCCGCCCCCTCCCCTCGCCCCACCCCCACCCTGCCCCCACCCCCGCCCCCATCCCCGCCCCCGCCAGGGTGCAGCGCGCCTTCCACCGGCTTAATTCTCTCACTTAGGGAGACGAGACGACTTCACTGAAATAATGAAACACATGGATGGAAAATAACCCCAAAGATGGGGAAGCTGAAAATGCAAGATTGATAAAGTAATTTTAATTTGGCTCCACATATGTTAAGGTACTTAGGGTGACTTTTGTGAAGGAGTCCAACTGTGTGAAGACAGATGTGCGGAAGCGGATCCCGCACGCACACCAGCCCACGCGCGCGCACCCCCTGCGAGGCGGCGCGTCTCTGCACTCCGAGACCCCGCGCCACGCTCCCCGCGCAGGCTGTGCCCTTCAGCAGCCCGGGGCGCCTCCAGCAAAGCCCCGAGCCAGCGCTGGTGACCCCCTGTGGACGCTGCAAAGCCACCGCTGTCCCCTGCTCTGGTCATGTCTGGGGAACGGTGCGTGGACCTTGGGCGAGCTTCTCCCAGGCTCAGAGAGCCCCGGCCAGGGTGGCGAGGACGGGAGGGGTGAAGGGGGGCTGGGGGGGGGCAGCAATCAGCAGCAGCCCGGCCCTGCGCCTCGCAGGTGGCCCTTCGCTCCGCCGCTCGAAAACCGCACGCATGAAACAAAGGCCCCCGCTGCGGCATCGATCTTCGCCGCCGCCCGGGGCCTGAGATGCCCAGACCGCACGTGCTCTCACGGCCGCGACCCCGGGCTCCCGCTGCTCTGCCCTGAGCACCGTCTGGGGCCACCTGGTGTCCAGGGAGACGGGCCGGGATCAATATGGCGGAATAAAGGCAGGAGCGAGACAGCTGCTCCGAGCCCCACGGGGGAGGTCCCTGCAGCCTGCTCGGGACACCGGTTTGAAAGCCACGCGGCCTCCTCTGAGGCCGGGGGAGCGCAGGCCGCGGGTTCGGAGGCAAGCGTTCGCCCTTTATTACTTCTCACCAGCGCAGGGATTTGGGAGTCCCAGGCCCACTGGGGGTGCTCGGCCCCCGTGTTGCCCCATGTGAGGTCACTGGGGCAGATTTTGAGTTGCTTTGGGCTTCCTGGCAGCTTGTGTGTGGGGGGGGGAGAGTTTTACATTTAGTCTTGACAGGGACCCCCACCGAGGCGGGGCATGCACGCCAGCCCAGGCCACCAGCTCGGTGCTGCGGTCCCGACAGGTGGCAGGGGAGGGCGCCGCGGCCTTCCGGGGGGCGGGGGGCGGGCTGTCCGAATCCCGCCTGCTGGGACCTGGAGCCCAGGCCCACGGTGCGTCGGAACCGGCCCCCCTGGGGCTCGGCTTCCCCCTCTGCCCTTCCTGCCCCGGCCTCTTAGCCGTCCAGCCTCCCAGCCCGCTGTCCTCGGTCCAGCACTCACACGGGCTCAGTGCCGCCCCCCCACCACCTTCTGCGCATGCGCGCACGTTTCCTGGGCGTGGGATTGCTGGGACACGGGCTGGATTCCTGCCTTGAAAGTACCCACCAGCAGCCTCCCACGCGGCTGTCCCACATCGCACCCCACTGGCAGGCACGGGGGTTCCCACGCCCCCCTGGCAGGAGTCTGCCAGGCCTGCCCAAACGAAGCACCGCTGATGAGGGGCTTCGACCGCAGAAGTGTGTGTTTCTCCCAGTTCTGGAGGCCAGAGGGCCAAGGCCAAGGTGTCAGCAGGCTGGGATTCTCCTGAGGTCTCTCTCTCCGGCTCGCAGAGGGCCCCCTTCTCGCCGGGCCCCCTCCTGGGCCCCCCGTGTGTGTGTGAGCCTCCCTGGTGTCTCTCGGAGTGTGCAAACTGCCGACTTTAATTTATGGGATTTTACGTTGTCTGCACATGCCAGGGCCTCTGCTTGTTCCTCTTTCCAATCGGCATGTCCTTTCCTTTTGTGACAGAGAAGGCACTTCTGTGACCTCTGGGAGGAGCCTGACCAAGACAGAGGTATTTCCTAGGAGTCAGCGTGACTTGTAGCTGCACCACTTCATATGAAATGTCAGTTTTTGTTTTGAAGAGTCTCGTGACTTTTAAAGAAATTAAAAGAGTACAGAAAAATAATCCGTTATTTACCATTCCTGCGCACTTCCTGTAGAGTTGGTGCGATTCTCCTTTGATCTGAAGGACTTCTGCTATTATTTCTGATGAGGCAGGCCTGCTGGTCATAAGATCTTGTTCCTTTTCCCTGAGAAAATGTCGTTTGTTGAGGGACAATTTTGCTGGACATTCAACTCTGGTTTGTAAGTTTCCTTGTTTTTCATCTTTTAGGTTGTTAATTTGTTAAGCTATCCTCCTGCTTTCCTTTTTTTTTTAATGTGAAGACAGTGTTCTTCTGTATTATTTTTTACTTTAGTTTTCAAATTACTGTATTTTCTTTGTTTTCCTGCATTTTGAATATTTTATGTCTATCTGTGAATTTTTTAAATTTCATCTTTTAAATATTTTTGTATGTGATTGGGTTTCATTGGTTTTCCTGGATCACCGGGCTAATTTGTCTCCTCAATATTTAAAGAAGTGGTCACCCTTATTCTTCCAAGTACATCTTCTGCCTCGTCCGCCCTCTTCTCCTTGTGGGCCCCCGACGGAGTCGATGTCAGAGCGGCGCTGCCTCACGGGCAGCTCCCAAACTCCCGGTGCCGGGCCTGCGGGCGCCGTCTGTGCCGGTGTGGCGTTGGGGGCGCCGCCTCTCCTTCCCGTCCTCGCGGACAGTCTGCACCGCTCTGTGGCCTCTTGGGTTGTTTTTAACAGTGTCAACCTGCTGGCCAACTTCGGCTTTTCACGCCACCGCATCACAGTCCTTTTAAAGTCCCTGCCTTCCCCCGACCACGGGAGCCCTTTCCGGCCCCTGCGTTTCCCTGTCGCGCTCGCGCTGGGCGGCGGGCCTCGTGCAGCAGGTGCGCCCACGCCGGAGCCGGACACGGAGCGCCCGCGTTCCGCGCGGCTGGCCGCGCGGGGGTGGGGCTGGGCCTTGGTCCGCCTGACCGGAACGTGAGCTCGTCGTTTCCTTTGCGGCAGCGTTGGTCAGAGCGCCATCGGCCCGGGTCTCAGACGCCGTGGAGGAGGGTCAGGGATTCGCCTTCCATTGTCAGGCAGGGCCGTCCTCACCTGTCTCCCCGTCGGGAGGGCAGGTTGGAATAGGAGGACTGCGGTTCCAGAGATTCCTGATCAGCGTCTCTGCGGAATCAGGACTTGCACACCCCGATTGCTGCTACCAAAAAAGAAAAAGAAAAAAAGCATTTACCTCCCACAGGTTGTTTTTGAGCCCAGCTGCCACCTTTCGGGCGCACCTGGGCCTCTCCCTGCTTTGCGGAGTGGACGTCAGACTGGGGGGATGGACGTCAGACTGGGGGGGGGGTGGCCAGTCTCTTCCGAGCCTGGAAGTGGCGAGTGCTCTCCGCTGCACCCCGCCTTCGGGACTCAGGGAGGGCCGCTTGGGACTGGGAACTTCTGAGCTGTGGACTCTTGGCCAGTAACAGTTCTGGAAGGTTCCGGTGGTTTCCTGACCCCCTCAATGCGGTGGATCTGCCTTCCTTTCATTGCTCCATGAAAAACGCTGTTTTCTTGCTTAGGGAGGACTAATTGACCTCCAGCGTTGAGTCTGTGTGGTTTTCTACGCATCTTTAGCTCTGACAGATGTTGAGAACCGGGCTTTGCAGCGTGTCCAACCCATTCTCACGGTTAGAGGGGAAGCAGCCGGCTCTCGGGGCCCTGACCGAAAACAGCGCCGCTCCCAATGCTTTCCTTCTGAAAGTGCTCGGACGGGGTCGAGGGAGAGGGTGTGCGTCCGTGGGGCCCCTCCCCCAAACAGGGCCCGAGAGCCGAGGCAACGATGAAGAAATGGAAAGCGCACCACTAAACTAGATATTTATTGACGGCTTGGTTTAATTTTATTGACAGATCCACGGAATTGTTCTGTTCAAACCTGCTTTCAAACTACAATTATTTCTGAAACATATAAATAACGTGTCTGGGTACGCTGAAGTGACTTATTCAGAATTCCTCTCTATATTAATAATTCACACATTGAGTAAGTATGAGCGTTAGATGGATTCTTGGGACGTGTCCACGACGCAGCCGGTTTCCAAGGCACATCGGCCTCTACGTGCTATTGTGAAGATCTAAAACCATCTCTCGTTACTTCGAATTCTTCGTGTAATTACTTGAAAGAGCCTGTAAATACTGAGATAGTTGGTAAACCAAAAAAATTCTGCTCAGTGGAAGACATTCTCAGCTCTATTGTTTTATATTGAGATATTTACAGTTTTCAGCCTCTGTATTTTCTCAATTACTATGTATACATTTTTCATTCAGGGGCAAAATAACCCTCATAATTATAATAAAAAATAATAAAAGCTCTGAAATTAAGGTACTTTCTTAATGATTTTTTAGTAAGTTTTTTTCAAATTCGGATGATATAAAATTATAGGCTTTCTCAATTTTATTCCTTCTGCATTCAGAATATAAATAACTCCAATCAGTAATAGAAGGTTCATTAGAAGATAGTTATTATAAATTGAGATATTCCAAACACAACCTTTAATTTAAAAATTAAATATTGGACACTCTTTGAGTTTTGGCATTTAATTTGTTTAGTTGTTGCTTTGCTTAATGGGGATATTTTTCTGTCTCCCCTTGACAAGAAGTTTCTTTTTGAAAGGCGTGAGTTGGTGGAGCTGTTCAATAATAGAATGCACTCTCCCCTCCAAAGCTGAAGTGTTTCGGCCAAAGTTTAATTAAAGGGCTGGATTAAATACCTGTCAATATCTTTTAACAAAGTATAATAAAAATGTAGAAGAGTTATTCGCAAGATGTTTGATTTCATCACAGGACACTTAGGTTGATTCCTCAAGGATGACTCCCTCCCTCAATCAATTGAGTCTTCCTGGTGAGGGGTGGTGAAGACAGAAACTATTACTCTTACACTGAAATTCTCTTTTATATCCAATATTAGTCCTCTAAAAATTTATAGTTCAGTTATTCTCTGCAAGATAACATTATTAAATTGTTGAAGTAGAACTTCTATTTCCATTGGGAGAATTACTACACCTTCCCTGGGTGCAATTATAAGTTAAGCACAAAGAACAACTGGTTTTAGACACGTTGATGCTTCAAATGTTTCATAATTTAATAAAAATACTGTTTTCACCATAGTGCTGTTCCACCAGAATTTACACTTTCGTTATCCCCACCTAGGCAAATAATCCGACACTAAATGTTAACATTTTATTTGAATTCATCGCGCTCACAAAAACCTTACACTTTTCACCTTCTGCAGGATGAACACCAGAAGGTTTTGACACAGAAGCGAATAAGAATATTGACTAACTGGAAACTATGATCTTCATAGTCACACCAGCCAGTGACGCTGCTACAAAACTGGTGTTACTTAACTTGGCAAATTTCTTTTGTTCCTCAGCCAACGGCTTTGGGGCTGATTTTACACACATTAAAAAAATCCTTAAAGAGAAGAGCACTCTGCCTTAATTCAGGACGATGCTCCTTCCACCTGCGAGGAAGCGGCACTTCCGAGAGAGACGCGGGCAGCCCTCGCAGCGGCGCCCGCCGCTCCGGCCCCGGCTCGGGAAGGCGGCTCGCAGCCTTGCAGGGACGCGCACCCCGGGGCCTGGACGGGGTCTGTGCTGTCGCTGTGGCTTCTCGGGGAGGGTAAATGGTGTGAATATTTCGCACGAATTACGTGTGCCATTAACTTTCTTGAGAACCCGAAAGTCAGTACTTAATTTTTAAATTAAATATGTGCTCTTTAAAAGCCTTGCTTCCAAGAGACTCTCTGCCAAATGAACGAAGCATCAGCTAGCGGCGAGACAAAGAAGGCGCTGCAGGTGCTCCGCAGGCAGCGAGCGCAGCCAGGAAGCCGGGGGGCTGCGCCGCGGGGACCTCCCCTCGGTCACGGGCGGCTGGTGCCTGGTCGCAGGCGTGTCTCATGGGCCACATTCCACTGGAAGGAGGGCCGGCAGGAGAGGGACCGCGTGAGTCCCGGCACCCCCAGACAGCGTCAGCCGGCCTGCACGCGCTCTCGAACACCCGAAGGTGGCTGTGCGGGCGGAACGGGCTCTGCGGGGTCAGGGCGGGTGTGGGCAGAGGGACCCGAGCCGTCCAGGGCTGACCGCCTCGTGCAGGGAGAGCTCTGTCCCTTGTCCCTGCGTCGATGCCGGTGAGACCTGGGCAGAACTGGCGGCAGCAAACACGCCCTGCGTGTTTCCATAGTAATCCCTGCGCTGGCAACCTCCGTGAGAGGGGGACTCAGGCACGCACACGTAACCACACATGCGGGTTTGTGTCTGGCCAGGGGGACAGGTGGACGGATACAGAGAGAGACAGACAGACAGAGGAGTCGCTGTCACAAGGTCAGCCGCGATTCCAGCGCCCTGAGGCAGCCCCCAGCCGCAGCAGCCCGCAGGGCCGCACCCCCGCACACGGAGGCGCGAAATGGGCGCCCCTCCTCTGCCCGGGGAGCTGAGCTGACGAAAAGCGGCTGAGCCGCCCCTCGCACGCGGCCCTTCCCACTCCTCGGTCGACTCGGCATTTTTTCCTCCGGAAATGTCAAAATATTCTCCCCCAGAGAGGGTCCTAAGGCAGTGTCTGGGTGGTTTGGAACACGTTCTAATCTTCTGCGATCTGACATCTTCCCTTTTCCGTTCTCCGCCGGGTGGAAATGGCGTTGAGCCCGACTGTGAACTCACCTCATCGAGGTTTCCAGCCGGGCGGGACCCGCCGGGTTGCTGCTCGTGTGGGAGCTGCTCCGGGAAAGGGCCGTGTCACGCAGACAGAGACGCTCGAACCGACCAAAACGACCGGGTTATCTGTGTTTGTCGGTCTCTGCGTGAGGGAAGGCTTTTTAAAATTAGATTTCCATCGTTTATTTTATTTCACTGTAGTCTAGCTGATTTAAAGTTCTACGGAGGAATTAACAAAAATAATCGTTTTGCTGCTCTCCGTTTTGTCCAGAATCAATCATTCCATCTTTAAAAGGATGAATATTTCTAATTATCGCCTCTCTTCCCACTTCTCCCCGCAAACAAAAAATAACTGCTCACCTGCATTCGACTCTCGCTCACGCGTGGGAACTTCCCTGGTGGCTCAGGGAGAAGCGTTACACTCGAAAGTGACACGGGATCACTGTCACGCCTCGGGGACGCACAAGTGTCATCTTCGATAATCCACTCCAAGCCGGCCCCTGATATCCGCGCTGACGCCTCTCGGAAGCGCCGGGCGCCTGCTGAAGCGACGGGTGCCTTCCTCGGCTGACGGACGCATTGTGCCCGGTTCTCGCTCCAAGTTCTGATTTGCCATCAATCATTTCCCCACAGGCGACACGATCGGCTCACTTATTATTTTGAGAATTGAACTGGTTTATAAACATACTACAGTATCTTGAGGAAATTGTTTTACTTAAAAAAAAAAAAACCTCGTCTTTGAAAGTAGTGATGCTATTTGAAGGCTAATTCTAAATTCTGTACCAATTGGTGAGTCTTTAGCATTTTCCTTAAAAATCATTAGTGCGTTATTTGAAAATATCGTGAGTGTTAGGAATCCCGTTGCTGATTATCTTCCCTGCTTTCTGACTTCTTCATAAGTGAAGGTACACTGGATGCTCCCATAGCCCACATTTAAGGACATGTCCACGAATTCAAAGCGGATCCTTTTACCTTCGTGCGTTTTCAAAAGGTTTCGACATCACCAGACCTGTGGCGGTGTGTCCCTGCTGCGCTACGGTGTCATCGCTTGATGGCTGTGCATGCCGACGCACGCGTGGTCGTCCGGGCTGCCCCGCGCGTCGGTGGCGGGCGGATGGGTGCGTGGGCGACAGGTAGCCGACTCGGTCAAGGGGCGTCTGCTTGTCAGGGCGTCCGGCGTTCAGGGTTTGGCCCCATGTACATCGCCCGTTTCCGTGGAGCGCTTGACGCTCTGCCCCTGTATTTCCGACTGCGTCAAAGCAGAGCGCTGTCCTGCGGGTCACATCGAACACGGAAGGATGACGGAGTGGACGAAAGAGGCCGGGCGCACGTGCCGGAATAACGGCCTTTCTTGCATCTCGCTGAAATAAACACGTGCTTCCCACCCTCGGGACACGAAGTGCTTCCTGCGACGAACCCGCCGGAGCTGTTCCGGAGAAGAAGGCGGACACGCCCGCCACGCAGGGAGACGCGTGGGCGTGGCGCTAGCGAGTCCCCGGGACCCGGGCAGGTGCCCTGCAGCTCAGGTTTCCGGAGGTACGTGGGCAGGACGGACTTCCGGCCAGCAGGCTGGGGCCCTGTATTGGGGGGTCTTCCAGGGAGGCGGAATGGTTCACCGGAGACCCCACAGCTCGCTGGGATGAGCCGAGTGAAAAGCCACCTCTGCCAACACGTTCTGCCCTCCCAGGGAAACCCACCCGCTAAGCAGAAGCCAGACCGTCACCCGCCGCACGGCTGCGATCCGGTCAAAACCAACAGCGGCAGCAGACTGCCTGAGACCCGAGTGTCTGGACCCTGGACACCGTCACCCCGGGGGCGGGGGGGGGTGAGAAGAGGCGCTCCGTCCACACTTGACTGCTGGTGCAGCTTACAGATGCTTTTCTTGTTTCTTTTTAACCAAATGCACCTTTGAAAGCAAACCTGAAGCTGCGTTTTAGGGGAAGCACCCCCTCCCGGACATACCTGGGGAACCCAGGGAGCAGTCCGACCTAACACGCCTTCGGGGCTGCGGTGGGCCCCGCCGAGCAGGCACCGCCTCTCCTTCCTGGTGAGGCAGGCCGGGGCCAGGCTGGCTGCGGGGGTGACCCACGCCCACACGGAGGGCCCACACAGAGGGCGGGATCTCGGGAGGAGTCGGCAGGGGCCAGGCAGGGAGCAGGGGACCTGCCACGGGGGGGGGGGGGCGGGGAGGGTCTGGCCGCCCTGTCCTGCCCGCAGCCGCTCTGTCCCCAGGGTGGGGGGCCGTTCAGCTGCCATTGCCCCTTTTCTGCTGCACGAGCCTGCCGCTGCCTTCCCTGCGGTCTCGTCTGAGCACTGTGTCCTGATTTCCAGAGACCTTCCAGAAGCTGGGAGGAGACAGGGGTCGCCGTCACCGCAGCCGACGTGTGACTGCGGTTTTGAGTGAGCATCGAGCAGCAGCAAGGGCCCTGAAGGCATCTGGCACTGAAACGGGGACGGAACGAGGACAGGTGAACGAGCCGATCACCGTTTTCACCAGAAGGTGCTTTCCCGCCGTCTCACGGACACGGCCGGTCGTGGAGGGCAGCAGACGCGGCTGAGCAGGTCTCGGCCACGTGCCGCCTGGGCGGCAGAGGCCCCGCCCGTCACAGGTCAGCTGCATCGAGTCCCAGCGTAGGGACGTGCAGGGCGGACCCAAAAATGACCTTGGGCGGAGGCTGCTCGCAAGTCCGAAAGGGCCCGTGCATGGAACGGTGCCGGAACTTAGAGTAGCGCTGCCAGCGCCTGGTGCGTTTGAGGCGCGGCCGCGGGGCTGGTGACAGCGGCTGAACCCTCCGGAGGTGACACCCGGGGGTGGACGTGGCGGTGGCCCCTTCACACACGCAGCTTCTGCCTAAACGCTAAGGTCCCATTTTGCTCTTAGCATGTAGCTTAGCATGTGGCCTTTTCAAAGTATATTTTGTAAAAAATGCTCTTTTTGTTGTTGTTGCTGTTGTTGTTGTAAACAAAACTCTATAAAAAAGGAGGAAGGGGAGGAGGAGAGACGCTCTTTCTGGTGAAGCACGTAAACCGGGGAGAAGAGTGTCCGCGATCCAGGCAAAACCGTGTTTCCTGCCGAGTACGCGGGCTCTGGGCGCACCGATCGTTCTAGGCGATCCAGCCGTTTCTTCACCAAAACGCGCCGAGCCGGCCCAGCCCGTCCCCAGGGGGCGGCATGCAGGCAGCGTGTGTCCTCCTGGGACCGTCCCGACAGCCCTGTGGCAGTGGGAGGGGGCGCGTTGGTCCCCGTTTCGTGGAAGAGCTCCCAGGGCCTGGAGCGCCGGGTGCTCCTGCCGGAGGCCGAGCGAGAGGCCCGAGGGTGTCGGGGTGGGCCGCGGGCCCCTGCGGAGAGGAGCAGCGAGCCCGAAGACAGAGCCCGTCCCCCCTCGGCGCGGCCGCCTTGGCCCCCCCCCCCGTGCAGGCGGGGCCCCGTTCCCCAGCAGCCCCCCCACCCCCGAAACACGAGGCGTGGGCGCGGAGGTGCCTCGCGGAGCGCGAGCTGCCGGAGCCGGGGCCATAATCCCGCGGGAAGCGCGAGGGCTGCGGCAAGACGGCGCCTCCGAGATGGATTAAATGCACATCCATTTTGTAATGAGTGACTGTAATGAAAGTCAAATGAATTATAATAAAATATGGAGTTTAAAAAAGAAAACCGCTCGATGCGTAATGTTGCCGGGAGAACATTTAATAGTTTTTCACTGCATGCTATTGTCAGAGTAAATAACTACCCAAGACAAACTTACAAAGTGGTTTTAACTCTAATGTGATGCACAGAGTCAGTCATTTAATTTGTTAATTAGTATTATGCCAGAAACTATCTATTCAATATGAAGCAAATATGTTTACAATCTTATCTGCCATCTGTTTAATAGATGGGAGGGTACTTAGAGCTGGATTCTCAGGGAGGGGGGTGGGAAATTTGTTCCACAATTAGTGCGGCGGAGTTTTCCATTCTGGGAGGATTCCGCATGTGCGGGGCGCACCTCCGCCGAGAAGCCGTACATCACACACCGCGGCTCGACATCAGCCGCGCCGGGAATGGCCCTCCGCAGCTGCTCGCCCGAGCGGAGGAGCGGGGACGGTTTTCACAAAGATCCCTGTGAACACGGTGATGTATGTCTGTGCACACAACCCCGGCTCACGGGAGGCAGAGCTATTCTGGCATAAAACGAACCGGAGCCCAGATTTACGGAGAGGAACGACGGAGCCTGCGCTCCGGACAAGCGCCGTTTCTGGAGCTGGCCGATGCCCCAGCTTTCGCACGGGGAAACTTCCGTGGCGCAGGCCCCTGGCAGTGAACGTGATTTCTCGAGGTGCTTTTAAACTGCAGCGTAGGAATGGATTTTAAATTGTTACTGGGAGAGATTCAGAAATGCAGTTGGTGGTAGCGGGGTGTCTTCGAGGGAGGGGCGCTGTTTCGCGCTGTGGGTGGCGGCAGGCGGCCGGGGCACAGCCAGGCGGGCGGAATCGGCCCCGAGCCCTCCCCCAGCCCCGCGCGCACCTGCCCGCACCGCCCCGCGTGCCTCGGTGGCTGTCAGGCTGCGGAGGCCACGGTGCCTCCCTCTGGCCCAGGTCGTACTGTTCCCTCCGTTTCTCGAAAGGGGGCCCTGGGTTCACCGCTGCCACTGCCTTCCCAGCATCAGTTAGCCGCCGGGCGCACCCTCAGGAATTTTGCCAAGTCCGGCAGGCATTCGGTGGTCCTGAACTCCACTGCGAACACCCACCCCGTTGCCCGTCGTCCACAGGCAGGTAACGCTCTATTCTGGCCGCCACCACGAGTCACACACGCGCCGTGGGAACTCTTGGAACCCATCAAAATCGAACCTCTGCTATGACACTTGCCCATAAGTAACACCCCCTCCTTGTTGCTCGCCTGCCCAGCCGTTGTCTGTTTTCAGCTCACCTACTACTTTCAAAGCAGCATCTATCTTAGAAGCTCACCTTCAGGTGTGTAGGTTTTTGTTTGTTTTTATTTTTTGGTGTTTCTCTGGAATTCTCTTTGAAAAGAGAGTCACAAAGATTATCTAGAAAAACCCTGCTAAGGGTCATGCTCACGAATCAGGTCTCTGGTTCCAGGGTGGCCTGCAGCTGGCTGCAGGGTCCCCAGACCTGTCCCCAGCACCTCGGCTCTGGGCGGTGACAGCCGCACGGGAGGGGTGGAGACCGCTGATGATTTCCATCCAGGGAAGCGGTCCCGGCATGTGTGCCACCGTCCCTTCTGAACCTCCTTCTGGCTTACGGTGCGGCTCTGGCCCTTGGGGACGCCACACTTTCCGGTCTGCGGTTCCGCCAAGCCGCGCCTGCGTCCCAGGCTGCAGGACGGACCCCTGCCTGGGGACCCGGGTTCTGACACACTGGAGCCTCCTCTTCGCAGTCGTTTCGGTACCTCCTGAGTCACTCCGCGCTGGTGATTTAATTCCTAAACCCTCACGCAATCCCTGCGGTGTCTGAAGCGAAAACCGCACGCACTGCTCGCGTGGACACGTACGAAGGCCCCCGTGTTAGACCCCACCACCGAGATGCGGATCTCTGTGCGAACACCTCCCTGCCCCGCCCCCGCCCCCGCCATCTCCGCAGACAGGCCCGAGGGGCTGCCTCGGTGCAGCTGCCCGGCACCGGACTCCCCGGGCCCTCGGCGCGCGGAACAGGGAGTCCGGGGCGCCACGGCAGGGCCGAGGCCGTGGTGGCGTTCAGGAACCCGACTCATCTGTCCCTAGCAGCGCTTCGGTAGCATCCTAGTAACCTCGTCTGTGGCGCTTCGTCTGGTCTGTGTTTGCAAACACTATTTAAAAAAAAAAAGAACGCCTTGTATTCAGGAGGAGAAGTCTCTGCGCACGCAGTCTCTTCGTGGAGCTGCCGGGAGAGGCGCCGGCGCCGCTGTGGGCCAGCCTGCGTGCCAACACGCCATATGGGAGTCGTGGCCGGGACTTTTTTTTTCCTAGAATAATTAAATGTTGATGGCAGAGTTCAAATGGATCATTAAAATTCAAAAGTGTAAGAAACAGATTTTTTCTGATGTTGCTGAACGCTCCGCAGGGCCGAATAGCTCGCAGAAGTGAGGCGGCTGCCGTCCTGTGAGCAGCAGGCCTCGCGATGCCGCTAATTTGATCATAATATAGTCATCTCTGAAGATTACAGCTATTCAATTAAATATTCTAATTAACCTGAAGTATTAGGCAAATGATACTAATTACAAATATTCTCCTGAGATTCACAGCAATGAAAACCGCACTCGCAACCGATACTTCTAGCCAATGTCTCGTAACACAATGCCCTATATCATAGGCTTTCAGAATATTAAAATGCAGTTAATTTGCCTAAACCTCATTTGTTTAATGGCATTAGCATTTTGTTTGAAATTGTAATAAACGTGCATCCCGCTTTCAAGTAAAATTTAAAATGAGTGTACTCTTGGGGTAGCTTAAGGTTCCTGTTTACAGACCTCGCACTTTATTCAGTAAGCGGAACAGTTTGAGCTTAACTTTCAGCCATTAAACATATTGAAATTGTTTTAAAATGCTAATAATTTGTCTTTACAAATAAGAAAAAAGAAGATATTTTGCAGTAAAATTTCCTGACGTCGCCCATGTGACTGGGCTCCCACTGCGAGGGCCCTGGTGCTTGAACTCCGCGGATGCGGGAGAAGGGCTCGCAGCAGCCGCGCGGGGCCGGGCTCGGGTGGGGGCGCGTCTGCAGGGGAGCCGCTGCCCCGTGCACGTGCACGCGCACGCGCGCGCCGCCCGCCCTTGTCTCTCCTCCCCGGTACTGCCGCCCTGGGGCAGCGCGATCTCCGTAGCAACGCTCACCATCCCCACCCCGCTGCGCCCCGCGGGCCCCATGGCGAGGGGCCCCTTCCTTCGCTGCCCCCTCCCCGCACGCAGCTCATCCCGAGAGGCGCGCGCCTCTAGGCCTTGAGGGGCCCACAGCGCCTATGGGTGCACGAGGTCACCCTTCCCGCCCCGCCCGTGGTTTCAGAGACTCGCCGTGCTGAAGCTGCCCCTGCTGGGGGAAGTGAAGGCGGGCGGCCCGCGTGTCCGTGGTCCCGATGGAGGACGAGGCGGAAGCAGGACAGGGCGGCGCCGACGCCCCGTGCGCGCTGCCGGGCGGAGCAGCCGCACACAGTGGGTCCCGGCGGAGGTGACCGCGTGCCGGCCTGAACAGGGACGTCGGCGCTCTGGTGTGGATGCGCCGGCGACGTGGAGGTGGGGTGTGTGCTGAAAACAGTGGCCGGAGCGGGAGAGGACGCGGGCCCAGCTCGCAGCCGTGGGCAGGTGCACAGGGCCCGCCCTCCAGCGACACAGGGGCATGGGTGGGGGCGCCGGATGCCCCGGACGTTTGCCAACGCGAGTCTGAGCGGGGTCCGGACGCCACTGGGACCCACAGGCGCCTCCTCGGGCAGCGAACGCGCCGGCGTCGTGAAATCGCGTGGAACAGATGCATGGATCTCTTGGAAACTGGAAGGGTGGGGACCTCCCTTCCCGGAAAATGGGCGGAACAGACTGAAGATCACGCGCAGCGGAGCACGTGGGCGCACCCCTGCGAAGGGAGTGGCTTCTGCACGCGGGCACGAGGACGCGCCCCACCCCCCGTGCTGCCCATGGCGAGCTCCGTCGTCCCCCCCTCCCGCCCCCCCCTCCACTCCCACCCGGGGTCCAGAGGAGCTGGTGCGGAGGCCGGGGGTCCTTCTGGATGGTTCCTCGGGTGGGTGAGCCTGGTGGCTCCTTGGTGGGGCGCCCGCGGTTCCCAGGCGGACACGCCCAGCTCCTCCAGCAAAAGTCAATAAAGCAGGTGATTGTGTAAGCGTTCCAGAAGGATCTTTGCCACGTTGTCAGAGGAAAGACGATGTTTTCAGGGCTGTGCAAGGAGGAGTGAGAACGTGTTCTAGAAGATTCCTCAGGAAACACTTGTGTGTGAACAGCTTTCTTTTTTAGCTGGTTCCCATGGCGGACTAACGAAGGCACAGCCTGGGATGGAACAGTCGTTCTGGCCCCGCGGGGAGCGGGCGCCGCCCCTCTGTCCTGTCCTTGTGGCCTCCCGGCCCAGGCGGGGAAGGAGGAGGGGACGCCGGAGCACCCCCTCCTGCTCAGAAACGGTGGCAGAAATGAGAGCCAGGCGTAGGCGGGCGGAAGACAGAGGCCACAGAAAACGACAGTGAAACTCTCCGTCAACGGGAGTCCCCCGAGACTGTCCCTGGAGGTGCTCCCAGACCATCTGGGGGGCAGGAGGCCCCCAAGGGTGCCTGTCCCCACCTCCTCCAAGGACCTCGGGCAGGGACAGGTCCGCGGTTCTCGGGACGACGGCCCGCCAAAACCTGCCCCCTGTTTCGTTTGCTGGTTCCGTTCCTCGCATTTTTACTCTGCGCAGGGACGGATCCGGCTTCCATTGGACTCGGCGTGCGTCCCCTGCACGGGGACGAGTGCCTTGTGCCGCCCGCCCCCACCCCCCGTTCTCTGTGCTAACAGGGAGGGTATTTACTCGGAAGCCATGTTTTTGCGCTGACGAGCCGCACACCCACTGCGCAGTGGGGTGAAACCCAGTAAGGAGTCCCTGCGGTCACCACAGGCCACAGGGGCGGGGCCCGGCAGCCTCCGGAAGGCACTCCCTGGGCCCAGGGCCCACAGACGTTCCTGCCAGGACTCTGTTCTCAGGGGTGGGGACCCCGGCCCGACCTTGGTGGCTTGTGTGGTGTAGTCACAGCTGCCACGCAGGCCATGCAGAGCCAAGCTCACCTGGGGACACAGGTACCTCAGCACGCCCACACGCCGGCGTGTCCCCTGCATGCGTGCGTGCACGAGTGTGTGTGTGTGCGTGCGTGCGCGCCACAGCTGGGGCTGGGTGCTGAAAACACAGTCCCCCCCACTTCAGGGTGCGCAGAAGCCTGGGTCCCTTGGACACCTGGCTGTCTGCTGAACCCGGGATGCCCGAATCTGTGAGGGGACCGGGAAACAGAGACCCACGGCCCGGCCCCTCAGCTGCGGTCCACCGTGCCAGGCCACCACACGTGGCTTGGGGAGCCAGCCACGCCGGGGAAACAAACGCCAGGGAGTGACCTGCTTCGTGACATGTTTTTATGACACAGTTATGTGGGTCTGCTGCACACTCATCCGGAACCCTAATCTCCGAGAGCCTGAGCCCAAACCCAAGCCGTGTAATCTTCTCCGTCACTGGATATTCATCGCCTTACTCACCGGTTCCCGAATGTGTCCCGTGTGTAACGCAATGACGCGGCCCCTGGTCCCCGCCAGCCGTATGTTTCAATCAGGTCGTTTTGCCGCCACCTGGGAACGTCGGCAGGGTGCCGTCCGGGGCCGGAACCGAGGAAGACGTCTTGTTCTCGCAGCGTCTGGAGGACAGAGCTGTGCTTGGTGCACAGAGAGCAGGACAGGAGGGGCTGTGACCAGCGGTGAGGGCGCCCCTCTGTGCACACACGGTCAGGCTGCGACCCAAGTGGCAGCCCCGAGGAGCAGCCTGCAGGACTCGGGGGGGGGGTGCTGCGGGAAAGGGGGCAACATCGTCCTGTAATTTCACGGCCCCCTTTCTCCTTGTTGACTGTTCAGAATCAGTGTCGTGAGTCCCTCCGTGGAGGGGACCGTCGTCCCCTTTAATGTCGACCAAAGCCAGATCCCCCTCCTTGCATTTATTTTGGGGTCATCCCGATCTGTCTGCATGAAGGGGGAGAAGGAGCGCCGTCTTTGACCTTCCTCGATCGATGGAAGCATTGAGATTTAAAATAAATACTGAAAATCATGTCAGATTTTAAAATACCAGCTGTGCCGAAACACTCGCCTCCCCTAAATCACCTGCTTTTATGGCTCTCCGCATCTTTATGGCCCCGTGCAGGCCCTGCCAGCAGTTCCAGACCCTCTGTCCCGGGTTCTGATGACTGTTTTCCCAGATTTCTACATCGAGGTGGCCAAAACGGTGCCTGTTTTAGCCGGACGCATTCCTGAAGTTAATCTCTGCCCAAATGGGTCTGCGCGCGGGCTTGCGATTCCGAGCAGGAGCCCCGGAGCCCCGCCCTCAGAGGCCGGGGGCGTGGGCACGTCCTGCTGTGACTTCCTCCACGAAACGGTGCCCGAGAGACAGGCCACCCAGGGCTTTGTTCTGCAGGGGAAGCAGTTATTAGGAGAGTCAGACTACAGAAGTATTAAAAATGAGATGGGCCCAATTAAACACACGAAAGCGTGTTGACTGGTGGAGGGAGGGGCTGCTGACGCAGCTCCTTCGCGCACACGGAAGAGTCAGCCGCCATCCTGGCCGCTTGAGCAGGAAATCGTGTTCCGATCAGCTGGAGCCCGACGGGACCTTATTCTGAGAACTCATTCTGCGACGCCGTTGTGTGGGGCTGGCGAGGGGGACGCGTTCAGGAGCAAGTTTGAAACCGCTCACGCCGGAAGAGGTCCCCGAACTGAATTCCCTGAGTGCAGCCACACGCGAATTCAGCAGTTCGGTGGCCGCAGGCAGCGTGTCCGCCAGGCGCTGGCGCCGAGGCTCTGGGCTGGACCGGGACTGGACTGCGTCCCGCGCCCACCGGGCTGGTGACCGGCAGGCTGTGACTTCTCCCTGCATCTTCTCCGGGTGCGAGGAGGCCCGTCGGCATTCACTGCTGGAGACCCCGCTTCCTGAAGGAAAATGTAATGCCTTGGTTACGAGTCGGAAATGAATTTTTAAAATGTAACAAGCAAACGGCATTTAAACAATGTCTTTCTTTTTCATCATTTTTTTTTTTTAGCTTTATTCGGATGCTTCAAGAAAGCGGGTGTGGAAGAAGCATCCTGGCACCTCACCTGGATGCTGTCACCCCATCCTCTGCTCCTCATCCAGACCCCGGGGGGGGAGGGGGGCGGGTGCTGGCTCAGTCCCTCAGCCACCGCGGGGACCCAGGCTCTGTCCGTGGAGATGACGCTCCCCAGTGCCCAGGCGCGTCCAGACTGACCGTCCACTGTGGGCCCCGAGGACCGGCCGGCCGGGTCTCCGCATCCGCTGACGCACCTGGGCTTCCTGATGCCCGACGGTCCTCGCTGGAGCTCACGCCACCGCTTCTCTCCTCTCCAAACCCTGAGAAAGGGGACGTTCGGACACAGGGTTGGCCGAGGGAGCCCGGGAGGAGGAAGAAACGTCCCGGGAAGAACTTCGGTTTTTCCGGGTCCCGCTGGAGATACGAATGGTGGGTCCTGTGTACCCACAGGAGTCCCACATTCCCACTGGTCCCGTGTACACACGCGTCCCGTGCACGCACGCGTCCAGCGTGCAGCCCGGCGCTGAGGCCGAGGCAGCGTTCGCAGGGAGCTGAGCTAACGTCGGCGTGGGGGGCACTGGGCGCCGGTCCCACTGCATATTAACAAGCGCAGCCGACGGTGGAATTAAGAATCCATTTACTGGGCTGAACAGACAAGGAAAAAAGGCCATCGTTACTTTGTTCTTCTTCTGTGCTTGAGGGTTTTTTCCTACACACTTATGTTTTATTGGCGATTTATTATACCCAGTGGAAGATCCTCTGGTCTCCCAGCACAATCTTCTGATGTGCAAACAAAGCGCGTTTAATTTGACTCAGTGTATTACAAGTATTATAATCCCCCTTCTGACTTCAGCCTGATCGACTAATCTCATCTGTTCAGAGGGATAAGCCTGTCTCAGCCGTGAGGACAGGCTCAGCGAATGGCGGAAATTAGGGCATTCCGGAGATTATATACTGTGACCGCAGATAAGGCCTTTGGGCGGACGCCCGTCCACAGGTGGTTCTCGCCGAAACGCGATGGTGGCCGGTGTGTGCGCCACATCGCCGGGGCCGAGCACCGACGCCGTCGAGCCAGGCGCTCGGGGACGTGCGGGCAGGCCGTCCCGACAGAGCCCAACCTGAGCAGGAGGCCTCGGGACCGTGTCCAGGGACACGCCGCCCGCTCTCACGGACCGGGAGGCGGGCGCTGCTCAGCAGCAGACGTGTTCTGCCAGAGGAGAGAGGCCCAGCGCACAGATCTGTCCATCGGGCCGCGTGAACCTGAGGCAGGGGACGGAGCTGAGCGGACGACAGACACGGCGAGGAGAGGGCTCCCGGGTGGCCGCCCACAGCCCCCTGCCCCGTCCTGGGCCTTGGAGTCGGCGAGTTGGGGAGCAGAGACGCCTCCCGGGCTACTTGGTTTGAAGCAGGACGAAAGGAAGCCTAAGTCGCCTGAAGCCGTTTCCTCTGCCCGGCCCTCCGCCACCCCCCCCCCCCCACCATGGGCCTTTCGCCGGGGACCTGGAAGGACCTGGAAGGACCTGGAAGGCACCGTGAGCTCACGGGCGTGGGGGACTCACGGAGGCCCCGCGCGCTGGACCTGGCCGAGCGCTGGGTGTTGTCTCAGAGGTGGGCGCAGAGACCCTCGCCCCTGCCCAGGGTCCTTTCCGGAGGGAATGCTCTCTGCACACAGGAGGAAGCCTCTGACCCCGGCCACCTCTGTCCGCCCTGGGTCACCGCAGGGCCCTCTGGGCAGTGGCCTGTCCTCACTACGCACAGTGCTTAGTCTCCATGGCCCCTGGGCGGTCAGTAGCACTGTTGTCCCTCCACGGAGGCCTGAGTGTGGCCCAGACAGACGGTGGGACTTCTCCAGGGCGAGCAGAATGAGCCAGGCCGGGGCTGGGTGCGAAGCCCCGGGCCTTCGGGGACCGCGGCTGTGCTGGGCCAGCAGCCCGCGCTGCCTCCAGGTCCTGCTCTTCGGGCTGTCGGGGGGCCCTTGCCCCCCGAACCTGCCACCCGCCTTTCGGGGCCAGTGTCGGCGTGAGGCCCAGCATCGCCCAGTGAGGCCACTCGGGGATGGGAGCGCGGACAGCGTGTGAGGCAGGGACAGGTGTGATGACCGGGAGGGGCAGGGGCGGCAGCCGAGGGCCGGGGAAGGGCCCCGGGCAGGGGGAGGGCCGGGGGCGCTGTGGGCTCACAGGAAGGACGGGCTGTGCTGCGCGGTGGGCCGGGGCCTGCCCGGGGGCTCCTCTGAGGTCTTCTCGTCGGCCCCCTGCCTGCGAAGCCTGGGTTATCCATGGGGGGGGGCAGGGGCAGCATCCCAGACGAGGCGCCCCGTTTCTGCTCAGGGCTCCGGGCTCCTGGCTGGGGGTTCGCAGGGTGGGAGGGCCTGGGCGGCAGCAGGGTGACGCCTTCCTCAGGGGACGGCGGCTGCCAGGTCTCCCTGGGCAGGACACGGAGTCCAGGCAAGCAGCAGGGCTCTCTGTCCCTTAGTCCCGAGGCCACACCTCCGCGATTTTGGGGAGAAAAAATAGGGCAGATCCCATGACCCACGCTGGGAGGACGCAGGCAGCCCGGGGCGCGGGGGAATCTCCCAGGATTGCCGGAGGAGGAGCCCGGACCCCTGCTGTCCCTCTTCTCACTCGAGCCGCCTCTATGCAGCCTGCCGTGGGCCCCCTCCCGGGCCGTGTCCTCTGCCCCCGGCTCCCCAGCTGTGTCTCCCAAGCTGAGGCCCGTCGCCCAGGCCACCCCACCACCGGGGCTGCAGGAGCTGCAGACACAGAACTCCCGTCGGCCCCCGGGGGCCCCCCAGACCCCAGGAGGTCCCTGCAGGCGAGTCACAGCCAGGCGGGAGCCCTCCGCCCCCCGCTCCGGGTGAGAGCACCGGAGAGCGCGGACAGGACAGGCCGGGGACACGGAACCGCTCGGGGGCCCTTCCTCGTCGTGGCCTCAGAACCTCTGCTCAGCAGCGTCACGGGGGGACAGCGTCCCTTCGCCCTTCCCTGTCCGGGCGCACGGGGGCAACTGGGAGCCAAGGCGGTCTTTGGTGCGTCATTTCATTTCTGACACACAAATGCACCGAGTTCAAGTGTCAGCCAGACCAACACTAACCAGACAGTGGGCTTATTTAAAAATAATGCTACGGATATACTCATTATTCAGTGTTTTAACCCAGAATACATCTTACGTTTCATCAACTGTAACTCACTATCAATTGTAAAAATCTAATATTATTTGATGCGTCATTAATAAAAATAACAGTTCTCATTAAGCTGTGGCACAATAATCTTTCACTTACAATGATTAATTTCTCTCTCATTGAAGCGGATGCTTTGGTCTTACTTAAACGCCTATCTCTTCGCACTGCGCTGCCGCGCACGCGCGGAGAGGAAGGCCAGGCAGACAGGAGGCGGGCCCGCTCCCACGGGCGGGCACGCGGCGCGGCGGAGGCAGGCCGTGAACCACACCCGAGGCCCAGTGCGGCGAGGTGAGCCTGGCTTAGACCCGGGCACGGAGGCGCGCAAAAGCGGAGCGCGCCGGAGGCCCGTCGTGGAGCAGAGCCGAGGAGAGCCGTCAGGCCTGGGCCCTGCGGAGTCAGCGATCTGTCAGCGGGTGGGCAACGCGGACCCCGGCCGTCTGGTCTCCCCGCCAGCGCCGGGAGAGGATCCGTCCGATACAAGAATCGGGACCAGAGCTCCCGCACGGGGCCGGCGGGACACCGAGTCCTGGCACAGCGCCCTCCCTGCGTGCTCCTGTTCCTCCCTAGTGAGTGCAGCTCAGGAACCCTCGTCTGAAACACGTTTCCGAGGTAAAGGCCACGACGCCGTGTTCGCTGGGCCCGCACCGGCGCCACGCCGGGTGACCGCGGGGGCGGAACGATTCTGGGCTCCCAGCTCAGGCTGAGCAGCCCGGGGGAGGAGCACGCGTCCCAGGCGGCCTGGCCCTTCAGTCTGACCCCCATGCACGTGCCTGGGGCGCCGGGGGTGGGGGTCCGACTGTGTCCGCCGGGCGTCCTGCGCAGGAGGACCCGTGCTCGGCTCTGGCCCTGGGGGTCGTCCCTCCGCGCCCCGGAAGACCTAGCGCGGGGCGTAAAACAGCCGAGCGCGTCTGTGGGACCCACCACCTCTTCCCGGTGCCGGAATCGCACAAGGGCTCCTCCGCCCCCCGCTCCCGAAGAGGAGGTTGTATTTCCTTGTTCGGGGCCCATAATCTTTTTAGAACCTGCCTTTATGGGGCCCGTAAACAGCTCCGTGCAGCAGCAAGTCATCCGCGTGGGGACCCGGCCAAGCCCCCCGGAACTCCCGCTGCGGAGCAGAGCGCCACGCTCGAGGGAGCGGGTTCAGGGTGGGGCTTACAGTCCCCGGGGGTCTGGGCCCGCCCGCCGGTTGCCACGTGCGGGGAGGCGGGGTGCTGCTCGGTCCTCTGAACTCACCGCGCAGTTTCTAACGCCTGCCCCACGATGCGCTGCGCGGGACGGGCTGCGCTCCGGCTTCCCGGAGAGACGCCGCCCCATGGCGGGCAGAAGAAACGCCCCACGCTGCCCTGGGAGGCGGCGGGCTGGCAGTAGCAGACTCTGCCGCGGGACGCGCCTGGCGCGGCGCCGGAGGGCCCGCCCTTGGTCCAGGCGCATCTCCCCAGCGCTCCTCCAGCGGCAGCTGGTCTGCCAAAGGAGACCCATGGGGGACAGCCCGAGTCCTGGCTCATCGCGCCCCCAACGGGGTCCTGCTGGAGTAAGGAGGGACCTGCTGGTCGGCAGGTCATCGAGGTCTCGGGCCCCCACAGCGCATCTCGTTTTCACCAGTGAAGCCCGGAGAAGGCAGCAGCTGGAGGCGGAGCCTGGTCCCCTGCGGGGGGAGGGGGGGGGACACGGACATGCGGGGCTCATTCGTAAAGTTCTCCAGTTTTTAGAGAAACCAAACCGATGCCTCAGGGAGGAGTCTGCCGGTCCCTTCCCACCTGCGTCAGACTTCAGGTTTCCAGAACAAATGCGTTTTATGTATTGTGAGTTACAGGAGGCATTGTTAAATATGCGCTATCCAGCCTGGCCAGCTACTGCAGACAAATCAGTTTATGTTTCCAAACGATCTAAATCAGAGAATGAGGGACGTTCACCAGGTGAACCGTTTGCTCTGTGCCGATCTGAAATTATTTTATAACGCTTCTGTCAGTGGTACTTGGGCAAAACATGAGGAAGGGCCTCGCCAGGGCGGGGAACGAGGCTTCCCACTTAAAGCGACGTGTTCGGGATGGAAAGGCGCCGGAACGGCAGCGGGGGACCACGCCTTCCGCTAAAGGGTTCGCGACTTTTAAATGGGCATTTTTTCTCTTGGGATGACCGTATCTTCTGGACAACTGCCTTCAGCCCATTGCTCGGACTGACTGGACCCGCTTTTGGTTGTTCAAGCAAGACTTCAGGCGTTTACCCAAATATATCAAAACTGAGATTTAAAAAATGTGCCCAAGGAAGAGAGTAAAACTCGGTTTCCATAAGGATGCGCATTTTGCAGACGCTGGGCGCACACCAAGGGCCGTGCCCCTTCCTGGTGTGGTGGGCGAATTCGAGCTCAGGACAGGGCCGGGGCCCTGGGGGTGCCGAGTGCGCGAGCCTGCCCGCACCGCCTCCCTGGAGGCAGCCCCACGGCTTCAGGCGGAAGGAGGGATTTGCGGGGCGAGGCCCACATCTCCTCGTGAGCCCGGGGACTCGGCGCTTCCCGAAGCCATTCGGTGGCTCCCGGACCACAAGTGGAACAAAGGCTGAAGTTCAAATGCACCGGGGAAGCCGCAGGTTTACAGAGACCGCATTTTACAAAGGACCACGTTCTGCGTCCTCCAGCGAGGGCGGTGCGCTGTCTCAGCGTCGTGACGAAGAAATGCGGGAGAGGACGCAGCCCGCGGAGGGGGGCGGGCGGCGGGGTGACAGAGGGCTCCCTGGCGGAGGGCCGGGGAGGCATCACTTGGGACAGGACGGGGGCTTTGCATCTGCGATCGCACCTTACAGAGAAACACGCCGCTGGGAAGGGCCGAGGGACACATCTCATTTTTCGTTCTTCGATGCACTCCTCCTGTGGTCTGGGCTTCTGAGCAGCTCACGTTAATAGTGGCGGCAATGATAAAGCCCGCCCAGCTCCTCCGAGAGGCTCGGCCGCCTGTGTGTTTACTCCGGCGCCATGTAAACAGTCCTCATCTAAACAGGAGACTTGGCAGGGGCTCGGGGAGGCTCTTCCCAGATTGCTTTCGGAGAACGTGTGAGCGGCTCCGGAGGGGCTGCGGGCAGATGCCTGGCCTGGAGCCCACCGGAGTGTGTAGGGAGGGACGGGGGGACCCCCCACTTCTGGCCTGGCGGTGGGCCCCCCCTCGTCCACACGTCCAAGCGCAGGGGTGGGCGTGGGGAACTCAGGCTTCAAGTAAACACTGATGGGGGGACGGCCCCCATCCCCAGCTGAGTCTCGGGACCCCCGGTCGCCAAGCAGCTAGGCCAGCTCTGTCTGCAGGCCGCCTGGAGGGACCTGCTTCCCGAGGTCGCCGCCAGTGCCTGTTTCCAGAAAGCGCATTTTCCAGTTCACAGTCCATTTAACAACTAGAGGGTGCTTTCTCTCAAAAAGAAAAAGAAAGTCAATCGATAATTTCTTCACCCGTGATTTACAGGTAGCTATTTTGGAGCGGTGAAACAAGTGGTATTTTCTCAGAGCTTCCAGGTCTTTGACTGCCCACCCCCCACCCCCCCGCACCCAGGGTCGAAGGCGGGGTGGCGTCATCCGTGCTGGTCTGTGGTCTGGGGGCGTCTGAATGAATGAGCTCGCAGGGGACCCTGCGCTCCGGAGCGTGGCCGGTGTGGAGAAGGCCCCACTGCCCCGAGGGTCAGCCGTGGGGTCAGCCGTCCCTCGGTCAGAGAAATTCCACGAAGATGACATTCAAGCCAGTTGAGACGCAACCAAGTCCTGCCTCTGTGACCAGAATGCAGGGAGTTCTTGTAAAAGGCAACTGAGTCGCAAACCTGACTCCGTGCCCCACGCGGCCCATCTCAGAAACTCCGCGGCCCAGTGCCTGTCTCCTGCCGCGGGCAAGGGCTGAGGTGAAGTGGGTCCTGGCCGCGGCCCGGCCGTGCATCCATCGGTCCTCTTCTGCTTCTGTCTGTCCTTTTCTGTGTCCGTCGGCACAGCGGGTTCGCGCTCGTGCAGGTCACATCCTTTGACGCGTCGAATCCAACCAACTCATGTCACGATCGCCGGCGTTCGGCGTGTTTGGGGAAACAGGACCCTGGGACTGCAAAGCTGTCACCTTCCAGACGCTTCCGTCGTGGAGCGGGAGGAGCATCGGCCCCGAAGCCCGTCTCCAGGTCGAGGTGCTGAGTGGTGGGAGCGGCCCACAGCACAAGGAGGTGACCCGCGGTCGGCAGGGGAAGCAGGAGAACCCCGACCGAGCTGGGGCTGCCCCGGTGCGCTGCGAAGTGAGGAGGGTTCTTTCCCACCGCGACGGGAAGCGCTGATTACGCTCGGAGACATTGTTCTCACACAAAAGAAGCTTCTGTCTCGCTGTTCAAACAGCCGTCACAGGTTCAATTAATCTATTAATTCTCCACTATTATATTCATTCTGGCAATTAGTTTTTGGTGCTCCTCTGCTCTCGAAGTTACTGTCTCACGCTATAATTATGACGTCGGCAGTAACTCACCCTCTCGGAATGCTGAAGGGGTTACTCTGAACCCCGCAGCCCACAAGGCCCCCGCGTTCCAGGTTTACGGGTCCGGATCTGCTCGGTGATTTATGTTTTGCCACTGAGCTCGGCCCGCTTGGAGCCCCCGAAATGTCAAACCAGAAAAACATCAGCGTTTTACAGTCTCGCTGCGCCCCGGCACTCATTTGCAATTTTACGGGGCGCCCTCTTGAAGCTGAGAACTGCTGGGATTTCTGAACTCTTTAAAGCCATCTTTATAAAGATTTTCCTGAGCCAGTAATTTTAAACAGCTAGGGTCCCTTGTCAAGGGTCCTTAATTAAAATCATCTCCGCGTGTCAGCAAGAGGAATGGACTGGGGAATGATTTAGCGACCACGGACGAGCCTGGGTGAACGGCATTTTCCATCATTGTAACATTTCCCTTTTGCTAAAGTGATCGAATAGATTATTTATGAACATCAAGCAAGTTTTCTGGAACTAAAAAAAAATCACAGCCCGGCCCTTCTCTGGCATGCCGCCCTTGAGGGGCAGACCCCGGCGGGCTGGGTTCCCGAGGCACAGCCCCGCCCATAGGCAGGGCCCCCGGCGCCCAGTCCCCGGGAAATGATGCGCGGATGTGGGCTCTTCGTCCCCGCCAGTCCCTCGTCCAAGGCGCGCCGGGAACAGGCGCCCTGAGGAGCGCGGTTTGCACTCCGCTTTCGCGCCGCGGGGTTGCCGGGGGCGGCGGGCAGACACAGCGGCGGGAGGCTCGTTTGGCCTTTTCTCCTTGGTGGGAGTGGGGGTGAGGGGCAGGAGCGGGACTTTCACGCAGGGGACGGAACCGGAATCTTCCCCTGCTTGGCTTCCGCGTCTCCTTGTTGTTCTCAGGGGACCTCGGCCTCAGGGTTTCGGCCGGCGTCCGTCACCAAGGTCAAGGGGAGACGGACACCCTCCAGAGCAGTGCCTTGCATGGGCTCGGGGGACAGCACGTGGGTTCTGGGTGCTCAGGGCCATCTGCCTTCCGGGTCCACGGCGCCCGGCCCGGGGCCTCCGCAGGCGCCGTCTTTCCCGCGGGCGGGCGGGCGCGGGGATTTCCTTGGGCAGGGGGCTGAGGAGCCCTCGGGCCGGGCTGTGGTTCTGGGGCTCCAGGCAGCAGTGTGGGGGGGCAGGAGGGGCGTGCAGGGCTGGTGCACACTTCCTGTCCCAGGGTGTGTGCTGTGGTGCATGCTGGTCCAGGGCTCACGCTCGGGCCCAGGACAAATGCCGTAAGACTGGGCCCAGCCAGCACCCTCCGCCACGGGCCGAACCGGAGGAACAGGCGCCTGGGGTACGATTTTCCCCCACCTCAAAGGCTCATTCTGAGGGCGGATCAACAGAGGGGCAGAACCACCACCCTTAACTCAGAAGATCTACTTTAATTTCTGACAACAGGGAATTCAGAGAAGAGTTTCCCATGCGCCTTGCATTCTTACAAAACCCGTATGTAGTAGAGAGTATCATACGTTTCCACAAGGTCCGTGGATTTTAATGCATTTTAATCAGTGCTTTGTATATAACACACGCTTTATTTCTAGGTTGAGCCACACTTGCTCTCAGAGGACTGTGAACCAGATGTTCCGGGGGCGGGGGCTCATGTTCCCTGCGCGCGTGTGTGTGCGTGTATGTGCGTGTGTGTGCGTGTGCGAGTGTGTGCGTGCTCGTGTGTGCGGCTCCAGGCACCGAAATCAGTTTTCCCTGCTCCGGGAAGCCGCTGTCAATTACAGTCTCGTTTGTGCTACAAACACTTAAAAAATTAATGGATATATTTGGTCAGTAGTTTATCTTTTAATGCACTGGTATTAATCCAGTTATTATGTTGTACACATTTTAAAACCTTATTCAAACGGCAACCTCAATAACATCAAAACTCTAGTGAATTCAGCCCCTCCCCCCCAAACATGGAACCTGGGCACACATGTGCTCAGCACATGGGGACCCGACTGGCCAGGCACGGACACATCGGCCACGCTGATGGTGCTGTCCCTGTGGAACCAAAGCCCCCCCCCCGCCCAGGGAGGCGCCGTCCGGGACAGAGGGGAGGGCAGCCTCCGTGGTGCTGAGTGAGCCGGTGAGACTCCGGACACCCTGCTGCCCTCCGTGCGGCCCCAGCGGAGGCAGGAGCTGAGGCCGCAGCAGGCCCAGAGCCAGGGCCGGCGGACACTGCTCTCTGTGGTCTGGGTCTGCGAGGGCCTGCTGCCTGCTGCGTGCGGCCCGGCGGGGAGTCGCGAGGGCGGTCCCAGCGCAGCTTCTGTCTGGCGCGCACTACAGGGGACTCCTGAGAGTAAAACCGTCCCGATCAAATCAGCCCAAGCACATGGAAGGTGACCACAGGGGACACACAGCAGCCGAGGGAAGCAGGACAGGACGGGGCGCCTTTGCCAGGACGCACACAAGCGCTTCTACGTGCTGCCGCTCCCGCCGGGGGGAAGCCCCCACGGCCCCGCCCGGCTCAGCGCCTCTGGCTGGTGTGCGGGCCGCAGAGCTCCCGCTCAGGTGAGTTTCACTCAGAAACTCCTGTTGGCCACGCTGAGGGCCCCTGGCTCTGTCTTTCAGGATGACCACGTCCTAGCTTCCCAAGAGGCAGGGGGCACAGCCGGGAACGGAGGAGCTGGCGCGGTTATTCTCGGCCGCGAGGAAGGGTCGGAAGGGTCCCAAGAACCGAGCGCGGCTTCCTGAGTGTTTTGCCTACAAAGCATCTGCTCTGTCAGCCACCAACCAGGCACCTTCTCTGTGAGTCTGTCTGCGAAGTGGGGTGGGGGGGCGCCCTGCTTGCCCACAGCAAACCGCAGCTAAATTGGGCTCCCCGGTTCCCGGCAGGCCAGAGGAGGAAGATAACACACCGGCCTTGAGCGCAGAGGGAAGGGAGGTAAAGAGGCCGAAAAGGGGGCGCCAGGAGGAGCCGCGCGGGCGGGGCTGGGCCCGTGGTGCGGTGGGTGTGAGCCGGGTTCTGCTCGATGCAGACGGGTGTCGGCACACGCGGCGTCCCTGCCAGTGACGAGCGCCCGAGCCAGGTGGCCCCGGGGCCAGGTGTGCGCCTAGAGCCCAGCGTGGCGCCGGGGCTGTTAGGCAGCCACAGAGCCCAGCTGGCTAGGGAGGCAGGCGACCCCAGGACGGGGGCAAGAGGGACACGAGACAGCCCCTTGTTCCCCCGGACGGCAGAGTGAGGAAGGACACGGGGCAACCGCGAAGCCCCAGGGGCCAAAGCTGGCGCAAGCTGAGCAACAGAATGAAACAGAACGAACGCCGCGATACCGCATGGTGACCCGGCGTCCCCCGCGCCGTCCCCCCCCCCGCCGCCCCCTCCCCCCGCCGTAAACAGACGCCCGGATGCAGGGAGAACGAGAGGAGGGAAGGCGCGTCTCCCGTGAAGAGCGATGGCGAATGGTTCGTGTGCACAACCGGCCTCAAGAGCGGGGCGCAGCGCCGCGTCCCTTACGTGTGGCTGCGTGGCGTAACTCCTCCCAGTGGGACGGGGTGGGGGAGGGGTGGGGGCGGGGGCGGCGAGGAGCAGGTGACCGAGGTGGACGGCCACAGCGCTAAGTCCTGTCGATCGCCGGTGCCCTTGACATGAGGTGGTGTGACTGCCCCTCACCTCTGCGACCTTCCTCCCCCGACCCGTAGTCCCAGGGTCCTCGTGGGCAAAACACCAGGATGTCCCAGCAGAGGGACGTTCCAGAAAATTCCTGAGCACCTTCCTCAAACCTGTCCGTCATCGGAAACAGGGAAACGGGGACGGCGCGCCAGCGGAGAGACGCTTAAGGAGGCGGGGCCGGGGGCCCGGGGAGGAGTCAGGGGTCCTGAACAAGCGCTGCAGCTCAGTCAGCACGGAGGTGTCGGTGTCGCTACTTGTTAATTAATTGTAACAAACGCAACCTCCGTCCCAGGTGTTAACCACAGGGAGGACCACGTGAGGGGCAGGCAGGAAGTGTCTGAGACTCTAACGCTGTTCTACAATACGAAGTTTATTTTTACCGCAGAGCAAGTAGCGAAATAGGACGACAGCTACGTTTGCATTCAATGCTAACAGAATGAAGGCTTTCTCCCCAAGGCTGGAGCCACGGAGAGAAACCTGCTCTCGGCATTCTTACTCCACGTCGTCTGGTCCAGCAAAGCACGGCCAGGGCGCACGGGGTACACCGGTGGGAAGGGGGGGTGTGACCGCCTCCCCTCCCAGATGACAAGTCAGCGGATGGAGAACATCCAAGGATCCCACCGAGTCCTCAGCGGCGAGCGAGCTCAGCCAACTTGCAGAACACCGGGCCCAGCTGCACTCCCGGTACAAACAAAGACCACGGGGAGACCCAAATGAAAAACACAATGTTGTTTACAGTCACGGCAAAGAGAAGCGAATCACTAGCAAATCGTGTACAGGATCCGCATGCTGAACGTTACAAAGTGCTGATGAAAGAGATCAAAGACCTGACTTAAACGGACAGGGAGTTCTAAATAAATACGCAGACACAGCACGGCCATGGAGTGGGGGGCTCATCCTGGTAAACGGCTCGTCTCCCTAAACCGATTCTTCTGTGTCATGTGATCCCTTCCGAAATCCCAGCAAGGCTTCCAAACAGACAAGCTTATTCTAAAATCGCGTTGGAAGCTACAGGCCCTAGACAGGCTCAACCTTTGGAAAAGGAGAAAAAAGCAGGAAAAATCGCCCCCCTGAAGGCCCACCCTCTGCACACAGCTCCCAGGCAAGCATGGTGCGGTTGGGGGCGGGGGGCAGACTCACAGATGGACCGGACCCCGGACCCCAGAAATGGACTCCCACGAAAATGCCCACTACCTTACCACAAATGTGCAACGGTAGATAAAGGACAGACTTTTCTTTTTTTTTTTTTAAAGATTTATTTATTTATTTATCTTTAGAGAGGAAGGGTAGGAGAGAGGGAGAGAAATATCAATGTGCGGTTGCCTCTCGTGTGTCCCCTGCTGGGAACTGGCCTGCAACCCAGGCATGTGCCCTGACTGGGAATCGAACCGCGATCCTCTGGTTCGCAGGCCCGCGCTCAATCCACTGAGCTACACCAGCCAGGGCAAGGACAGACTTTTCAACGGTGGCTCAGACCAACAAACCAGCAGGTAAATGAGCCTTAACCTGAAATGTACACCTCACACAAAAATTACCTCCAAAGGGACCGTGGGTTTAAAAGCAAACTACTAACCTATCGAACATTAAAAAAACTGGAATTAGGCCTTTGGATCTAAGTCTGGGCGTTAATGTTCTTAGACGTGAGACGGAAGGCAGGACCCATGAGAGGGAAAATGACAAGCTGACCTCCATCACGTGGGAAACTTCCATCTGCGGAAGCCCCTGCTCAGACGACGAAAGCGTGAAGTTGCAGGCTCGGGAGAAAATGCCGACGCAGGGAAAATACTTGCGAGCCACGTATTTGACAAATGACTATTATCCGAACTATATAAAAAGAACTCCCCGAACTCAACCCGATAAAATAAACAATCCAATTAGAAAATGCCAAAAGACACACGCGAGCGTTTGCTATGAAGACATACAGATGGGCCAAACAGCACATGGAAAGATGTTCATTATCATTAGCCATTAAGGAAATGCAAATTAAACCGCAACGAGATATCGCTGCGTCCCGATGACAATGACGAAAATAAAAAGTGGTGACACCAAATGCTGGACCGCTTGCCGGTCGCCCCTGGGACTCGAGTGATGCCGCTCCCGTGGAAACGTGTGGCAGTTTCTTAGGGCACTGCCGGTCCCCGCCACTGCGCCCGCCGGCACCGCGCCCCCCACCAACGAGCATTCGCACGCTCAGACGCATCTGCACGCGACGCGCAGGGCGCCTCCCTCAACACCGACCAGCCAGGAGTCCTTCCATGGGTCCCGGTGTAACGCACCGTGCCGCGTCTGCGCCCGCGTCCGCAAGGACTCACAACGCAGTCTGGTTTCCCAGTAACAGGTCCGGCCTTCGCGCGGCTCCTACCCGCACAGCCCTGAGCTCTAAGGGGCAGCGGGCGGGGTGTCCAGCGGTCGGCTGGCGCGCAGTCGCTTAGACGAGGACGCGCGCGTGTACCTGTTTTTGCGCCCACGGGGCGATCCGCAGTGTGGGTCGCGCTGCGTGACCTCTCTCCCGGGACCAGCCTCTGCAGGTCCAGCACGCGGGCGCAGCACCCCTACCTGCCGAGCAGGACGCAGCTCCGAGGGACACACCTGCAATACCGCGGTGCTTCCTCAAGGGTGCGCTGTGGGTGCCTGCGCTCCGGGCGCGCCCCGCGACGCCGGTGGCCTGGGCTCCTCCGGCTTCCGCGGTACCGTGGCAAGCAGCTTCATGGTCGGAGGAGACGAGAACCAGATGTCCTGTGCAGAGAGAGAAAAACAGAAAAAAGAAATAGGAAAATGTTTGTGACAACTTTGCTTCATTTACCGAAAAATTGTTCCATATTAATCGCTTGCAAAGATAGTTAAGTGGAATCAGATATCCACATCGGTGTATTACAACATCCCTTAAATGTGCACATGCCAACTGCTGCGAGTTCGGGGAAACAAAGCTGGTTTTCCTTAGTATGTTTCCTATTTATTGCAACATTTGAATTCTGTCCAAACCGTCCCTCGTTCGGATCTCAGCTCACTTTTGTTTGAGGGGGTTCGAAACGACGACCGCAAGGAGGAGAACAGAGCCCAGCCCCCTTTCCTGTTTTCCTCTCTGTATCTAAGGTTCTGCAGCGCGCGTTTGCTTACGTGTGTTTGTGCCCTTGCCGTCAGTCCAGGGTGCCGCGGCCCGGCCAAGGCGCACAGGTGCGCTCGGAAGCCCGCGTGACGCGGCGGGGATTCCTGCGCCAGCCCCGGTCGGACCCAGCGTCTCCCGCTCCCCGCCCCCGCTCGGTGGTTCCCGCCGGCTCTCAGGGGTGGGCCGGGCGCTCCGTTCTGGGACAGGTTCTCAGGTGGGAAGTTTCCGGGCGTCGGTCACTCAGGACGCAGTGACCGACCTGCCCCTCCTGCCCCGAGACCTGGCCCACACACCCCCGCCCGCCGCCCCGCCCCGCCCCTGCGGGCTCGTGCCGGGGAGACCGTGGCCCACGCCCCCGGGGCACACGTGCTGGGGAGGAGGGTGCAGGTGCGCAGGCCGTTCAGCGCGGACACAACTGCGTCCGCGTCCCCAAGCAGCTCTGCAGACGAACCCTGTGCACTCCTGACCCCTTTCCACGGCGGGTCCTCATCGGCAATCTTAAGCACAGTCGTCCCCGTTCACAGTCCGGGAATAATCCGTTTGGGTAACATTTCAGCCACGTGTCCACCCAGCTAGCCGTGCGATCGACGCCGGGCACGTGGTCTGAACGGCCACACGCTGGTCCGGACCCACGTCAGAGGGATTCTTTGTAGGGAACCACCTTGGCAGACAAGAGTTCCAGGAACAGCGCACAGTGAGGCGTCGGCTGTCCCTCCGACCCTCGAGGGGATGCTGTGCTTTGTGTTGAGATCTGAACACTCTCAACACGGGTTCTAGGTCAGCGCCTCCCGGCGCCGGCCCCAGGAGCACGGCGGGACGTTCCTTCGGAGGAAGAGACCAGCCTCTGAGACACCCCGGGCACTGCAGTCTCCCATCCGCGGCGAAGGAGCCTGGCCCGGCCTGCAGAAGAAAGCCAGCTGCTTCAGCCGAGCGACCTGCCTCCGTCTGTACGTAGGACAGAAACCACCCACGTTTCTGTGAGCACGACGCCAGGCCGCAGGGCAGCGAGGACGGCCACACCACCAACCGGCCTTGTTCTGAGGTCGAAAGAGGCCGCGGCTGGTCTTTATTCACCCGTCTCAGACCGGGAGAGGCCGTGATCAGCAGCGTGGGCAGGACAGGCAGAGATCACAAGAGCCACAGCCGAGCAGGGACACTCCCCACCCGTCGGGGGTCTCCGAGGGCACGAGCGGGGACCCGAGTGACAGCGGGGAAGTCCAAAAGGCACGGAGGCTGGCGCGACGCAAACCACAACCACACACCCGGGGAAGCAGTGCGTTCTGGGCAGGACGCCCCGAGGCCAGGGGGTGGGGCAGCCTGAGGCAGGCGAGGGCCTGGGGGACAGGTGAGGACGGGGAAGGGGGGGGGCAGAGCCAGCGGGGGCCGCCCCCCTAGGCACCTGGGCCTGGACGCACGAAGGCCTCGAAGGGTTTGGAGCTGGGGTGCGGGGTGAGCGCTTGGGCCCCGGGCCCACATGCCTTCTCCTCCCGGGAGCGGAGGCGGCGAGACTGAGACCGGCCGCAGGGAGGGTCCTGTCCTGGCAGACGTGAGGACGGCTCGGCTGCGCCGTCGCTCGGAGAAACGCGGAGACTCGTCCAGAAACACAGGCGCTGGAGGGAGGTCGGGCAAGAGTCCGCGTGGCGTGGGAGACAGGTGACCAGGGAGGGCAGTCCAGGGCAGGGCCCCACGGGGGGGGGGCACCGTTTGGACACTAGAGGGCCTCTGCCAAGGGGGCTGACGTCACTGAATTCTTCATTTTGTGCCCCCACTTAGGTACATGGGCACCCTTCTCGTGTCCACCATCTGTACAAATGGACTCGTGGAAAGCGATCTGTTTTTGAAGTGTTGCTAAGAAGATGCGGAGCTGAAGGACATGCATGTCGTCTGCTTATAAAATAAACATTTTAACCGATATTATGTTACCAGAAAAGTCTGTTGGTTTCCAGGGGTTTTACTGGAAGCATGGCCCAGCGGATGGAAACAGCAGAATGTGGAAAATGCGGTGTGACCTTCAGCCTGAACTTTGGCGACCAGAACTCCAAGGTCACACACATCTGCCTCTCCCAAGGACCCCAGGTCCACCGTGGAAAATGAGGAGCCCTGTGGGGAAGCAGCAGACTGAGCTGGAGGTAGCAATACCTTCTGCACAAGATCTGTGCTGTCTTTTCCCATACGTGTACTGTTACTTTTTGCTTTAACAAGATTTTTTCTTCACTCTTCTGATTTTAAAAATGGAACGAAGACAATGGAAACCTCGCCGCGGAGAGGCACGAGCTGGGCAGACGGACAGAACACCTAGCTGGCACGCCCGCCGTGTGCACGCACGGCCCAGAGCCCATCGCACTTCCCAGGAACGCGTCAGCGGGACGGACAGCCTCAGATCAAACCCTGCAGCCCCGAAACCGCTGAAGAGAGAAAATGGGGGTACGTGAAAGAAGGCTTTGCTCTTCACTTTCTGGGCGAGAAATCACGTATGAAAGCGACTGAGCCGAAAGATGCTTCTCTGACTTCACTGTTGGAGATCATCCTTGAGCAGTTACTGGATGCATACGGTCCACGGGAAACGTGAGCTTTTATAATACCTGGTCTTTCCTTCCCACGGCAGCGCTTCACGCCCGGCGAAACGTCTGCGAGGAGGAAGCCGGGCCAGCTTTGCCTCCCCGAACACGCAGACGCCGCCGTGCCCCCGTCTTCTCTCCCGCTGCCTGAAGTTCCCGAAAGCACTGCCGCGAGCAGCCACTCAAAGTCCGAGGTCAAAGAAAAGACACCGCCTAACAAAGAAATTGATCCCGGGGCAGCGGTGGAATTCTATAATCAGACCCGTATTCCAGACTCCAGCGTCCTCCGCAAATCGCCTCTGAAATGTAAAAATTTAATTTGTCAACATGTTTACATCATATCTTCCATCACTGTCGAGACGGTGGCAGGGCGCGGGGACTCGGGGCGGCAGACGCCGGGCGCGCTGAGACGAGACGACGCGGGCTGATTGGAGTCCGCTCCGGGCGGAATTGTCTCGGACAGCTCGGCAATCAGATTATTAACTCGGACCCCAGATCCTCTGTCTCTTCCCCGGGATTAGCATGAAAATTTTGATATGGATCGATAAGCAATCTTTCCTTTATAAAGAATCTCTGCCGGCTTCATTAATCTGTGTGTATGTTTACGTCAAAGAATTAAGACATCTTGATTACTGCGGCTTCTCCTCCTTGCAGTTCTTCGGGAGAAAAATCTCGTATAGATTTATTAAATAAATGGCTGGACTGCTTACCTCAAAGAAAACTGCGTCCTTTCTTCCCCTTCTCGCCCCCTCCGTCGGACCCAGGGCAGCCGGCGCAGAGCGGGCCGCTTTCTGCAAACCAGCGCGGGCGCCCCAGCTCCCGCCTCGGAATCCGGTTTTTGAAGGAAATTGCAGCCAGGGACTAACTTCACTGTGGAGCGGCTCCCACGCCCTGCCCGAGCGAGCGGCCGCCTTCCCCCACGTGGGCGCCCCCTGGGTGCCTCATCAGGCCAGGTCGTTTTCTCCGGTTTCCAGGTTTTGTCACTGAAGTTAGCTTTAGTCATCGTGGGATGTGGTCTGTTGAGAGAGGAAGTGCCCCAGACTTTTTGGGGGTGTGTGCAAAGTACTTCGTTCCAGGGTCACTGTGGATGGGGCGCACCCACCCCAGGACGGGAATTGTGAACAGGTGTGATCGCGGGGGGCACTCCCGCCCCAGGTCCCCCGTCCCCTATGCAGTTTCAGTAACGCAGGGACGTCAGTCAGCTGCTGTAAGGAGTCCCGATCAGGGCCTTCTCCGTCTCAGGTGGCAGCAGGCGGCAGGCAGGGGGACTGCGGGAGGCAGGTGCGTGGATTCTCCCAGCCAGGATGTACCTCGGGGGGAAGAGGAGGCACTTTCCTCCAAGGAGCTCGGGAGGCCCGAGGATGCACCGGGAGTCCCCGCTGGGCCGCTGTCCCGCTGTCCCGTCCCCATCCCCTCGGTGCTGCTGCCGCGCGGCTGTGTCAGGAGGAGGCCTCGCTGTGCGGGCAGGGGTGGGGAGCTGGTTTGAGGTGGGCCAGCTGCTGGGCCTTGGGCGGGTCACTCGGAGCTCACCCGCCTCGGTGAGCCCGTTTGTGGAAGATGGCAACATCCTCTCTGAGGTCGGGTCGGCTTGGTGGGCAGGGGGGGGGGGGGTGGTTCAGGACTTTAAAAGGGAAGGATCCGGCGTGGCATTTGAAACGGGACGTTCACTGCATACCGCACCTGGGTCGATCAGCGTTCGCGCTCCCCATGATTGAAGCGGAGTCTGGAATTGTTCCTTTGCTCTCTACTCCCGTGTTTCAGAATTCTGAAATGACTATCGGAAATACGGGGGTCGAAGCGTTTTCTTGTGTCGAGCAGGGAGCTGCCGACACAGTGATGTCGCTTAGAGACATCTCGCTCTTCGCGATGTTTAAAATGCACAAGACACATGACACGGGTCAGCGCTGTCTCTAAATGCCACCCCCCCGGGTTCTGGGGGCTCACGGTGTTTATCCCGCATGACACACGAGAGTGTGTTTCCCCGTCACGGGCAAAGGCAGACGTTGGATTCCCGTGCCGATGGTGAGGGACAGTTTGCTGCGGGCCACACGGAAGGCAGACCCGAGCTGTGCCGGCTCGCACTCCCCAAGAGCAGGGGCGAGGGCGTCCCGGGGAGCTCTAAAACCCTCGCTCTGTTTAAACGGAGCGTTCGAGTGACGGAACTGGAATTCTAATGCCGTGTTCCCCAGGGAACAATCTCATTGTTTTTTTTACATTGCAAGCCGCCTCAGTCTGGTCGGAAAAGAAAGGTACCGTTATTTCCATTATAATTCCACAGCAATTTTTTCTTTTGCTTAGCTCCTCAAATTATTAGTTTAATAAAGGAAAATGTTAGTGTGATTTTAATTCCCTGAATGATATTGTAGATGATAGGAGAAAATAATACTATTGCTTACTTGGCTCCTTCTATAAGGGGTTACATGTTTTCCCATGGGCATGGTGATATTACGTTTGTTATTGTAGCTTCATTTCCTTTACAAAGGAAAAGACAGCGCAGACCCCAGATTTCCCACACCGAGACACTGGTGTTGAATCAATTAATACACATGTTAACATACTGATTACTAATACATGTTGTATATACACACAGACGTAAGATTCCACTCTGTTCTCGGGAAAGAATCGAGTTCCCCCAATTTCCAGACCCCCCACAATGATGGCTATGAGGCCCCACATACTTCTTTAGGGAACCTCATTCACGCATTTGAATGAGGAGCCCAGATTTTCTGGGAAATAGAAGTATAAGCAGGCTCTGCGTGTTTTTGTTACCATTAAAAGACTGCACTTGATCGTGGTACGCTTTGCCCGCAGTAAAGGATGCAAAGTTAAACTGGGCAGACTGACACGGCTGGAAACCCGCGCTTGTCGAGACCCGGGCGGTGGCCGGAACTTCACCCTGGGGGCGAGCTCACCAGTCACCTGCTGCAGCTGCACAGGTGCCGTCAGAGAGGAAGGGGCTCCGTCGTGCAGCGAGAGCCGCGGTCCGGGCCAGCGGGCGCGCGCCTCTCCGGGCCCCGCTGCCCAGCAGCAACAGGCAGGGGCAGGGGGCACCCGCTCCCTCCGTGGGCCGCCCCGAGAGGAGCCCCCACGATCCACTGTGGACGGGCCGCCGCCTCTGCTCCGGGGGAACCGCCATCTGTTGTCCAAGACCGCTCCCCACGCAAACGTCCTTGTCGCCACAGTCTGGGGCAAAGGCTGTCACTCCTCTTCAAGGAAGGTGGAAGGCAGGGGTGTCAGCCCGTTGGCGTCTCTGGGCCACACGGGAAGACGAGTTGTCTTGGGCCTCCCGTTACGCACATTGAGACCCATAATCCCGAAACAATCTCATCATGTGTTAAGCAAACTGACGACCGCGTTGGGCCACGTCCACAGCCATCCTGGGGCTGTGGGTTGGACTGTCCCCCCCCCCTCCCCGCCCGATGGAAGGAGGCAGAAGAGACCCTCAGACCATTTCACACCCACGCCATCCGGTCCCAGCGCGTCCTCTCCCCACAGTCGGTTCTCGCCCCCATGGTCACCCCCAGGGCGGTGCCTCGGACTCCGGAGGAGGCGTCCTCAGTGGCCACCGCCTTCGGTCACCACATGCACAGACGGCAGGAGCAAGACCTCGGGATCCCACGGGAGCAAAGTTCACACCAGCGTGTCAGGAACCGCACGCGGCTCCTCCAAACCACACGGCGCACGTGTGATCTCACACACAGAGGCCAGTGGCGGCGACCCAGGCCCGCACACACCCTCCTCCTCCGGTCTGCACAGGGCCCAGCACTTCTCCGCGGCCCTGGGGCCAAGCGCCAGCTCGGCGGATGGGACTCAGTGGCCCCGCGAGTGGGCCCTGCCGCACGGGGCGCGCACCGGCTTGCGCGTGAAGGAAGCCCGTCGGGCAGGGAGGATGGCTGTGAGGCGCACCTGCAGGCGTCCCGCGGTCCCCGTCGCACACCGCTGCTGCAGGAGCCCAGCCGTGTGCGTCTGGGAGGGAAACGGGGCTGTGCGCGTGCGCATCGCTATTCTCCCGCCGAGCGCCCTCCCCCGCCCCGCCCCGCCCCCAGGTTCCGTATGGAGCCCCTTGCTGAGGGCTCTGCGGCCCGGGGGAACCTGTTCGTGGGCCCGGCCGCCTCCCGAGGGTGCAGGGAAAGGGCTGCAGGGCGGACGCGCCTCGCCCGGCGCTCTTCACGGCTCCCGTCTCTCCTGCCGCGTCGCCCCCGGCCTCGCCCCGGTGCCGGCCCGCCTGTGACCCCAAACCAAGCCCACGGCTCTTCCCGACGCCGAAGCTGCCCTAGGTGGCGTGTTCGGGTCCCCAGCCCATCGGAAACCCTAACCCTCGAGGTGCTGGTTGCAGGAAGCGAGGCCCCGGGGCGGGGGGAGGGGGGGGACCAGGGCCTGAGAGCAGAGCTTCCTGAACGGGATTGGCGGCATTTTCGAAGGTGCAGGGAGGGGAAGCCGCGGCGGGGAGACAGGCCCCGTACCCCTGGAGGGCACTCTCTGCGAACAGCGAGCTGCCGCAGCCCGGCGGCCCCCAGCCCTGGGGGGCGTGAGTGTCTGCAGTGCTCTGTGGCCGCTGCTGCTGCTGCTGCGCCAACTGAGGCAGGGGTCTGCCCGCGGTCGACCGTCACGGGTCTGCGCCTGCTGCATTCCTCAGGAAGGAAGTGGGCGCGGGGAGTTCAGCGAGAGCCCAGATCCGCTCTGCAGTCCGAAGGTCTCCTCGGAGCCCGGGCGGCAGAGCTGCCTTCGCCAGCGCTGGACGCTGGGTTCGTGCCGTGGCCGGGTGCGCTCCCGAACACCCCCCGCCAGGTTAGAGGGAGAAGACACTTCTGTCCTCCAGGAACGGACGGTTTAGGGAGGAGGCAGAAATAAGAAGAACGTTTACGCACGGGATCTGATTTCGGGGATGGAGCAGAGAGCCTGCAGGATCATGGGGAAGGAGCCCTTGGGGTCACGAAGTCAGAGTCAGAACCACAGACACAGGCCATTTCGGGTGAGCTAATGCCCAGCCGGACTCCGCATGTGTCCCTTAGATCTACTCGCTGCCCGCAGGTGCGGGTCAGGAAAGTGCCCGTTTGGAGGTGCTGGAATGCGAAGCCCGTGAGCCTCCCGGGGCCCGCAGTGTCCAGCAGAACTTCCATGTGCAAACGCCAGCAGCCCGACTCTAAAATACCTGGGAGGGGTGGACCGTGCAGCAGGCTCGTCACCAGCAGAGGCGCGTGGGGCGGTGCCGGCCCGCCCGTCTCAGGGGCCCACCTGCAACCACACCGCCGCACCTGCCCGTCCGGCCCGCCCAGGCTCCCCGCACCGACCACAGGCCACCGCCGGCGAGCGAGACACCAGCCTCCCCGGTCGCCAGGACTGATATTCCTAATAAAGCATCCTTCTTAACAAAACTGAAAATCAATCACTGGAGAAGTTTCAAAATTGACACCAGCCTTTTGAGAGACTGGAAATAGATCTTCCTGTCAAAGGCGAACAGGGCCGCCCTCTCTCTGTGCCGTGCGGGGAGCAAAATTATCCGATTTTCATTTCCTCAATTTCACTCCACAGCGGAACAGCGTGTGCGTATCGATCCCTCTGCGGAGACCGAGAGCAGGAGAGCTCTTCACCCCAGCGGGGTCAGATGGTTTGTGGGTGTCTAATTACACCTCGAGAGAGCGTATAAATCTTCCCCAGTCATTACCGGGCGATCGAGTCCAAAGGCATCATCCGAATCCTTTTAACCCACCACTCATCCCCTTTGTTTTATGGGAGGTCATAGATCTCGGAGTTAATATTATCATGCTTCATGGACTTTCAAATTTGTATCGGAAATAAGATTTGCTGCATGAGAAGGCCGGTGTGCTCCTCCGTTTGCACAAGGAAATCCATAACTGTGCATCACCACGCCCCCCCACCCCCAGCTTGTACACGTGCGAGGGGCTGGACCCTGGATCCCCCCCCCCCCCGAGATCTGACTCCCCGGCGATCACCTCACTCGAGCACACAAAATAGTCGCCGCCCAGGGAACACGTTTAATTCTTTCAAAGGACGCTATTCCATTATGTAGGGTTAAGTTCTACCAGGAGAACGGATGGTATGAAAAGAAACTAGTTCTCTGCACACGAATAGTCAAGGTCAGCGCCGAGGTTAGGGAGACCACACCACACCGCGCCGGCTCCTGGTCGGAGTGCGGTCCCCGATCGTCACGGCGGATTCCGGCGAATTGCACTAGCCGTGATGTTGCTTTCACGTTTTTTAAACAGGAAAAAATATTGTATTACTTTAAAATGAGAGGAAGCAAGAACTACCACTCACATGGGGAACTAGGATAAACTTCTTGTCTCGAAATCACCAGGCTCGGTCAGCAAGTCCGGGAGAGGGGTTACAGCGCTCACTGAGCAGACAAGCCGACCGGTGGGCCCCCGCCCCGGCCAGGGCAGAGCTGAGGGCGGGGCGGGGCCGCGTCCCTTTTTGGTTTTCCCTCGGACCCACGCCCACCCGCCTGGACCTGGGGCCTGGCCTGGCGAGCCCTTCTGCAGCTGGCTTTGTTTGCCCGCAGACACTTTTTCCAAGTCAGCGAATGCGGATTTACATCATTCTTTTTAATAGCTGAATAGTATGGATGTCCTCTAATTTATTTAGCAGATTCCCTTTGATGGCCATTTAGGTCGATTCCAATTTCCTCTAAAATAAATAATGTTGTGATGAACGTTATTGTGCTTATATCATTTCTGACTTATTTAATTCTTCCTGTCGAAGACCCCAGGATCAAACCTAACTGTGAACGGTCAGCTTACTTTAAATCCGATCATTTCCAGAGGTCTGTCCCAATCGTCCGGGAACGTCCCCCGCTTGCCCCGCTCGGCCCCACGCGGGAGAGGGTGCCTTCCTTTCGTCTTTTGTCTGTTGCCTTTCCCCTCCGATGGCACAGGACAAACAAGACCCCACGGCCGTTTTCGCGTGCAGTTACTTCATTCCTAGGGACCTGGACCGCCTTTCCCTGCTTCGCTGGCTGCTCACGTGTCTACCTGTGCGGGTTCCCCAGCAAAGCACAGTTCGAGTCCCCTGCAGTCAGAGAGGCGCCTTCCGTCCTCGAAAACTCCAGGGGCCCTGCGAGTCCGGTCCGTCAGCTTCCATCGGCACTGAAACCTTCGCTGATGCTCCATTTGTTTTCCCTCGGAGGGGGTGCATCGTTCACTCACCGACATTTTTGATCTTGATGATCTCAGATGTGTCTGTGCCGCCGAATCAAGGCCTCTCTACACGGAAGCCCGTGCCTGGGCGCCCGACGCTCTCGCCACGCTGTGCTCCTGTTGACGCTGGTGACGGGCGTTTGTGACCGGGGGTGAAGCCCCTCTCTTCCTTCCTCCTCAGAGGCGAAACTCTGGATTCGGAGGTGGGGCTTCAGACCCCCGACGGGACCCTTCCTTCCCAGCCGCGGGACCTAGAGCACTTCTCATGACCTCGTGGTGTGTGAAGGTCAGGACACGGAAAGTTCAAGGCTGTTTTCTCTGGTGAGAGGCAGACGTGCTCCTCCGTTCAGGAGCATCCGACACCTTGTCCATCCACCAGCCTGAGACGTGAGCAGAGCGGGCGACCGGGTCCCGGAGGTGGGCTGACCGAGTACCGCGGCCAGGCCCCTGCGCTTTCAGGGGAAGAAACAGCCCAGAGTTCAGGGCAACACAGGTGTGCTGCGGTGTCAGGTGTTACCACCACACCACAAGGACGTCACTTCCTCCGTGTGTCTCTCCCGCAGCTCCTGGAATGGGACCCGACGCCTGGTTCACTTCGCTCAATGTAAGATTCAGACATTCACAACATTTTCAACAATCGCTGTAGCCACTGTGGACCATCGGACAGAACGGGGGGTCAGCACACTGGTGACGTAAGGTTCTCGGTGTCTCTGTTTTATCGGTGACAGCCCGCGATCTCTCTCTGGACAAAGGGCCGGTTTCAGGACGTGAGCTGCGAGGAGCTTGGTTTCCCGAGGCTGAGACCCTCCGACACATGGCCCCGGGGTGAACAGCACCCACCCGAGAGCCCTCCGCATCACCCCTGTGTGGTCCAGCGCACCAGGGACCCGGCCTGCGACTGGCCGAGTGCTGAGAACCAGCCGTGTGAGTCTGACCTTGGAGTCCCCCCGCCTCCGTCGGACTGTGGCCGGTTAACCGTCAGTTCGACAGAGCAGGCCACCTGCTCCCACACTCGGGCCGCTTGGCAACCACAGATAAGGGGAAGAATTCACCCCCGGAATGTGCAGACGCATAAAGAACACACTGCTCAGGACGGAGAACACGCTGACTAAAAACCAGGCTAAAGATCCGCACAGACGCTTCAGCAAAGAAAGGCCCCCACGCACCGCGAGTCCACCGTGGACCGTCAGTGAAAAAACGAAGGGCTGGAATTTCTGCTCTGCTCCTTTAAGGGGGAAATGAAAGGCCTCTCGCACAAGGAAATACATTCTTGGGTGGCTCCATCGAGAGCCACCTTTGCAGGTAACGATTTCTGGCGTCAAATGCAAGCCCCGACAACGTGGCCACCTGAACCTGGGCTGCGGCTCTAGGTGGCGGGAAAGCAAGGGAACCTGTGGGCACAAGTTCGGGAATGAGAGCTAATTCCTGGCAGTCCGGGGTGTGTGTGTGTGGGTGGGGGGTGATGGAGGCGGTACCAGCGCCCTCCTCAGGAAGAGTCGGGATGGGCGGGGCGACGACGCTCCTCGGAGACCGGAAGGCAAATTAAACAAAACCCTTGCCTCTAGGGAGTGGGACTCGGGGAGAAGGAGCAGCACGCAACCCTTACAGAACTACTTCTCAGTCGCATGCCCATTAGTTAATAAAAATGAAATCTTTTCAAAATCAAAAAACGAGTAAAATGGGGCCTAGGACAAAAGTATATTAGGAAGGGTTACACCAAAACAGGAGTCGTGGTTCTATGCAAGGAGGGAGTCAGGGCACGTGCCTGCTTTGTTTATTTTGCCAGTTTACATTTCTTAATACTTAAAGAGGTTGTGTAATTTAAACTAATTCTCCAGAGTACAGGTATTTCTTTTATCGTGCAGAAAGATAACATTTTGAAACGGTTTGGGGATGAGAAGGGTGGTTCCACTTCGAGCAGCGACCTTGTCTGGTGCCACCGTCTCCTTTCTTCTGCTCTCAAGTCAGAAACAGTGACGCGCGAGTCATCGCCACTGTCTTCTTCGCAGAGACGTTTTGCGCGCCCGTAAGCGACCTTTCCAGACTGGGCGAGGTCCAGCTACCGTCTGCACACAGACAGGCTGGTTCCTTCATCACCAGGGCATCTGTTTGTGCTTTAGCATGTAACGAAAATGTCTTTTAAGTGACTCGACCAGATACTGTCCCGTGTTTAAGTACAAACCAGGCAACTAAATAATAAACCAGCATATGGAAGTCTGCAAAGAACAATCTCAATGCACACGTACTTCCTGTATGAAAACAACTCGATTTAAGGAATGCAGTTGTTTTCCACGGACGTTTTATTTCCAGCGCCGAATCGTCGCCAGTTGCCTCTTGCTTTTGTTAACATCCCACTCCGGATGAGGGAAACCGCGTAAACTTTAGAAAATACTTCGTGTGAGTATTAAAAAGTCAAAAGCCTGAGCATCGCACGGGCTACAAACCAGACGCACTAAACTGCACCTTGGAGAACTGCGCGCTCGTTTGTTGCGGTCGGGAGCGACCTCAGAAGTCGCGTCTCCTGGAACCCGGACCGCGCCATGCATTCCCTGCGCCCTCCGCCGGCATCACGGGTGCGTCCGCCTCTTCCCGGAACCGCTCCGCTCCGACTCTGGAATTCCTGGGAAAACTACCGATAAAGAATTCTAATGCTCTGGACAGAGACCGACAGTTTGAAGGAGAAATGCTCTCCGAACCTCTGTACTCCCAGGTCTGGGGACAGAGGCGCCGGCTTCCTGGACGGGGCGCCCACCCAGCGGACACTCCAGAGCGCCGGACCCCCATGTGGGGACGCTCGCAGCCTGGGGGCCCGGACCTGCTTTGCCGGGAGACCCGCTGCCCTATTACCAGGCCTCCAAGGTCATTGTGGCGGAAGCCCGAGAGAAACCCGCAGCAGACCTGCGGACCTGCGGACGGACACACAGAAGGGAAGGCTGACCCCAGGGACACAGTCAGGCAGAGTCCGAGGTCCCTGCCCCTCACACAACAGAAACCCGTGAGGACGGAGCCAGCCACGGAATGGAAACCAAAACACCAACCTTTTTTGTTGTTTACCATTTTTCTTTACTTACCACAGTCACCACAGCAATCCGTTGAGGGTCGAAATGGGTAGAGAGCTCCGTTTTCTAAGCGGATCTCAGTGGGTTAGGAGGATTTTCTAGCCCAAATGCACCGACTCGGGAAGTTACCATGGGAAATCTCTGAAAGCCGGAGTTTCCTGAAAAGGTGTTCACGACAGAACCTCCATCGTGCCAACGCAGGCACAGGTTGTGGGGGACGGGTGCCCGACTCGGTGGGCCGATCCCCAGTTCCCACTAACCCCCGGTCTGAAAGCCCTCCGGCATCCCTCAGGGAGAGGGTCAAGGACAGGAAGCCCGGCCCAGCAGACACCGAACGCAGGGGACGGGCCACGGCCCCCACCGGTGCTGGTCAGTGGGGAGGGGTGGGCTGGGTCTGCGCGCAGCTGTGAGTCTCTGGGGGACACCGAACTTAAGGCCAGTCTACAGTCCCGAGAAGGCTGGGACGAGCCAAGCCGTCCGACCCGTCACGAGCTCATCAGAGCCGGGGCCCCGAGGGTTAGGCAACGAGTCTGTCCCCGGCAGGCGCAGTCCGACCCTCTGGCCGGGGCACAGAGGGACAAGAGTCGGCCCGGGGAGGAAGGGACGCAGCCTCGGCGAGAAGGGAACGAAAGGTGGTGTGTGTGGGGGGGGGGCCCACGCACCGGACCCTGCGCCTGGCGCCCCCGCGGCTGCACGCGGTCCCCGATTTCGCGGACGACACTCTCAGCGTGCTTCGGGAGTCGAGCCGGCAAAACTGTGAAACACGCACAGTCAACACGCGGGACGTGTTCGTACCTCCTCCCGTCTTCCACGCTAGAGTGGACACGGGAACTCGCCGATTGCGATGTTCTTTTCTAAGTGCCCGCTGCTAGGACAGCGGCCACCACACAGTCTAGCAACGCTGTTCCGAACGACGCCAAAGGCGACCGAGCGCCCCGGGAGCCGTCGGGCAGAGAGCAACGCAGCGATGCTGTTGGCCAACCCGACGAAACGGTGACACGGAGTTCTCAGCGGTAGAGCTGCAGAGCCATGTGCGTCGGGGGCAGACGGGCTTGAGCGCGGCTGCTTTCCGGTGTTTCGGTGGCCCCGGGCCACTGGAGGCTAGGGCGGGCCGAGGGGGCACGTCCCCGTCCCCACACGTCCGCCACCCCGCCCGGGGGTGCCACGCCCCTCCTCGCCGAAGGTCCTCCTGCCTGGCTCGGGGCCCGGCGGGCACTTCCGCCTCCTGGGCTTGGCTCCTTTGCGGGGCCCTCACCCCTCTGCCTCCCCAGCCTGGGGGACGCCAGAGAACTGGGATCGGTCGTGTCTGGACGGTGCGAGACCGCGGACGTCCTACCACAGGCCAGCGAGCGTCCCAGTGCGGGTGGTCAGGCGGAAGCCTGCGCTGTGGGGAAGCCGCCAGCAGCGAGTAGGGAGATAAAACGCACCCAGGCAGGCGACCCTCGTTTGCCCCGGAACGTGCAGACCAGGGGCCCTGCGACCCTGGGGCCTGAGGTCCCCTCCCCAAGGCCCCGATGAGTCTAGTTCCCGTTGCAGACTCCCAAGTTTCCTCGGAGGGGATCCGTCTGCACAGAGCTGCTCGGCGGATGGATGGCTCTCCTGGAAGCCAGGGCTCCCCAGTCCCCGCGCCCCGGCAGCCCCCCGTGGGCGCCTCTGTTCCGTGCAGCTGTGCGGAGCCAGGCTCCCAGCTTCCCTCGCACCGCCCTGCACCGGCGCCTGCTCCGCAGGGCCCAGCTGCCTGCCGTGGGGGGGGGGGGCACTCTCGGGCCCCTCAGAGCTGCGTCGGCCCCTCCCTTCCTCCCAAATCCGCCCGAGTCTCTGACGCGGTGCCGGTTAGAGTTCTCCAGGGAACGGAGCCCACGGGAGACCTGTGATTGTCTGACAGTGGCATCTGGGGGCGACCAGACCTCTGGGCACGGGTGCCCAGCTGACGGGAAGAAAAGGGGCCGCCACGCAGGCCCCGTCTCGCTACCCGGACCTGCTCGCTCTCCGCCCGGGCTCCCCTCGGCCTCCCCGCCACCATGGCCCTCTCGGCCCCACCCTGCCGTTAGGGACCTTCCTAAGTGTCACTGGTCACACCTGCGTCATGAGAACTCTTCTGGCCCCGGCCAGATAGCTCAGTCGGTCAGAGCATCTTCCCGATACGCCCAGGTTGTGGGTTCGGTCCCCGGTCAGGGCACAGACAAGAATCAACCGATGACGCATCAATAAGTGGGACAGCAGATCGATGACTCTCTCTCTCTCTCCCTTTCTCTCTGGAAAGTCAGTCATTTCTTTTCCAGGTCTTCAGGGGCTCCTTCGTGGAGACCAGGCGAGTCCCTCAGGCTGACGTCAGGCCCTGGGGCGGCACGGTGCCTCCCCCTCCGATCCCAGCTCTACCTGAGCCTCACCTCGGCTGCTTCGTCACGCCCCAAGGCGTGCCCCCCCTTCCTCCAGGCTCCCAGAGGCCCTTCCCTCTGCGGGGTCCCTTCCCTTGCTCTGCTCACAGCTGACATCACCCTACCCTCCCGTGAGCACCCGCTGCGGTGGGAAGGCACGCCCACGTGCACGGAGACCCCTGGGCGGGCTCTGTACCGGCACCGCCTCAGGCACACGGTGCGTTGAGTGTTGAGTTTGAGTTGACGCCTCAGGGTTTGCTTCTGCCCGAGGCTGCGGAGGACCATCGGCTGTTTGCCATCGCGTCCCAGCGCAAGCAGGATGCCTGGCACCTAGCAGACATGCAATAAACACGTGCTGAATAATGAATGAGTGCCGCGCGTGATGTCTCACCGTCAGTGCCAGGGACCCCCGTGTCCTCGGACCAGCACGTTTCAAGGATGCGCCACGTCAAAACCCGATCGATGCGGATGGACAGCGACCAAACACCAGCCAATAAAGCAAACGGGTGGCTCTGGGGTCGCTGCGTTTGGGGGAAGTGCAGTGACCCTGGTCCTTTCCGGCGAAAATGTGAGTTCGATGCTGTACGGGTCCCGGGGGCCGCAGACACATGCCACACGCGGTGTGCGCTGCCCCCTTCCGCAGGCGCCAGGCCCCCCCCCCCCCGGGCTCCGGGCTGCGTCTCCCCGCCTCTGGTGTGGGTGGCCATCTTTGTCATTTCGTGGCTTGTGGACGCGTCGCTCCGGTCTCCGTCTTTGTTCTCACGCAGCTTCTCCCAGTGTCTCCTCAGTGTCCCTGTGCCCACGCCTCCTTCCCCCTCCTCCCCTGAGGTCACCAGTCCTGGGATGAGGGTCCCCTCCCATCCTCCTCGGATCCCATTTTAAGTTGAGGACATCTGCCAAGACCCCGTTTCCGCATGAGGCCAGAGTCCCAGGAGTCAGGACGTCAGCCCGTTTTTCCTGGGGGAGGGCGGGGCTCCACAGTCCAACTCAGGACAGACGTGCAAACAAACAGGAGCACCTCTGTGACCCAGGGGACGGCCGCCACTTCCATTTCTGGAGAAAAGAGGCCAGAGCCAGTCAGCCGCCTCTGCGAAACGCCATCTTTGCAGGGTCCTTGCTCGTCCCCGTCCCTGAAGCCCAAATGGACAGACGTCCAGAACTCCCGTTTGAACGTCTCCTCAGGAAGGCGGAGGGGGGGGCACTTAGCACCAAACCGGGGGCTCCTGGTGTGGCCCACCCGGCCCTACGACGCCCCGAGGGGCCCGCATTCCTGGCCGTCCAAGGTGAACGCCCTGCAGCAGGCGTGGAAGTCCGCGCCACCGGACTTCGTGGCGGCAAAGCCCCGGCAGCTGCCTGCAACATTCGCCGCATTTACGAGGACAACCTCCTGAGCGGGTTCTCGCCCCGCACCTTTCCGAACAGTGGGAGGACGCATCCCCTCTCGACGCCGAGCCGAGCGCACGGGGACCAGCCTCCTGCTCGCGCCTGTGACCAGCTTCCAGGCGAACCTGGGGAAGCAGGCGGGCCGGGGGCAGGCTCCCGAGGCAGGAGCGCGCTGGGACCCTGGGGGACCATAGCCAAGTTGCAGATTATCAAAAGCCGAGGTTTGGCTAGTAAGTGGGTGCGGCGCGCGAAGGTCTTTGGGCACAATTACTCCACGCGGAATGAAAGGCTGGGCACCTCTGGCCCGCGCGGGACGAGGGGCGGAGTCAACAGGCTCCTCCTCCGCTTCTCCCTGCGCCGCGGAGCTGGGCCGGCGGGGCCCGGGGCCCGGGGCTGTGTCGGGGGCTTTCAGGGTGTCTCCAGCGCAAATATGCACTTCCCGGCCCCTCTTCCCAGCCATCACGGTCACTTCCCGCCTGCCAGTGGGTTTTGTCTCCATTTTTCTCACCGAATCCGGCATTGTGACGGCGCGTTCCGCGGGCGCGCCCACACGTGCAATCCGCCCACGCTTTTTCTATAATATTTCATCATTAAATAGCAGAATAACCTGATATGATCCTAATTTAGTGCCAATTACACCGCATTGATCAGAGTGACCTTTTCATCCCGGAGCACAGAAATCAATCCCGCCGCAGCACAAATGTCAGGGGAGGGGGCGGCGCGTCATCTGTGACAATCAAAACACCACTTACCGGTGGAGCCGCCGCCGCCCGCGCGCCGAGGCCGCCTCCGCACGGCGGGCGGTGTTTGCCCTCGGCTCTGGCTGGGGGTGTCTCTGTGCCGGGATTTCTCTGTCCCCGCGGTGTGGAAGGGGCAAGAGGTCGCGCCCAGCGGGCAGTGCAAAGGAGAGCCCAGGAAACGGGTGAGACTCCTGACCGGTTCCAGGGGAAGGCCGCCCGCCCACCCCTCTCTGGGTCAAGGCCATGAGCAGCTCACACGGCCCTACGTTGGCCGCCTCCCCCTCCCCAGGAAAAGCTCCGCCGTTTCCTGGATTTCACTGTGGGACCCAGCGAAATCCAGGGTCCCCCAGAACGGGACACACGCATCAGGTCTGGCCCGCTCACCCTCCTGCCACGTGACAGTTCCGCGCGCCTGAGGTGACTGCTTCCCAGGACACGCGCCGGGCCCCGTGGGACACCCGGTGGTCACGGAGGGACAGGCAGCACAGAAGACGGCGGTGGGGGACCCGGGGAGAGGTCGCTTGTCCACATTCCAGCCTCGCCACTGTGCGTGTGACTCTGGGCTGCCATCAGCCTACGGCCGAGAGGAGCGGAAGGGGCCGGGGCCGGGGGCCCGGACTCAGCACCTGCAAAGCGGAGCCTGGCACGCGCTGACACCTCAACACACCTCAGCTTCGGCCGCTCCTCCCGCCACGGCCTCGAGGAGGACGGGCGCCCCCTGCGTCCCCGCACTTGGGACAAGCGGCCGCCACGCGGACATTTAACTGGAGACACTGCGGGACTTACAGTGGGCAGCGGGCTGGTGAGCGCGCTGCGACTCGGCCCTGCGGCCGGACCGCGGCTTCGAGCGTCGTCCCCCGGAGAGGTCCACCCTGAGAGGGAGACAGCTGGGCTCCTCCCCAGAGTCCAGAGGTCGCGCCCGTGGACTTCCGTTTCCGGGCGGAGTGTCGGGGCGCAGCGGCTTCCTGCGCAGCCTGGACGGATAGACGCCCCTCCGGACGCCAGGACGGACCAGGAGTGCGGGGCAGGCGCCCTGCTCCCTCCGCCCGGCCCCCCCTCCAATCCGCCTCCCCGGAGCTCGGAGCCGCTCTGGGAGTGGAGACAAACCCGCTGGGACTGTGTGGGCCTGGAAGGAGATTCGAATAGATGAAAGAATCCGAATCTGTTAAACCAGTGTCCTGGGCTCCTCCGCAGGTGAGCGGCGGCTCCGAGCAAGTCCTGTGACTGTCCGGTGTGGAGCCGGGGGCCTGTCTGCTGGTCACCGTCCTGCTCAGCCGAGCAGTTCCGGCCGGAGGGGCAGGCGTCCGTCCTCCGCAGCCTCGCCCACCGGGAGGCCGGCCCCGCCGCCGCGGGCTCCGAGCTCCCCACGCTGCCTGCCCCACTGGCTTGCATCTTGGGGCCGCGCCCCTTTCCTCCCGAACTGATGGCTTGTCCTGGTCCTCAGCTCCGGGGGGGGGCACCCCAGGCCACCTGGGATGGCGGTGTCCCCAGGGCTGCGTGAGCCCTGGCTCAGGGACATTCGAGGACCTGCGCTGACTGGGTCCAACCCATTTCCAGTTGAAGGTCCCAGAGCCGTGTGGGCGGACTGTGGAGGTGACGCCCGGATTTTTTTAAACTTGTTTCCTGACACAATCTGCAGCTTAACAGCTACACTATAAATGACATAATTAAGTTTTATACATTTCTGTATATTTGATGTATTTACCCAAATGCAGCTGTTGTTTTGTGTGCGGTTTCAGATGTTTAGAACCGAGTCAATTGCTTTCGGTAATCACACTTTCAAAGGGAAGCTCGCTTTCCCCCTTTTTTTAAACAAATGCTCTAATATAAACATGAAATGCCCCCCAAACACATCGAGAGTGTGTACGCAAGCGTCACCAGAACCGGGTTTTACCCTCATGAGAACTATCAGCATCCTGCCCTGGCTGATGGGGCTCCATGGACCGAACACTGGCCTGCGAATCAAGGTCCGCGCCTTTGTGCCGTGGACAACCACCTGGCCTGGTGCGACGCTTTTTCCCTTCCCCGGGAGTGTTGGGTTTTTTAGGTATGTCGGATTAGTCGATCCCAGCGAATCACCTGGTGAGAAGGCTGCGCATTTTTACCCCGCACTCACCGTTTCGTTGGCGGTTGCCTGGGAGGAAGCCCTTTCGGACCCGCATACACCGCCTGACGGTTCTGGGCAGGGGCACTTCTCCCCGGAGTTCGCCCATCTCGTCCTGCCCTGAGTGCGTGGGGGACGGATGAACCGACCGTAACCCGCTCCCCGGGGAACGCTCGCCCCCGTTGTATTCAATGCGCGAGTGTTCGCTTGGTCCCGGGGCCTGGACGGCATCCTTCCCACACGTTCTCTCGCCCTGGTTGCTGCGCAAGCCATACATCAGGCCCTGTTATGGACACCAAATTTTCTGGGCTTCAGATTGGAAAATTATTAACCTAATTCTTTACAAATTGCACGGAAGATAACATCTGATAATCCATTAAGCACTACTTAATCAATGTCTCCCATCATAATGCAGAAGGCCCCGATAAGGGCTGCCGCTCCGCTGATTACAAGAGCGTAATGGCACAGCCTCTCGGAGCTTCAGAGGGCCGGGAACCGGCGTCTCCCCGACGCAAGGAGCCGATGAATTAGATTGTTCCTGCCCATCACGAGCACTTTAATATTATGATAACACAACACACAGGAAGGCACTTAACCTGAGCAGACGCAATCGCTGTGGAGCTCACGATAAATAGCGTTTGAGCAGATTGGTTTCGGGGACCGTCCTCGTTCTACGAAGATGTTCGGTTGTCAGTGGCAGCTGACCGCCTTGCATCTCTTTGGACGGCCCTTGGGGCGGGCGGGCGGGCGGCAGGTGCGCGAATCTGCAGGCCGCAGCAGCCTCTGCGGGTCTGAGATTAATGGAGTAACAGGCCCCGCAGCCCAGGGATTTTAGCAAGAGGTGTGATCCTGGCTTTGCTAGGCTGGCTCGAATTCTTAGAAATCACGTGTTTGCGATATGTAACTTCATTCCAGATGAAGAGAGCTTTTTCCCTCTACATTACTTCGTGTTTTTTATTGCTGAGGCGATGCATTACCTGATTTTTAAGGGCAGAATATCATCTCCTGATATCTGCAGCCTGGGTATGTCCCAGTATTGGCTTGAGTCATTTGTCCGCCTTAGCTTGGGCCGTTTTCCTCCTGTCTGAGTGGAAGGACGAACACCTACACGTGTGTTAACTCCTCCTGCGCGGTGTGCATCTTTATAAAAAAACCACACGGTTTAGATGCAAGTGCAGTGGTGTTCAGATGACCAGCACTCACGCTGGTTGTTCGAAAGTCTTAAGAAGCAACATTCATTTCTATACACTCAAACACGTAAAAGGAAAGTTTGCGTGGGGGTGTGTGTGTAGCTACTTCCTTCCCCTCCAGGAAAGTTTACTTTTTTAAATATATAAATACATTAAAGCTTTTTTATTTTGCAAATGCAAATGTTTTCCCAATGATAATAAACCCCATGGGTCCTAATTTTCCAAATGCAGTTTTATTTTGAATACTAAAACACCAGGACGTTAAAAAACAATGTTTTTGTTAAAGTGCACGACATCTAAGGCTTTTCTGCAGCGAAGCACTGAAACCCGGCGATGGGGTGGCTGACAGGAGCCTGGTGACAGTCCCCAGCCCTGGGAAACGCAGCCGTCGGCCCCTCAGAAGAGCACGTGGGGTCGGAACAGGCCGCCCTCTCCCTTACGGAAGGGCTTCCCATCCGAGCACACAGGGCTCCCCTCCGAGTTCCGTCTGTTTAACAAAATCGGTCGGAAGTGATGACGCCAATTGCTTCACACTAAGTGCTCTTTCTGCCCCGATTTTGCAGCCCTCTGTCGCTGCGGCAGAGCCAGGGACGGCACAAAATCACCGTCTGGCCAGTTGTCACAACGACCGACTCCTCCCTTAGTTACACATAGCACAAAAAGCAGTGTGATTCACGTCCAATCAGAAGGCAACTTCTTCAGCTCAGGCTCTCTCTCCAGAATCGACGGCAGGGACCAGGGCACCGCGGTTATGCCGACCCAGGGCGCTGGTTTCCTTGCCCACCCCGGTCTCGCAGCTGACGTCCCGGCGCCTCGTCTCGGCATTTGAAAGGAAGTTCTTTGGAGCCCGCCGCACGCCCGGGCGAGGAGAGGATGGTGATGTCGTCAGCGGGGGCTGTCCCGTCCAGGCCGGTGTCCCCAGTCGGAGTCAGAGGGCGCTCCCGCTCCCCTTTGCGCCCGAAATAAAACGCGTCTTCCCAGTCCGGGAACCCGGTAACGCACGGAAAACACGCCGCAGCCACGGAGACTTGGCACCGTTAACGACCCCACGCGGTCAGGAAGGGTTCCACCTCTTTGCAGGCGTATTTCCTCGATGGTCGTTTGCCGGGTCACGTCAAACCCTGAGTCCCTCCCAGCCCGCACGTGTGACCTGCTGCTCTCGGTCTGGGAGGAGACCGCTGTCACCTCACCTGTGAGGTGCGCAGTTTTGAAATGTATACTCGGGGGACCCGTGTGTGTTGACAGCGACTTCCTGCGACTTTGGGACAATGGCTGCTTCATCCCCCTGGGTCTGGGGGTCTCCTGAGAGGTGGGAGCGCATCTGTGGGGGTCGAAAGGCATCAGGTTCTACGCCCCTGGGGGTTCAGGGCTGAAACCGCTGCCCTAACTTTGCCCGGAGGCGCTGTCGCTTCCGGGGGCGGGGGGGGGGGTGGTGGTGTTGAGGGAACAACTTCGAAAAAGCCGTTGACAAGGGGCTGGCACCATCCCTCAGCCTGACAGATGGAGACAGAGACGGCCCGTCTGGTGGCCGAGGGGACACCGGAAGAGCAAGTCCCGTCTGCAGCCCGGGGACGGGCCTCGGAGGGGCTTTATCTGCCGCCAGGGCTGGCACCGAACCCTGACCTCGCCCCCGGGGCCGCAGCAGGCTGCAGGTGCGGGTCCTGGAGGGGCCTCTGATGGACCAGCTGGGCCTCAGGGGCCCGCGGCCGACCCGGGTTCCACGCACTCGCTCGAGTGGCTCACCGGGACCCCGCTGCAGCCCGCGGGCTAATGGATCAGGGTGCGGTGAAGAATGGGAAGGGGCGGCCCAGTGGACAGCTCCCTGGGCTCGGACCTGGGCCTGGAAGTGCCAGCCCTCCCTGGCAGGCGCCCGCCCCCACCCTGGGGTGCTTTCCTAGACCCGCCTCACGAGCGGACACTCAGGTGTGGTGGGAAGCGGTGGGTCCGGGGCGCAGACGCCGGCCCCCTGTCCGTGGTTTCTCTCACCCGCCCGCCCGGCGGTCTGCTGAGGCCTGAGAACATTAAACGGAAAGTCCCAGAAATAAGCAACCCGTAACTTTTACACGGCACGCCATTTGGGGTCACGGGGTGAAATCTCCGGCTGTCCCCCTCCATCCGTTCCAAGACGTGAGCCGTCTCTCCGCCTCGGGTCTTCGCCTGTGCACGCTGCTCGCTCTCCGGCCACACAGCGGCCGTCTCGGTGACGAGTCGCGGGGCGGGGGGACCATTCCCGTCACTTTGATCACACTGCACTGTCATAACTGCTCCGTTCCATTATTAGTTGTTGTTGTTACTCTCTCGCCGAGCCTCACGTGTAAACTGAACTGTAGCGCACGTGGAGGAAACACCTGGTACAGGCCGGGTCGATTCCGCCCACGTGCCCTGCGTGCACCCCGCGTGCGCCCGGGAAACCAGGACACGGAGAGAGGGGCGGGGGCGGGAAACCCCTGGGAGCCCCCGCCGGCTCTTCCGGTTTTATAAGCCGCCCTTTCCGCAGCGCGCCCGCAGCTTCTCCCAGTCAGGTCCGTTCCGGGGCCGTCCATGTGTTTCCGGTTTCACATCGGACGCATGCGCACACGGGATCTCAGTCAGGTCCGTTCCGGGGCCGTCCATGTGTTTCCGGTTTCACATCGGACGCATGCGCACAGGGGACAAGCGTGCAGGCATGTGAGCCATCCCTGCGAGTATTTCAACTGTGACCCCGCAGAGCGAGGAGTTTGCTGGATCTTCCCACAGGCCCGGAGAGGCGGGTCTGCGCAGGAATCCCATTGGACAAACCACGATGCTGCAGCCAGAGAGGGGCCACCCGCTGGAGTGTGAGGGAGAAGCGGGGTGACTGGAGAGCCCTCTGCACTCCCCAGCCCCCGGAAGCCCCCGGTCCGCAGCGGCGGCAGCAGCAGCAGCAACCTTGCCGCAGACGCCGAGTTCCGGGAGCTCAGGGGGGCCTCCCGGCGCCCCTGCAGCTGACCTCCCTCCGGTCGTTAAACGGCGGTCAGGGCCGGTGCTCGGTGGCCGAGGGACAGCCACTTCCAGGCCTTCCCCCCGGGACCCTCCCCGGGGGCCGGCTCGGACCTCGGCCCGACCCTGCAGACATGTTTTATTGCCTTATTTGCTTCCCATCCAGACGAAGGACCCGGCCTGGCCTTCGGAGGCGGCTCCATCCACTCGGGCATCTTCACCTCCACGAGAGCCGCCGAGTTTTACTGCTTTATCTCCGCCTTTTATTGAGCCATTTTTGTCGAGCGTATTTTAGCGCGTTGGTTTGCTGCTCCCTTCCCTATAACTTTTTCTCGGGGGATAAGAAGTGACAGCCCAGGATTTGCAGGCTGACCCTGGGCCACACGGGGTGGCTGGGTGTCACCTCATCTGTTCGCTGGTCCAGCAGGAGCCCTGCACCGACAAGGTGCGGGTCCCTTCACGTCCCTGTGGGGCAGCTGCCCAAGCACACCGCTCAGGGCTGTGCTTCCCCTGCATTTTCTCCCCCCCCCCCGAAGTGTGCAAAACACAACACACAGACACACAGACACAAAAACACAGCCCTCCTCCCCTCCCCCCGCAACACAGGACACAGCCCCAGGGGCCGGGGAGACCCGTTTATTAATAAAAGTCCCGTCAGGAAGATTGGAAATGAACGACTAGTAAAAGCTGCCCATTTCCCTCCTAGACAGACCCCCTCCTGGAGAGGCATCTGTGAAGGGCAGGATTCCGAGAAGGCTGGGGACGGAAGCATCTGGAAGCTGTTTGCGGTGCGGGTGGGGAGGCAGGCTGCACACAGACACCGCCTGCAGCCAGCAGGCTCGCTCCGCGGCGGGCGCACGCGGCTTGCGCGCAGGGCCGCTGCTCCCCGCGCAGGTTCATCCCTTCCTCCGGCCCCGGCCCCGCCCCCGCCCCCGCCGCCGCGTGCAATCCCGTCTGCGCAGCCGGCTTGCTAACCGCCCCTCGCAGGCTGTCGGGGGCCTGAGGGGCCGCGGGGGGCCCTGCACGCAGGCTCACTTCTTATTTGGTACGTTGAGCGAAAAACAACCCCCCCCCCAAAAAAAAACCCAAACATGTTTCCTCTTTGTACTGTAGACGGAGCCGAGCAAGCAAAAGAGACACCTGGGCATTCGAGACACGGCTGCACGCAGATACACAGCCAGCACATGTGAGTGAGCGCACGGCTACACGCGCACACGGCACATGGCACAGAGCAAGACCACCCACGGGCGCACGCCGTGCCCACAGGCGTTCTCACGCTGACCACACTCACGGGCGGCCGCGAGGGTCCTCTCCTATCGCTCGAAATGGGGGGGGGGGGCTGTGTCTGCAGGTCTCCGGTTTCTGCATCTGGAAAACATTCTGCAGGGGACCGCTTCGGAACGCGGTCAAATCGAGAATTTAAACGCGGGTTGTCCTTGGCCAGACTTACCTTTCTGGTAAGAGCAGCGCGTCTCTCCTCGTTCACAAATTACACGGAAATCGCTGTGATGTGCGCTGATTGGCTGCCCTGAGTCAGAGATAGGAGTTGTTGTCTCCGCTCCCAGAACGAGGAATAATCACAAGTTTGTTTTCTTCTAAATCAAACGCACACACAGCCAGAAAGTGGATGGGGCAGGAAGCCGACGTGTGGGGTGGGCCAGAGGCCGGGTTCCGGGCCACCCGGCTGCCGTCCGGTGTGTCCGCTGGGGGCAGGGGGCTTCCCCCAGGCAGCTCCAGGCCAAGGCCGTGGGGCGGGGACCAGGGGTCCAGAAGGGGCTCTCTCAGGAAAGGCCCCCTGGAATCTTAGGCGCAAACCCCACCCTGACCCGTCGAATTAAATCATGTCATCTATTGTGTGGGTGGCTGCGTTTTATTTAAACCCCTGAAATCGCCTTCCAGTCAGCTCCAACCAGCAGGATAAAATAAAGCCAAAGGAAAAGAGAAAAAAAAATCCAAATTCCAAAACAAAAGCAAACCCCGTCCCAGGAATGTAAACACAACAGGGCCCAGCAGGGACGGGAATAAGGCACCCAGGGTGCTCCAGGCGGCCACCCGCCCGCCGGGCCCTGCCGTGGGGCTGTGGGGCTCCCCGCTGACCACGCTCCACACGGCGCCTCCTCCGGGGAGCCTGCCGGGACCGCAGAGTGTCTGGTCCCCACCCCCCCAGGTTGTCCCCAGGCCTGTCTTTAAGGCAAGTGCCTGAGCTCTCCCAGCCGGTCCTCTCTGGTCCTCACGTTCTCCCCAGGAGGCCACGCAGCATCTGCTCCTCCTGCTGGGGCCTTGCCCACTTCCTGGGACACACGGTGAGGGCCACCCAGTCCTGCTGGCCACGCGGTCAGGGGCCGCGCCCAGGAAGGGAGGGCTGCTCTGCGAGCGCGCTGCCCTCCCGGACCGGACCAGCTCCAGTCGTGGGCGCTCAGTGCCTGTCCACACCCAGCAACCCCGGGCGCGCACCTGCCTCACCAACGCCTCTGGCTGGCCGTCCACTCCCAGCAACGGCGGTCACTCAACCTCAACCTCCTCGCCCCGCCTTTCTCCAGGTGGGCCTTGGCGGTGACGCAAGGGCTGCTGCCCACGAGGAGCCTCCTCGGTGCCCCCTGGCGCCTTCCTGCAGTGCCGCAGACCCGGTCCGAGTCGTCACGGTCCTGACATCCCGGTCCTGCACCCGCTGCTCCTGTGGGTCCGTGTTGTTAGCCCGCCCTTCCTGTTCTGGAGCACAAAACTGCTCCGCAGGCCCTGAGCCCAGCCTGGCAGGTCAAGTGAGGCCAGCGGAGGAGGGGGCCCCCAGGGAACGTCCCAGAGGGGGTGCGGGCCGGGGCAGAGACGCCTGCGATGCGGGGACCGGAGGATGAGCTCGGATCTGGGCTCCGCTGGGGTCTCTCCCAACGACAAACTGCAGGCACTTGGGAAGGACGGGGCCCCAAGGACAGGCGGGCTCACCGGTTTGCATAGGTGGGAGTCCAGGGGGAGGGCGGCAGGAAGGCCGGTGTCCGTCGGGACTCGGGTTCCCCCGTGTCTCCTCGCCAAGCTGGAGGGTGCTCCGACACGCCTGGGAGGGAGCCCCCGGCCCCTGGACGGACCACAGGAGAGGACGCCGGGCGCTCGCAGAGGCGGGGCGCTCCGATTGCAGCGGCCAGACTAGATGGAGGGTGGCGCAGTTTACGGGGAGTCGGGCACAGCCCTCTCTGGGTCTTGCCTCGTTACTGAGGAGCGAGGGACCCCAGAATAGGCTGATTTTTCAAAGCGAGACCCAGAGGAATCGGAGTGATTCGAGAAAAAAGGTAAAGACTGTTCACAGGCCGGCGCACACGCACACACAGCAGGTGAAGGTCACCCCCGCGGGCCCTCGGTCGGAAGTCAGCGCCCAGAGCAGGAAGGCACAGGGGCCATCCCGGGGAGGGAGCCCTCAGTCCGCACAGCTCAGAACCGACGCAGGCGTCTGACTCGGCAGATTAGCACAAACGTTAGTAAACCATGTTATATACTTCAAAGTTAACATACAGGCGTGAAACATATTTTTAAAGACTCGATGGACACTTCTAATGATTTAATTTATTTATTTTTTATTTATTTATTTTTTAGATTTTATTTATTTATCCTTAGAGGGGAAGGGAAGGAGAGAGGGAGAGAAATATCAATGTACGGTTGCCTCTTGTGTGTCCCATGCTGGGAACTGGCCTGGCAACCCAGGCATGTGCCCTGACTGGGAATCGAACCGCGATCTTTCGGTTCGCAGGCCCGAGCTCAATCCACTGAGCTACACCAGCCAGGGCTTAATTTAAAAAAGACAGAAGCCGGTGATGCTCAGCAAAATCAAGCGGAAAGGAAAGAAAGAAAATGGCAAGTCTCGTCATAATTAAATGGCTAAAACACAGCAGTAAGAGAAAATGTTAAAATAAAAAGATACCAATATAATAAATTATTACGCTATATTAAAGAGAAAAATAAACTATATACAGAACCAAGGCAAGGGTGACAGGGCGTGCGTGTGTTTGTCACAAGCGATAGGAGTGATGAAATGGTGCGGCGGCATTCTGGATCCCCGGTGACATGAAAAGTACTGTCAACCCAGAGTTCCGGACCCGGTGGAGCTGTGGAAACAGGCAGAACGGTTTCCGAGCACACGGAAGCCGAGAGAACGCACGGCCACAGGAACTGTACTTCAGGAAGTGTTCCCGAGAGATTCTCGGAGAGAAAGGAAGTGACGAGACCGGGGGGCATCCATCCGCAGAGGGGTGGGGACGCGTGAGCACTCGGATGAGCGCGACAGGCGGTTCGTGGGAGACGCACGTTAGCGCCGGAACCCGCGTGTAAGAAGAGACGGAAACCTGAGTAGCTCCATGCTTATGGAAGTGATCGAAGTTATCATTTTAAAAAAATGCCCAAGAAGATGATTTCAGTCTCGGACGCTCTGAGAAGACACTTAAGGGAAAATGAATGCTCCTTCCCCACAAACCCTTCCAGAAAGTCCAGGAAGAGAGGACACCCCCCAAGCAAGTCTTTGAAGGGAGTTTCGCTCGCACAACGAAACGTGGCGGGACGGCCACCAACAACACCCCCCGAGGACACACACGTGTGCCCTTCCGAGTGGAATGTCGGCAAGGCCAGCCCGAAGGGACAGGCAGACACGTCAGGTCCGAGGGGGGTTTACCCCCCAAACATGGTTGACTTAACATCGGAAAACCGGCTCATTAAAAAGGGAGCTGCGATACGATTCCTACGGACGGCGAAAACGCACCTGGCACAACACAGCCTTCCTCCTGATAGAGGGGGACACAGCCGGCCCGGTCACGGACGCCGATGGAAACCTTTTGGGCGACCCCGGACCACGCGGTGGGCCTCGGGGGCCCTCCCCGCTCCGATCGGGGCGACAGGAGCTTCCTCTCTTCGCCTGGAGCCAGCACGGGTGGGGATTCCGGCCGTGCACTCGCCGCGAAGAGGAAACGAAAGGAACCTCGGTTAGGGGAGACGGCGACCGGTCTTTATTGGCCATCGACACGCTTCCGAGTCCGCGGGCAGAACCGGCGACGGCACCCAGCGCCTGCACGGCCGGGGGCAGCGGGTCGGGGCGGTGGGGCAGGCAGCCGCGCTGGGAGCCAGCGGCTGGGCGGTTTGCTCCAGAACCAAACACGCTCCTACCCTGGGCCCAGCCCCTGTGCACCTTGGCCTCTACCAACACGAGCTGAAACTTCGTGTCCGTAAAAACCTGATTGCAGCTGATTCACTCCAAGTTATCGAGACCTGAAAGTCACCAAGATGCCCTCCGTAGGTGAGTGGATAAACAAACCGGTGTATTCTCACAGCAACGGGATCTTACCCACCGCCGCGAAGGAGTGAGACGTAAAGACACGGAAGACTCGGAGGAACCTCGAGTGCGGTTGCCGAGGCCAAGAGGGCGGCAGGGCTCCGACTCCGGGACGTTCCGCAAAGGCAACACTGTGGGTGTGTGCCGGGGTTCGAGGGGAGGGGGCGAGCGGAGGAGCCCAGAGGGTTTTTGCGACACGGTGTGGGACGCCAGGGGCCTTCGCATACCTGGGCAAACCTGTGGAGCGCACGGAACCGGGAGGGCCCCCGAACGTGCGCCAGGCCCGTGGGCGACAGCGGGCTGTCAGGGCAGGTTCGCCCCTCGAAACGGCCGCGTCGCCGAGGCGAGGCCGCCGATGGGGAGGGAGGCTGCGGGCCGTGTGGGAGATCTCCGCACCTGCCTCTCCGTGTGGCGTGAACCTGGGGCTGTCCTGCCAAGCACAGCGGATTAAAACCAGTCCGCGTTCGTCCAGAGACGTGTGGCTCAGAGGCCGGCTCCCCGAGCACGTTAGGGCTGCCCCCTTCTCGTGGACCTTCGGCCTCACGTACTTTGTTCCCCAAAATAAAAATCCGTGGACTCAAAGGCTCTTGTTCAATCGAGATGGTGAGGCCGCACCGTCACCGTCACAGAGAGCAGCGCTCTGAGCTTGTCACACGCGTTTCTAGTTTGCGTCTCCTCCGTTTTCCCACCGAATGGTGTGCCGGTGCTCAGTTCACCAACACGCGGCCATCGGCATCAAGACTGCCGAAGTCAGCCCCAGGGCGTGGTGCGCCAGGAAATGCGCCCAGAGGTGGTGGCCGCAAGTCAGCCCGTGCGCGGAGTCTGAGGTCCGCAGCTCAGAAGGCCATTCCGTCCCGCGCTCAGCGACTCCGGGACACGGGAGACCTGGGTGAGAGACCAGCCTGCTCAGGGACGCCGCGTTAGTGTATGACCGCATAAGTAATGACGGGCTGGTGGACCGGAGCATAGCAAAGATGGGTAATGTACAGAGAAAGTCAATCAATAAACGAACTGTCTCTAACCAGCCTGAGAGCCGGCGGTGAGGTTCCATCATCCCGTCAGGCCCGTGGCAGGCGGCAGCGGGCAGCCTGACAGGGCGGGGCACCTGCCTGTCCCCGAGTGGTGCCCCGGCCACCGGGCAGCACCCTCTGCACCACGACCAGATGCCCGCGTCCACCCATTTGGGGTGCCGTTCAATCCGTGACACCGAGCAGCTCAGCCTGCTGGCGGACGGCTGCCGTGGCGACAGTGCCATGTCGCCGAGCGCCTGACAGCTGGTCCTCGGCAGACAGCGCTGTCAGAGAATCAGAGACTTCCCCGAGCACAAGCGAAATTAACTTCTGCTCGCCTGACATTTCCCACAATCAATACTCACAGGGTCCTTGTCTCCAGGATCAAAATTCATAAATCAAAAGCAGAAAGCATGAAATAAGGTATTTGATAAATCCATTAACGGCGCGGCAGCGGGCTCCTGGCAGGCCGTCCGCCGCACCCTGAGCGCGCACGCACGGCCCTCCCGACCGGCTGCAGGGGCGCGGGGGGCGCTGCCAGGCGCTGCCCCGTGGAGGGCGCTGCGCTCGCCAAGACGGCGCTTCGTTCCAAAGAGCGAGTCAATCTGCGCTGTCTGCGCCGGCGTCCGACCGGACGCAGGAGCAGCAGGAGGCCGGGCTGCTCTCTGCGGGCAGGGGCCGGGGGCCGTGGTCTCGCTGGACGGGAGCTCCTGCTGGAGAACCGGCTTCTCCGCTGTCCCTGGCAGAACACAATGGAGCGTGTGTGTCTATGCGTGCACACGTGCATGTGTGTGCACAGCGCTGCGCCCACATGTAAGCATACACACGTGTTGTGCACACCACACACCAGGTGCGCACAGTGTGCGCTGTGTTGCACACGCCGGGCGTGCATTATGCATGTGCCTGTGTGTGCACATGTGCAGGGCATGTGTTATATGCATGGTGTGCACGTGTGTACACTGTGTGTATCCGTGCATGCACGTGTGTTCTGCACGCATCACACATGTGTGCACATGCACCCTGTCCACATGTGCTGCACATAGCTGTACATGCACAGTCACAACATATGACACGTGCGTGCACGTGCTCTGTGTATTCGTATGTGTGTTCGTGTGTACGTGCATGTGTGCTCTGTGCCGCATGTGTGCATTACATACACCACACACGTGTGCATGTGTACACTGTGTGTGCATGTATGCACCTGTGTGTGCATACATGTGCGTTTTGCACGCTGTCTGGGCACACAGGCATGCATCCCTCAGCCCACCATGCCCTCCTGGTGGCCCGGCGTGCACGGCGGGTCTGCGGGAGGACCTCACCTCTGCGCAGGAAACCCGGGAGGCTGCGCGCTGAGCCGCCGCAGGGCAGCCCGCCCTCCGTGACTGTGGGCCCCGTGACCGAGGGCCCCGTGCCCGGCGGCCGGCGGAGCTGGCTCACTGCTTCAGCAGCACTTTCTACGACACTGCCGCTCCTCCGCAGGACAGTGGACCCCAGCCCTCACGGGTGCGTCGGTGTGGAGCAGCTGGCCGTACCCCTGCCCTCTCCCAGCGGAAGCTGCTTCTCCACCCAGGCCGGCCCCTGTTGCCCCAGAGCCGCACAGAGGGGCTCTCATCTGAACGGTAGCCACCAGCAGACTCCATTTAGGACTGGAAAGTTCTAGGCCCTGCACGGAGCACACGAGTCACACAGAGCACTCGGTCCTCGTGGACCCAGAGCAGCCAGCCTGCTGAGTGGGGTGACCCCCCCGGTCCCGCTGACACTCTGCCTCCATCAGAGGACGTGGGGGACATGCCCCCATCAGCAGGGGAAAACTCAGGCCCCTCGGGTTCGGGTTAATTTTCGTGACATGCGACCTTCCGTAGTCTAAGTTGGAAGCATCTTCTCAAAGTCCAGCGAGTGGAACTGTCCCCGACACTGAACAGAGCTTCTGCCCAGGCCACGCGGGGCCCCTGTCCTCGCTCCGGGAGGGGCTGGGCTCCGTCCATCTCCTCGGCCCACCCGGTCTGGAGCTCGATGACCCCTGAGGTGGGAGAAGAACCGGGGTGGCAGGAGGTCTCCATGGAGACGGCCCCGCCCCGCCGTGGCAGCATCCTCTGAGAGGGAGCGGCTGATGGGCCAGGGATGGGACGCGGGCTCTTCAGCGTGCGTGTGCGCGGTGACACCCAGCCGCTCGTGCTGCGCCCGCCGCGCTGAGCTCCCAGGTCGAGGGGGCCCCTCGAGGCTCCGCGTCCTGCGTCCCCCACCTGTCCATCGGAACCACGGCCCGTCCAGGTCCCTTCCGCGTCCTATCAGTCGTTAATGCTACGGCTCGGATTCACGGAGAAGGGCTGGAGGCGGCTACACCAGGGAAGGGCACGGAGCTAAAACAGGACGACTCCCTACAGCGAGCGACAGGGCGCCCCTTCCGCAGCGGCCCGTGACTCCCCGCCCCGGGCCGGGGACCGACCCCCCCTGCACTTGTGACCAAGCAGGCGCCTGCTGTCAGTCCCTGCCTGACAGCGGAGGGGCGACGGTCCGTCATTTCAGAGTTTCTCCTGCAAGCACGTCTCGTGACAGCTCATTCAGGCGACGACCCAAAGGAGAAACCTTCAAAATTCACTTAAACTGCTTACAGGCCCAAACTTCATTGGGACACTTGAAGAATCTGGGTTTTTCTTTCCTCCCACAGGCTGCGGAAATTTCTGGGTCGGTTTGTTGGCTTTTTCAAAGTGTGGAACAGGAGGCAAGAACCCTCTGCCCTGCTTACGACTGAGGCCCTGCCTTTGTATTTTTCCCGGAGTATCTTTGGACAAACGGACCTTCTGGGCCTGCCTCTGACGCTCCGACCCGACGAGGAGCTGCCCGGGAGGACCCAGGACATGCTGCTCAGTCTTGCCGGGTGAAGTAATTGCTAAATCACAATGCAGTTTCTATGGAATTGCATTAGAATGCAAGATTAATGATGAATGAATTAATCAAGATTAATTTTATTATAATGAATACCAAAGGGCCTAATGATGATTGGCTGCTTGTTCCTGAGAGCGGCCTCATGCATATTCACACTCCTGGTGCATTCCTGGACTCATCCCGGCACGGTGGGCTCCGTTCTTGGACTGACACCTCGACGCGTCTGGTGGGAGGGGCCTCGGCCGCAGCTCCTCGTTCCGGGATTAATTTCCTGGCTAGGCCTCCCGTCCCTGGAGGGGGTCCCCAGCTAATGACTTGTTGAGAAAATATAGGAATTTTATATTCGGAAAATAAAGGCCGGACTGGGAGGAAGGCCCCTTCCCCCTGCAATTTCTCTCATTCAATTAGGTGGACATATTTAAGAAAATTAATTCAAAATGAAATGAGGTGATGTTTTGGGAAATGGCAGGCATTATTGCAATTTAAATTAGTGAGATGATGGTTTGGTTGTAGTTCAAATCATCACATTGAATGCATGTGGGTCTTAAAAGTCTACCTAACAGCCGAACGGCCAGGTGAGGGCGGGGGTTCTCCGAGGCAGGACTCTCTGTGCTCCCCGACGCGGCACCGGGATCGCGGGGTGCAGACGCGCCGCAGGTGCTGGGGGTCGTGTTCAGGGGGCGATTTCGGCACCAGCAAGAGCGACAGCTGCTGGGTGCTTTGCCTCCAGCTCGGCCGGCCCGGCCCCTGGGGTGTGTGAGACCACCGTGGGCGTCACCTCGGGCCCCACGCAGGCCCCTCCCTCCCTCCCGCCCCACAGCCGCGGTGGGGGTGTCACCAAGAACGGCTCTGCCACTCCTGCACTGGGCGTCCCTGATGCCCCCGGTCCCCGGGACCGTCCCCGCTGCGCACTCCCCGGCGGCTCCTCCCCCAGCTCGCAGTGCCCGCTCGGGGACGCCCTTCCCACACCGAGTCTCTCCTTCACAGCCTCCCGGGACCCCCACCCGTGAACGCGGGTCTGTCTGGGAGCACCCCGTCTGCTCACGGGGTCCCACGGGCATCCTTTGCCTCCCGGGGCTGCTCAGTGGCGCCCTTCTCTAGCCTTTCTTTCCCCCCAACCCGTGTGCCCCCAACTCGCCCCCGTTCCTGGTGCCCGAATGGCCCCATCACCTTCCGAGCCCTGGGGGATCAAGGGTCGCGAGAGAGGCTGGCCCCGAGGGGCCCCTGCACCGGCAGAGCCCCAGAGCCGACGCCCCCCAAACACTGTCTCTTGGACAGCCCAGCTTCCCCGGGGCCAGCAGGTGTTCACGAGGTTCTCCCTGGTCGCTGCGGTCTTGCCAACGCTTAACTGACGTTATTCGGAGGCACGTTTTTGTAGTGGTTAGCAGGTGGACGGGCTTGTAAAACATTTATTTATTTTTACACTTTAAGTAGTGCCGCAATCTGATATTTTAAAATTATACGACTGTTTTGGAAAATGTCAAGACCTCCATGGATGCTGACGCGTTGCTCGCGGAATACTAACAACAAGCACCGACCGCCACAAGCGTTGCCGCGCAGCCCGTCCGGTTGTCGCCGAACCTCACGACACGTCTGCCTCGTGACCGCGGTGCGACGGGGCCTTCGCTGGGGGTGAGGAAAGCTGGAGACCTCGCCCGAGGTCACGGGAACAGCCAGGATTCAGACCTGTCACTTAAAGCATCCTTTGCCTTTCTGGCCACACCTACTGCTTCTCATGGAGACTCTACCAAAACGCGTGATAAACAAGCTTCTGCCTTCGTCAGCATCCGCCCTCCCTGCCCGTAGGGCCCACGAACACGCAGTCTGCTGGTTTCTCGGAGAGGAGAGGAAGTTTCAATGAGAACACGGGGTTTTCTGTGTTCTTCCCCTCGACCGAGCCGTGGAGAGCAGGTGTGGGAAATGCTAGTGTCCTTGCACACTTGTCTGGCGACCCGCCAGGTTCCCGTCCCCTCTACCCCTTTGTCAGGGAAGAACTCAGGGCGCACACCCTCACCTGGCAGGGAGACGTGTGGCTTCCCCAGGGCGGGGCTCCCCCATCGCACCCCGGAGGTGCCGACCCCTGCCATGGCCCCAAATGCGGGACACCTGACTGCGTTCCCACCCTCCCTGACCTCCCGAAATGTCTCTGCACAGCGAGGCAACTCTCACCTAAGAAAGATGACCTCGAACTAGGCGCCTAGCATGCGCCCCGAGGACAGTTCTCCCCAGGATTGCTGCGCCGTGGGCCAAGGGCAGCTGTCCACTGGGGAAGCAAGTCGTCTTTCTCCGGGACGAGCCAAGAAGGCCACGGGCGTGGGCATTGGCCTCAGAGGGTGGGCGGGGGCACCGGACAGTGAGCTGTGCCCTTCTTCCCCGGGGGAGTTTTCAAACCAGGCGTTTCCATGGTTCTCGCCCCACAGGCCACGGACCCCCTCCGGCCAGTGCTCGCAGCCCCACGTCCGGGCCTCAGAGCGCTGGCCCCTGGGGCGCAGGCTGTCCACGCGGCGTCCTGACATTTCACGTCTCTGTAGCAATGACTTCTCCCCCGTGGAGTCTTCAGACCCGACAGCAGAAGCAGCTTAAACTCGAATTGGAAAGACAACCTCAGAGCCCGCTCTGGGCCCACCTTGCTGGAATCCTTCCTCCGCGTTCGGGTGAGGTCGACAGCTAACTAACAGGGTCTGACAGCCTGCTCTGGAACGTTCTGTGTGACAACGTGGAAACAGCTCCCGGGCACCTCGTGGGGAAGAGAAAGCGAAGGAGCCGAGTGCCCGCTGGGCAGGCGCGCCTCGTGTGCACTGGTCCCAGCCGCCCGTGTCTCCCGGACGCCGGTCTCCCGAAGGCACGCAGCGTGAGAGGCGGTTCGGTCTCCTAGGTGGTGGCTGACGAAACGCACGGACAGACAGTGAAAGGGCTCAGTGCTGGGTGAGGGAGAGGATGCACGTGAAGACCTACTGTGCGCCAGCGCACTGGGCAGCCCGCTATTTAGTTCTGTTTTAAGATAGTAGATTCAATATGTTCTGTCGACTTCTGGACCCCTTTTAAGGTTAAGAGCCTCTAAATTTTAAGTGAGGGGTCAATCATCAATCTGAGTTGTGAGAAATGTTCCAATAACCTGGAAACTCAGGGCAAATCCCGTGCTTTTTAAAGGTCGGAAAACAGACCCACTCTTTTGGGGTCTGTTTGGCTGCTGGGGCGGAGGCGGTGCCTGGAGAGCTGAGGAAAGTGTGTTGGGCTCCAACTGGAAATGGTGGCAGCCTCGTGCTCACGCCAGGCTCGCCGAAAGCCTCCACCAACCTCGGGCACCCACAGCCAGCGCTGCTGCTCGGCACCCCCGCTGTGCCGAGAGGCACCGTGTCCAGGCACGGGGGACCCCACCGAGCAGCGGTCACAGATTTCGTTCCCCACGCACGTGCTGAGCACACTCCGACTGCGGTGCGGTGTGAAGAATCTGCACACGGCCTTGAGCGGTGACTCCCCGGCGTGTGTTCGAGAGCAGGACCCCTGGCTCGGACTGCGCGCCTGGGGCCGACTTCCAGGCTGAGGATCAGGACATCCTGGGGGACAGCGGGAGTCGGGGCGCAGGGAGCAGCGAGGCGTGGGCAGAGAGCCCCCACATCTGGCCCTCACGGGTCACAGGCGAGGAGGCGCACGGCTATGGGAACAGGGAGGGGATTGGCTGCCTCCTGCCCCCGCCAGGGCCGGCTGCCTCGGGACCGCGCGCGCATCCCCGGGGTACCGCACGCCTGGTCCTCGTTGGTGCGTCTCTTCAGAGCTGCCCCGTCGGGACCGCAGACGCCCTCCACCACTCACTCCTGTGAGCGCCGGGCGGGCAGGCGCTTTCCGTGCCGGGACCCTTCCACTCAGGGTCCCAATCGGTGTCTGCAGAGTCAAAAAGTTCGTTCCAACCAGGTACACCGTGTGATCATTGGGAATCGGAAACAAATTCGATCCCTGGAGAATGGGCACAATAATTTGGAAGGAAAAACCAGCATTAACATTTTAATATAAAATATTGGTGAGCAAATAACCCTATTTAGACTAGTATTTTTAAGTATCTTCCATGTCATCTCATAATCTTTCACTATCTTGGTTTTGTTTTTTTGTTTTGTTTTGTTTTGTTTTTGCATTTGTGCCTAACCAAAAGTTCCTACGGAACGGCTGATACAGACTGGTATCTCAAGGTCAGAATAAGGCCGCGCAGCTACTGCCCCCGCAGGATCTGCGGCAGGAAGCGGCGCTGGTCTCCACGGTTTCCAAGGTGAGTGGGCGGCAGGGAAGGGACGCTCCGCCCCCTTGAACTAGAGCAAGCGTGTCCTTACCAGGAGCTGCCGATCGCTTCCACCTGCCGTGGGCTGCGTTACCTCAGGACAGTCGTGACAGATGGCCCGGGCACGAGGAACTCAATAACAGTGACCTGCAGCTCGGGGAGGCTGGGGACGCGTGTGTCTGCGCATGCCCTTCCAGCCCGGTGCGCTTGCGCCTGGCCGCGGCGCAGGCCTGGACCGACCTGGACCGCAGCCAGACGCCGGAGATGGATGAGCGCGGGGATGCGCAGCGTCTCCCAGACACTGGAATCGGCGTCTCCCCTAATCTCTGATTATCATAACTCTGATGTTCGGCATCGTTACTTATCCACTGGCCTGAGTGCACTTCCTCGGCGGTTTGATAGCAAAGCACGATCGTATCTGCTCCCCAAGCCCGTCTGCGGGGAAAGCGCTGTGTTTGCTGTTGCGCAGCTACACATGACGTCGCGGAAGGCGCGGCGTCTGGGCGGCACCGCCACACAGCTGGCGCGGCGCGGAGCCCACGCTGTCAGGGTGCCCGTGCCCTGGGACTCGCGCTCTGCGCCTTCGCCCCCTGGGATCGCGGCGTTCTCAACGGCCGTGCCGCGAGCTTCCGCGGTGTCGGAGAGGGCGCCCCCTTCCGCTGCAGTGGGGGTGCGACGCGCTAATAGATTAATGGGAGTTTCCTGCGAGGTTGCACCAGAGTTCTGGGTGTGAAAAGGTCATCCACATTCCACGCAGGAACCGGGCACTTGAATCGGCTCCGTTCATGAAGGGTACCGCCGCGGCGGCAGGCAGCTCTGAACTCGTGGGTTCGGTGTTTGGACAGCGTAGGTTCCCAGGCAGAAGCAAAATAATGGGAAAGCAGAGGAAAGCATGCGCGCCCTGAACTCCTAAAGCCCAGGCACACTCGAAAGGGGTGTGCAAGCATGTTAACACGCAATGCGTGATGGGTGTCACGAGGCCAGCTGGCGGGTGCGCGCACCCCGGCTGCTTAGGGAAAGGGCGCGGGACCCCCATCCTGTGCTGCTCCGGCTGGTTCCGGAACTGTCGGCCTCACTCAGTCAAGTCCTTCCTGAACGACAGATGCTTTTTAATCCGAATGAAAGCTCATTAATCATCGGCACATTGATGTCTTCCTCGGCCCATAAGAACAGGGCTTGGCAGAAAGAGAGATGGGAGTTTCAGAGAGTAATGGGAAATTCCGGGAGCCGGGGAGAGGGGCTGTAACAGCCGAGGGAGCCGGGTGGGCCGGACGTGATTAGCTAAGACGGGCAGGAGCGGTTCCCTCCAGCCCCGCGGTCCCCGATCTTTTGGGCACCAGGGATGGATCTGGGGGAAGACACTTTTTCCATGGAGCAGGGTGGGGAGGGGTGGTTTTGGGGTGATTCAAGCCCATCACATCGAAGCCCCCCTCCCGCTGTGCGGCCTGGTTCCGGTCAGGGCCCGGGCAGGTAGCAGACAGGTGCCGGTCCGGCCCGGAGGTTGGGGACCCCTGCTGTGAAGGATGACGGTCAGGAAGGCGCTGACCTGCCAAGGCCACCGGACTTGGGAGGCTGTTGTGGCGACAGTGGTCCTTGCCACTCTCCACGGGGGGTGCAGGAGGCGAAACGCCCCCGGTGCAGAGCGGGAAGGGCGCCCCGTCTTTGGCAGGATGTGTGGTCACAACACTGGGAGAGGGACAGAGCCGTGCACCTGGGGGTGATCGAAAAACACAAGCTGTACTTCAGGGAAAATCAAAATATATGTGTGACACGTCAATGATTAGATGTGGGACTGACTTCCGTTGTGAAGGCTCAAGATATTCGGGGGAGGAACATACGATGCCCCCTTTCTGAACAGCCAAGGTCACTGTTGTCCTATCTGTGTCCCTCTCTCCCTGTGGTCTCTCTGTCACTTGACACAAGTGCCCCCAGAGAAACAGCCGGGGAGGACAACGGTGGCACTCGGAAGATGTCGCTCCTGTCGGGACCGAGCACGGAAGCGCCGCTGGGCTGTCCCTGGCCCTCTGCTCTCGTCGGCCCCCAGAGGAGGCCCCCAAACCCTGGCCGCCCGGGTCTCAGCCCGCCCTCGCCCACGCGCCTGCGTGGAGGCCGCCGCTGCCGTCAGCTGTGTCCCTGCGGCCCTGCGGGGAGCTCCGGGCGGCCCTGTGAAATGACTGTGAAATCGTGCGGCGCTGCCCTGACATTTCATAATTGAGACCTCGGGTCCTCGGAGCTCTATCAAAGCCCCGACGACGGGAGGAGAGTCGCGTTTGACGGATGCGGCAGCCCGAGCCGGGCACGCAGCGGCGTGCAGGCAGCCTTGCGGAGAGCCGTCGGCGTTCCCCACGAAATGGGCACAGACCACGCGGGTCTGGACTGCGGACTGCGGTCAGGAGGACCAGGGCGGTGCAGGCCAGGGCGGAGGGCCGTGCGTGACCTGGCCTGCCTCACGGGGCGCCGCCAGTGGACGAGCTCCCGGGCGTGGGTGCCGCCGTGTGGGGCCTGTCTCCTTAAACAGCAAAGCGGGGGGAGCGATCGCGCTGCCGCGGGCAGCAGAGAGCGCAGCTCAGGGCGGGCGGTTCGCTGCGCTGAGGTCGCCGTCTGGAAGGGCGGGAGCGCCGTCGTCCCATGATGGACGGAGAGCCGGGCCCGGGAGCTCCGAGCACTCCCGGGACTCCCGGGACTCCCGGGACTCCCGGGACGGCCGGTGGGGACGGCCGGTGGGGACGGCCGGTGGGGACGGCTCATGGCCCTGCATCCCCGGCCTCCCCCCGGGTCCACCGTCACGCTCATCAACAGCATTCTTGTTCCTCACTCCTGAGGTGCCTGTGTCCGAAACGAAGTCGCTGGCTACCCCAGCGCCCACCCACGGCCCACGTGTTTGCTGCCGTGGCCAAGACGCCTCTCGTGCCAACAGCGCGGTGCTGGCCACTGGGGACCGGGGCTCGCCGAGGTGCAGGGCTCAGCCAGGGGGTCAGCGCCCCACGCCACCGGGACAGACGCGGATGCCCTCAGGACGGGAAGCCGGGTGGAGAGCGGAGCTTTGGGCGTGCGGTTCACGGCCGGGCGCCCATGTGCTCACGCGCATCTTTGGGGGGGTAACCGGCAGCCATGGGGTTTTTCACGAGCAAGCCGCTTTCCGCTTTCCCCACGAACGCCCGCAGAGCTCGCTGTGGGCCCGCAGCCCTCTGAACCACACACGTGCCACGCCAGCCTGCTCGTCCTCCTGGTCCCGTGTCCCCAGGGCCACGCTGTCCCCTGTGGGCACCACAGGCAGTGTGGGTGGCAGTGGCTCACCTGCGCCGGGGTCTGCCGGTCGTGCGGAAGCGCTGGCCTGTGGGTTTGGCGCCCACGGCCCCTGGACGGCGGCTCTGGGCTGTTTCCGTCGCTGCGTCTTTTTGGACTGAAAGCACCGATCGGCTTTGTTGAGCGGTAACTGACAGGTGACATTGCACATCGTCACACCCGCGACACAATGGTCCGGTCGGCGGCCACGCCCCCAGATGGCCGCCTCCCTCAGTCCCGGCCACGTCCGCCCTTGCCCAGGGCCCAGCTTGCTTGTGACGACGGGGAGCACCTCCGAGGCCCCCTCCATCGGCCGCCAGCAGCCACGCCGCCCAGCCCGATGCCCGCGCTGCCCCTGCCGGCCCTGAGGTAGGCGTCCTTTCCCGGGGCTGGTCACGTGTGACCCCCCCCCCGCCCCCGAGCCATTTCTCCTCTTCCTCCTGATCCTGCCCACAGGGGCCGTGACATCAGCGCAAATGGAAAAACAGACCCTTGGACAGAGTGGGACTTGCGAGTGGTCCTCAGGCAGCGACCTGGGAGCAAAGGGGGAGAACCCAGGCCTGGCCCGGGGGCCCCGGCCCCGGCCCCGAGTTCCAGACCCTGGAGAGGACGGGGCGCTGGGAGGGAGAGAGCGCTCGCGTCCCTGTCACCCGCTGGTGAGCACACCGACACACATGGCGCGCCCACGCGCACGCCGACAAGTCAGCGTACGCGGGTTCACGGCCCTCGGTAGAAAGTCGGTCACCGCTTTTATTCACGAAGAAACCCTCTTGAAGAAATGGGACAGGATGCTTACGGAGGCTGGGTCCCGGGAGGCGTGCCTGCGTCTGCAGGCAGTCAGCCTACGAATGGCGGGACAGCCCCAGCTCCACAGCCTCCCTCTTCCCCTCGCGGCCTGCGCTCGCAGGGCGTGGGAATGCGGCACCGGCAGCAACCGGGTGGCAGGCGCCGGGGCCACAGCTCCCGGGGGATGTGTCGCGGGACACGGACGGGGCTGGCCGGGAGGTAGGAGGTGCTCCCCGGAGACGCCCCTGCAGGCGCGGCCGCGCTCGTCTCCCAGGGCCCCGGAATCAGGGGCTCCCACCCCACACACGGGAAGCCCCTCAGTCTCCGTCCCGCTCCGTGTCCAGCTACTTCGCTGCCGACTTCCGTTGTCACCCGGTCATCGGCTCCTACTCACCTTCTGGTGGGAAACGAAATGTCTGCCGTCTCTGAAAAACACCTCAGCACCCCTTCCACAGCTTAGGGCCAACGTGAGCCAGGTCTGCCGTGCCAACACGCCTGGGCACACGGGCACCCCAAGGCCTGGTGCCGGAAAACGCTGAGTCATGGTTACCTACAGTGCTGAGTCGTGGGGGCACAAAAATGCCGAGTCATCGTTGTCTGAATGTGCTGGCTCATGGTGCCCCCTCCCTCCCCACTGCCTTCCCTGCGGGTACGCTGTCTCCCCCAAACAGAAGCATCCTCACGCCAGTTACACAGGTTCGACGCCACCTCTCCCACGGGGTTGCAGGCTGGGGACCACTTCATGACGCCCGCCCCCTGGGAAGCTGTGGTAGACAGGAAAGGTCACCCGAGGCAGAGTGCCGTCCATGGGGGACCTGTACCTCCCTTGGGGTCGTGAGTCAGGAGCCCGGAGTCAGGAGAGACCCCCGGGGGCAGCGTGGAGGGTGGGAGGCTGCGAGGCTGAGGTTCTGATGGGCGACCCCCCGCACGTGGTTCCGAGGGACCCACGCATGGACTTGCCCACGGCGGCCGGGAGCAGCCGGGAGCAGCCTCCTTCCTGAACCTAAATCCAGCCCTTTCGCCGGCTTGTCCCGGCCGCAGTCTGCGCACCTTTCACACGGCGCACGCAGGGCAGGCTGAAAGCACGGTGAGGGCGAGAGCGGTCGACGTGACGAGTTTGGGGTGCAGCGGACAGCCCGCCCGTTCTCCCCGGGACGTCCAGCACCTTCCTCGCGCCAGCGTCCCCACCCAGAGTGCCCGCACACCCGCGTGGCCCCTGGCCCCTTCTCCTCGGCGGCGGACACCCCTCCGGTTCTTTTCCGGCCCTTCCGTCCCTCCCCGGTGCCCTGCACTTTCCGGGACTGCGGGTTTCCTAACATGACTCGTGGGTGGTCACGGCATCTGGCCACGCCCTGCGCCACGACCGTGGACCGCCCATCTCCGGCCCAGAACCTGGGCTCTGCGTGCCGGGCCTGAGCGGTGAGGCGGGCCCCGCCCCTCCAGTCGAAACCCAGTCCTCACTGTACACAGCGCAATCCCCAGAAGCACCCGCCCGCAACCCCCCTAAATTTCATTTTTGACACCCTGGGGCGGCCGCCATTAGAAATTCATTCCCTTCAGTTAAGCAATTGCGCCTATTAAAATGCAAAGACCCAAGGAGGCTAACCCATTAAGTACTTATTAGTAATTAGCACCTCATCACGAATTAGTTTATCAGCTCCTGCTCTCTGTCACAGCTGGCAGCAGCCCTGGGAGCCAGGGCAGGGAGAGTCCAGGAGGGCGGGGCGAGGGGAAGCGGGGCGGGTGGGGGCGCGGATGTCTGGGGGACGGAGGAAAGATGGAGGAATGAACGAGTGGGCAAGCGGACGTCGCACACAGACCCCCAGAGCACGACCCCCCGAGGGAGCGCCGGTCCCGCCGGGTAACACGGATCCTGTGACTTTCTCTCTGGTTCCACACTGAAGGGATGCACGCCTGCCTCTGGGGGCTTCCAGGCAGCTGCCTTTCAACACGACGGGACAGGGTCCGGGGTCCGGGGTCCGGGGCGCCCGAGACAGTCACCCCCTGGGGTCCGAGCTCACTGAAGCCCACGGCGGGGCCTCGGGCGGGCCTTTCCGAGGGGAAGGGCTGCGTGGCAGGCGGTCTGGGTGGGTGGCGAGTGATGCACCTTTGCTGTTTCGGGGCGTTTATCTGGAAGACCCGCCCTTCCGAGTCGGCGCGCTGCATCTCAGGAACTCGCACTTGATCTCAGGAGGGGAGGGGAAGAGGCGAGGACAGAAACACGAGTGCAGGGCGGGATGCACCTGGGCGACGCCGTCTCTGCGGCCGGGCAGCCGCAGCGCCCCTCGGCGCCCCTCCCGGCTCTCGTCTTCCACTCTCCCCGAGGCCTTAGCAGGAGCCCAAAACCGATGCTTGGTGACGTGCCTGTCGCCAGTGCCGGGGGCCCTGGAAACTTGATTGTTTCTCATTTCTCGATAAGTTTCAGAATCCCTAAAAGGCACGTTACAATGGACTTCTCCTGGCTGCGACAAAATATTGTATCGTTCGTCTTGCTAGTTCTCTTAAATGGATACACTGTATCCCATCCCCCCAATAAAAAAAGTGAAAAAATAGGAAAGGAAGGTTCCGCTGGGAGGGACAGCATGTGTTCACTGCAGACGGAAGCAGGTCTCTCAGGACAGGCTTTCTGGGGACAGGCAGTGACTCAGGGGACATGGGGACAGGGCAGGGGCCTGAGCTGGAACCTCGGGAGGGCTCCCTGAGGGGAACGGAGAGAGGTTGACAGGGTGGAAACCCATTGGTTCTCAGCTGTCCCTGGTTCTGAGTTCTGGGACTGTTACGATCGGGTGAGAACATACTCTCTATGGGTCGGGGCGCAGTCTCACGCGTGTGACAGAACAAGACGGTCCCTTCCCCTCCCCTGTGCAGGTGGACCAAGCCTGCAAGGGCCCGGGTGGGGGGGGAGGATGCCACACACGTTGTTCGGGAGGACCTGCGGGTTTCATGAGCTGCCTGAAAGGACGTGATGCAAAAGGCAAACAGTTACATGGAGGCTGGGTTCCCTGAACTGGGTACTCGAACCCAGGTGTCACGCCACCCCGAGATGAGTGGCTGGCTAAGCTGTAATAAAAACAAGCACAAAGAGTTGTTATTTTGCGTGTGTCGGGGGGACCTTTGTCTCCCCTGGACCGCAAGCTGTTCACGGCCAGGAGCGATGTCCCCAGGGTCGGCGCTGAGTGGCGCCGTCAGGGCCCTTCACCAGACGAGCCTCAAAGGAACGCACCCCTTGGGACCCCAAAGGCGCGGTGAGGCCGCTCACACTGCCCCTTGCCGGCTTTTTTAGGACTCGGCATCTTGTACCCAAAACCTTCAGAACTGGCGAGGGTCGCTGGGCTGTGCCCCCACAGGGGGACAGCGGGAAGGGGATGGACTGTGCAGGGGGCTGCTGCCCGCAGGCTCAGGCTGCAGCTCCCTGGCTGGGGTGTTGGGGGGGGCCCAGAGGCACTTCCTGACCCCCAGCTCCAGGCACGCGTGCCCGCCCCACCGACTGCCCACCTCCCAGCCTCGGACAGCGCTCTGACCCTCTGCAGCTTTGACACCTGCCCCCGAAAGCCACTGCTTCCTCTGAACAGTCGTAGCACCGAGACTGCGAGTAGCGTGTCATCATTGAACGGTGACAAGTCACATTCCTGGGGAGGCAGTGGCAGGGATGCCAGCCACGGCCGTAACAGTTCAAGTGCCATGAAGCTGTTGGCCATTACAATTTGCGTTCCTAGGAAATGTGGGGTAAATGCACGCATCTTCAGATAGAATGGTAAGGGGCGCATACGAGAACAACCGTGTGAGCACTGAACCCGTGTGTGCCCGTGTGCGTGCGTGCGAGCCCACTCAGGTTGTGAGCACCACAGACCGGACGAGGCGGTGTCCCGGGACTTTGGCGCCCTTACACGTAGAACACAGTATTCGACGATCATTGTAGGAAGACAGTCCGCTCTTTGCTCCCTAAGAAAATCGGAGCGCTCCAAATTCAGCGGGGCAAGAGGAATTTCTGTAGGGTTGCAAAATCCTTCTGTGACCACTGTGCATCTTGTGACTTTCCATCTTGCAGAGGCTGGATTCAGTTCGGCCCTGAGCAAAGTCCTCCCCGCAGGCTGGCGAGGGAGGCTACCAGCCCTGGTATCTCTCTACATCTGTTCCCGGGTGTTTACTCCATGGGGTCATCCAAGCTTTGAATTACACACTTCCAACTGCATGCTTCATACAACCGTTCAGCCTTGCACATGTGTTTAAGCGACAATAGTACAATATTTACCGGACAAAACCCCACACAAGTCGAGAAGAAAGGCCTGGTCGAAGTAGAGGTGGATGTGACCCATCTCAGGGTGTGGAGGGTTAGACACGCTCGTTTAACACCGGAAGGTAGAAGACAAGCGTGTGCCCCGTGGAATGAGCCTCTTCGAAACTCAGCGTTCTCGTCTGCAAAGCGGGGCACCACCGCCTGCTGCGTGGCTTCCTCTTGCAGACTACACGAGGTCTGTCCAGAAAGTGTCCAGCCACGTGACATGAAAAGTAGGAACCTTTATTGAAGAAGAGAGAAGATACAAGAAACAGTGACGCCTCAGTCCCCTTCAAAGTGGGCACCTTGGGACCTCACACAGTTCTCCCATCACCATCAGCTGCCCGGTCCTATTTTTCTGAATCTCATCGACGGTCTGAACTCTCTTCCTTTTCAAAGGTGATTGTAGTTCCAGTTCTGGGAAAAGCCAGAAGTCTCGGGCACCAAATCTGGGCTGTAGGGGGCTGAGTCACCTGGGCGATGTGATGTTTCAGCAAAAAACTCGGCATGAGTGTGTGATGCATGAGTGTGTGAATTGTCGTGATGAAGCTGCCACTCACCGGTTGCCCACAGCTGCGGCCTTCTGAGTCATCCGAGCAGTTTCCATGGAGGAAGGCTGGAGTGTCCAGCCAAATTTGGTGCAGATCTGTTGCTCCACTCACGCGGTCGTTTTGAACGTGATGACCACACAGTCCACGTGCTCACTCAGTGGCCTGTACCGCCCCTGCTGACCAGCGCGGTGAAGGCGTCACTGTTCACGCATGCGCATTCCAGTCCCCTCACCCTGTCGGCCGGGTTACACCCATGTCGTGCCAATGGTTCTTGTTATAGTAACAATGGCTGGGCTTTTTCCGGACAGACCTCGTACGACTCCGTTTTTCCTTAAACTGAGATTTACCAAGCAGCTCCGGCCTGTCAGGCGGTCGTAGGGACTCCGCCCTTCCAGCCGCGGGGAAACCTGGCCAGGTCCCTCCCAGCCTGGGGCCCGCAGGCCACACCCCGGCACGGGACCTCCGCTGCGCCCGGCGCTCAGGCTGCCGGAGAGCGGCTGGCAGGGAGGCTGCCCTACCACCAGCCCAGGGTCCCCTGTCCTCCTTGCCGGGCACCCGTCACCTCACGCGGCAGGTGCCGGGGCAGCGCAGGCTAACACGGACACGTGCGTGGTCCCCCCTGGCCGCGTGGAGGAGACAGATTAGACAGACGTCCTGCCAAACAATTTCAAGATTTTCGTATTATTTTTAACGTTTCCGACACCTTTCTTAAGAACATGGGAACACAGCAAATTAGAACTATGCTGCCTTGCCAACCTGGTCGAACCCCTGAGGGGGGACACGCACAGCTCTGGGGTGCCGGGGGGGGGGGGGCCGGCCCGCTGTGGCCAGGCTACGGTGTTCCAGCTGCTCCTGCGGCGGGGGCAGTGGGACGAGCAGCGTGACGGCCACCGACCGTGGAAGAAGAAATAGACGTGAAACGTCAGGCTTGATGCTGGAATACGAGCCACGCAGCCTGGGGAACGGCTCAGTTCTCAGGAGTGAAACCTGCCGCGCTAACCAGCTCTTTGGAAAGATAGGTGTCGGGTCCGGGTGCGCTGGCAGAGGGGAGCGGGCGAGTGTGGCCGGCCGCTCCTGTCACGGGTCGCAGGGTGGGGACGGGGCCAGGCCAGCGGGAGAACTGCCCCCAGGGCCTGGTCACGCCCTGAGGCCCACCGCGAGCATCTCCCAGCTTTGCGTCTAGGTTTGACCCGACAAGTGCCAACCCCAGCGGGCAGCGCTCACTCAGGTGCAGAAACCAAATGCCGTCTGACCCCAACGCCGCCGTAGGGTTGAGAGCGCTGGGTCACGCCGTGACCTTTTGGCAGAGAGGAAGCCCAAGCCTGAGGCCCAGTCTCTGCTGGGCGCCATCCAGCTCTTAACTCAGTTAGAGGCCGCTGTCCTCCTGCCAAAGGTGGAGCTGCTCTTCTCGACTTCCGTGGCTCCCGAATCCGTGACACCAGGGTGATTTGAAAGCGAAGTCTGACTGTGCGTTAGCTGGGTGAACCCCTCCGACCCTTCATTCCACGCGGAGCCCCCCGGGGGGCTCGCTGCCCCACCTCCTACAGCGGGGCAGGGGTCTGTGTGCTAGGAAGCTGGCCGGGCGGATGCCAGGGCACACGGAGCGGGAGGTTAGTTTCTAAGCACACTCGGCACAGCGGAGCCGGGTTCTTTGTCCACTCGCACGTGGATCAGCAACTTCCAGAAGCCAGAGGCTCCCCACACTCGCGCTGAGCGGCGGCCGAGTCTGTCGGTGTGTCCAGAGCCCGCACGGTGAGCCGAGACACACAGGCGCTGCTTGGAGTGGAGACACACCAATCTCCAAAAGGAGAAAATGACGAAGAGCCCAGGCCGGCTGCCCGAACCACGGCGCTCCTCATGACAGCAACTCTCGCTTAACAGCCTCCAGTGTTTAACATATTGAAACAGTTCATCTTCCTGCAACGAACCTAATAAGTCTGCCAGGTGAGAGGCGGGCTCCATACTTCTTCATGCTGTCCCTGCCCGCCCCGCCGGCCGACGCGCGCTCTCCGGGGCTGCGGCGCGGCCCGCCAGCCCGCTTATTGCCGTCATCAATAACCTGGCCCCGCACCCTTCATTTCTCACGCCTTCCCAGTCCCTCCAACATCTAATAACAGCGCTTCGCCGTGATCGCGGATCAATACACGGGGGCCCTGCTCCCTCGACTCAGCTGCCCTGCTGCAGGGACATGACAAGGGAACAGATATGACGGGTCTGGACCGTGGCCAAGGACCAGACAGGGATGTGGGACATTTCCCTGTGGGGCCAATTTACACGGAAAACCCACCTTCACTCTTGGGACTCATCTGTTTCGCTGCTCACTGGCCATGATCCTTGGAGGTGAATACGGACCTTTTGGGGTACGACGCCAGCTGAGCGTTAGTTCAAGGAATTATATTTTCATGCGTGCGTCTAAATATCGATGAGTTAGAAGGCAAATTCCAATACTGTATTTTTTCCTCAAAAGGCTTGTGAACACACAATCATCCCAGTTCGAATTTGGGGGCTTACCTTCGAATGTTTGACAGTCAGTGTTATTTTCATGGTTTCAGGTGCACAGCACCGTGGTTAGGCATTTACATCGTTTACGAAGTGGTCCCCTGATAAGTCCACCGTCCACCTGGTACGGCACGTAATTGTTACGGTGTTACTGACCGCATTTCCTGTGTTGTCCTCGACACCCCCAGGAACTATTGTGTAACTACCAGTTTGTACTTCTCAGCCCCTTTTCACCCAGTTCCCCCGACCCTTCTCACCGACCATGTTCACTCCGTGACAGCGGGATCACCAGTCCCCCGTCCGCCGTGAAGCGCTCACGGAGTCAGCGGGGTCTGACTTCTTCCGGGCGCGCCCGCGTGGAGCCACGGGGGGATCCGGGGCCGCCTCACTCACGGTGTGGTCAGCTGCACTCGACACACTGTTTTAGCAGCTGAAACAGCAGCTCTTCAGGGACACCTGTGACGAAACACCACTGTCCAGTTGTGTGGCTTTTCCTCGAGCCACGAAGGCGTGAGAGCAAGGACGGAGTGCCATGACAGTTGCGGGGGCGGGGGCGGGGGTCAGACCCTAACGGCGGCGGCAGTTCTGCACGCGGGAACACGTCCGAAAGCCCACGGCCGCTTGGGACGCAGCTGGGATGCTCCCGGGCCGACCCGCCGTGTCTGGGGCCGGGGACGCACAGGTGCCGCTGTCAGCATCGCGACACGCAGCTCACGCCCCAGCCTCACAGTGTGAATGTCGCGGTGTCACGGAGAAGGAGATCGACCGGAAGGCGGAACGCACACGCCGAGCAGAGAAGGGGCGACGCCTGCGCCTCGTTCTCGGTCCGCGAGCCGCGCCGCCGGCCGCTGCCCAGGGCGGCACCGCCACCCTTGCGGGGGGCATGCCAAAGGCCGCCCCCGACCTGGGCCCCCCCCTGGTTGGCGCTGGGTGTGAGTGGAGGAAGGCATCTCTAGCTTCGTTAAGTTCTCAGCATCTTTAAACTGCAATACTATCTTTCTGTAACTTTTCGCAGGACTCTTTAGAAACCCTGGCTCTCTCTGCGGTCTCGCTGGCACCAAGTCGGGCACCGATGGCCCGCAGGGGGCGGGGGGCGGGGGGGGCCTGGGAGGCGCGAAGCGGCCCCTGACCGGGGCGGCCGTGAAGACGGCAGGCCGGCCTGCGCCTCCATTCCCCATCCACGGGCTTCTCAGGGCTCGTGCGCTTATTTTGGAAATCGCCAAGAAAAAAATCAATTTCCACAAACACAGGCAACACTTAGAATGATACCGAGACCCTCGATGATAAATATTACGGGTTTAACACGGAAGGGAAGTGCCCCTCCGCCGTGGCAGCCACGCTCCTCACTCGTGGCGTCATTATCCGCACGTGGAAGTAAAACCCTTCCCCTGGGTTTCCCGCCCCTCGCGCACCGCTCTCCACAGCGGAGGGGCGAAGACCCCCGCCCTCGGCCGGCAGAGAAGAAGGGGTCACGGGTCACAGCGCCAGCAAACGGGCCAGTGACGGTAAAAAGAGGCCGCTGCAGAAGCCGCGCGAATCGGAGCTTGGGTTCAATGTCAGGAGGCAAAATAATTCACATTTTGACTCATGTTGCAGAATATTCTAATTAAACGTGGGATTTATATTCTTAGTCTGTGGTGGCATCCTCACGTTGAGAATAATATTTTGACTGAAAACGAGGGTTTCAAGAGCAGTCAAATATTTTTTAGCATAAAATACAGAGGACAGATTTAAGCACAGCAGGGGTCTTTTTGCCGGCAGGGTCTCTTTACGGGTTGACGGGGCATGTTTGATACCTTGCAGGCCTTTCCCGGTGATCGATTGCCTCAGCGACGCTGGAGGCACAGGTGTGCGCTTTCCCAGCGTGTGGCCCGGACAGGCGGTCGAGGGCGCAGCAGGCCCGCTCCCCTCCGCTTGCTGTGCCTCGGGGGTTCGGCAGCGCCCGAGGCCGGCCTGACACTGTCTCGCCCTTCCCAGCAGGTCCGTCCGTCACCGGATCACGCCCCCGACCTACTCACGGCTCCGGTGGGGGCCGGACCTCCTCCAGCTGTCTGAGACGGGGTGGAGAGTCAACGGGATTCAGAGTCGTTCTGTTTGGTTTTGACCATCGCAGCCATTTTCAGTTGGGTTTACTGGGGTGGCGTTGGTGAAGTCATGTCGGCTTCGGGGGTACCAGTCCACAACACGACACCCGTCGGTCGCGCTGTGCGCCCACCGCCCCAAGTCAAGGCTCTCCTGCCACAGTCCCCCCGCCCCCCGTTGCCCTCTCCTCCCTGCCCCCCACCCCCCATGAGGAAGCAGGGGCCGTTTCACACTGACACCTGCCTGTCCCAGGACAAACAGCTGTGTCCGCTCACGCTTCTGAACAGACAGGGCGTGTACCTAACACGCCCCTCGCAGCCGGTGCACCTGTTCACAGGGAGGGGCAGGGGCAGGTGTCGGGATGCCCGACCTTGCCGGCCACCGACCCGGTTGCTTCGCAGGGAGGCCTCGGGACGCCCTGCACACCACGTCGGCGTCGAGTCCCTGGGGGAACGGGGTTGCAGAACAGCCTCCACTTCCACGGCGTCGTCCGCCGGCGGTGATTCCGCCCTCCCAACAGGTGTCAGAGGTGCCCCCGCTCAGCGTTGGCGGGTCCTGGGATCACGGTTGCTTTTCGGCGCTGGAAACCGCTGCCCCGTGTGGCAGCTCCCGGGACAGCTCTGCCTGCCTGTGGCATCCCTGCCCCCGCCAGCGGCTCCGCCCGGCTGACAGAATGGGTACCGCAGAGGTGGGGGGTGGGGGCGGAGACTCGCCATCGCCACCCCGGGTGCAGGCGCTCACCCAGCCAGCGCTCTCCGGCCGGTTCTGAGGCAGCAAGGACGCACCGGACTCGGGTCGGTGGGCTTGCTGAGCCCCCACCGTCCCCGCGGCGGACGTGACGCATGGGGAAGCTCGGGTCCCCTTCCTGGGCCGCCCCCCACAGCCTCCCCAGGACGGGTCCTGCCTACAGCCCTGCTCTGCCTCCCGATAAACCACTATCTGATTAGCCACATAATTATTCCAATTCCCACCACATTCTGCATGGAGTTAAGTGGGTCTTTTTGAAAACAAGACGTTGTTAATTTTCTCTTAGAACATCTGTGGCCCATTTACAAAACTGCGAGATTAAGGCAATATTATTTTAAATCACTTTCTTTGTCACCTTCCCGACCTTCAGAAATGCCAGCAAACCGTGAACTTTGAGACGGGGATTCCCCAGCCGGGTGTCAGCCTGCCGCCCGGCCAGCGATCGGAGGTCCGTCTGCGGTTACTTTGCCTCCTTAGCTGTTTTCAAGTAATGTCAAAAGCAGCAACGCAACAACTATTTGTAAGAATAGCTGTTGTTTTAAAGGGACTGCGCTAGAAACTCTCACGTTGGGAAGTGACAGCGACCTCGGGCTGTCTCCCTTCAACGTGAGACCGACGTGGGCTGCACTGCACGCCCCTCCCCCGAGCGGGCTTCGACCGGCACCTGCTGGGTTCAGTCCCTGAGCCAGCGGGGCAGTGGGGCCCTTGTCCTGCACACTGTGTCCTGCTGGGACCACGTTTGTGAAAGGCAGAGAGGTCTCATTTGTAGCATCTCCCACAAAACCAGCAAGGGACTCCGCATCATTCTCATTGGGGTGACAAAAGGGTCCGGTCCAAGCCGGCTTTCTGCCGGCGGTTTAATCAGCGGACGTGTGCACACATGTGTTCTGTGCACACAGCGTGTACGAGGCATGTGTAAAGCCCGGCAGGAGCACTACACACACTCTGAACAAGGACGAGGGAGTCCACGCCCCGCACAGGGCCCGCAGCGGCGGCCGGGCAGAGTAGGTCGCACGGCAACTCGACGGCGGCGTCTGAACCGCAGTCCTTAGAGTCTCGCAGTGGAGATCGGGGGCTTGGCAGCCCCGGGCCACGGCCCCGCAGTTAAGGACGAGTCCCTCCGTGAGCGCCAGTGACTGCGTGCCACTCGACAGCGCCACCCCCCGGGGCGACACCTGAGTAGGACTCGGCCGTGCTGGGCTCGGTCCAGAAGCCGCCGTGGACAACGCACGCTTTGGGGTGCTGCGGGGCCACCGCGAGAGCGGCCTCGCCTTCTGCTGGCGTGTGAGGGCCGACGGTCCCTGGTGGGGGGGAGAGCTGTCCCGGGGGCGGGGAGGTGAGCCACTCGGAGACGGGGCCCTTCGGCCAAAGGACGCCTCCACGTTTTCCACTCCAGTCAGCTGTGAGCAGCAGACGCTCAGCTCTCCCTGGTAAGGACGCAGGGAGTTGTCAGCGAGGCAAACCGGTCCCGCGGCGGGCAGGCCCCTCTGTCTCCGGAGTGTCCGTGTTCTGCGCTTCGGTCACAACCAAAGTCGGGCCTCGCCATCGACCTCGGTGGTTTTGGCAACAGGTCTTCGACATGCCCGAGGCCAGGTTGGCCAAGTTCACCAGATTGATTAAATGCTGGTTTTGCCCAGGTAACCCTGGGTAGGCTGCCAATCACGGCAACCGGAGAGTCTTCAGAGTACAAGCCACCAGGCAGTCAGGGCTGCAACAACCGCAGGCCAGGCTAGAACTCGGTGCTCTCGGAACGCGGCGGGAGCTCGATGTCCTGATCTCCGCCGACCGGCCGAGAAGCCGGCAGTGCCGACCCAGTGAGCTGGACAGCATCCCCTTGGGCCGGGAGCTTGGCATAAACTGTGGTGACGTTTAGCGTCCGAGTTTGTAGACGCCCGCAGCTCCCCAGGACCCCGCACTGTGCCTCGCATCCAGGGGGCTTCCCCCAGTTGCCGTCTGTCAAAGACCTTCAGTCAAACGCGGGACCGGGACGGCCACTCTGCCGACCGGCGCACGGGCCGGCAGCGACAGCGGGTCGCCGCGGTTCCAGGGTGGCTCCGCTGAACTCGCCCTTCACGACCGGCTCTCGGCCGCCTAACCTCCGCACTGGTTTCCTCAGCCCACATTAATGAATCCAATAAATAAAGCATCTCATCGCCCGTCCAGAATGGACATTAATTTCAGAACAAAACATTAATCAATTCAAATTTATGTTCTGATGCAGACACAATCAATTTGGACGGCTTATGACAATTAGCAAAGCTTTCGCTGCACCCCTAAAACACACTGACCCATCAATTACGGCCTTCACGGAAGCGATGCCAATGACGCCACCGCCCCCCTCCCCCGGCGCCCGCAGCCCCCGGGGCTGGCCAATGTGAACACAGCGAATCAATCAATATAAATTATACATGCACAGGAAGATGGGCTAATATCATAAGTTAATTTAATTAATTGTGTTTGATTAAAAGAGGGCCTTTCATTAGCCCACTTAGCCGTGAACCCGACATACCTCATCATGCCCCTTCCCTGGGCTCCGCCGCCCGGACTCGCCGACATCCGGGCGCATGCAAATCGCCGGCCTCGCCGCGCGGGCCTCGCTGCGTAATTAACGACTCAACGAGCTGCAGCCACTTAAGCCGGAAAGCGAACTGCGCGTCGCCCTCTCTGCTACCGTGTAGAGGGAGGATGTCATGGGTGAAACCAAGGTGCCCAGACGGTGGTAATTAAAAATTAAAGGGGATGGGGGAGGGCCGCCACTGATGACAGCGAAGTGGGGATCAGACCGTGGGCACGCGCGCGAGGTCACCCCGAGCCCCGGCGTTCGGGCGCGCTAAGTGGGGAGCGTCTCCCGGAGTCGGGGAGCTCGGGGCTTTCGGGGTGGGGGGTGGGGAGGGCCGAACCGGGAGGCGACTCTCAGGAGCAAATGACGCTGGAGCACGATGCGCGCCCGCCAAAGCGGCCCCTGTCCTGGCACGGCCGGGGCGGCGCGGGGGTCCTGTCTGGTGCACGCGCGCCTCGACAGCCGCCGTGCGCTGGGAGGCAGCCCCGCCTCGGGTATCAGTCCGCGGCCAGACAGGAGCCAGTTCCCTCTCTGCCGCTCACCTAGCTGCCCAGGGCCGCGTTCATTAAATGGATTTTCCTCCAGACGACGCGGCAGAGCCTTGACATAAAATACAGGGGTGTCTGAGGGACGTAATTCATCCTCCCCGGTTCGATGCACAGCCTTGCAGGGACGGCGCTAATTCACACGGGGCCCGAGTGTAACGAACAGCGCCGCTGTCTCCCAGACCTGGAACCGCGTCCTCTGCAATGCGGCCCCGAGAGAAGTAGCCGAGCCCAGAGCAGGGGCCGTGGGGGGCGGGGGTGTGGCTCGGGCTGCGGCCACGGGAGTCCGGAGAAAGGCAGAATTGGGGGAGTCACGCAGGGGGCTCAATACATGACAAATAAGAGCGTCCTCGAAATCGAGGCTGAGGTCGTTACTTTTTTACATTTGCAGGGAATTGTCTCAAAGGCTCACTGCATGTGGGGCATTCGGATCCAGCGTCAACAGCAAACGCACCGACCCTGACTCCGAGTCTGTGCTATTTTTAGCGGCGGTGCTCACACACAGGGTCAGGGACAGGTGGCGGGGCCTCACAGACCAGGGTGGCCTTTCAGCGGCCTGGGCCGGTCTGGCTGTCAGACCTCTGCGGCCCAGAACCACAGCCCGGGGAGACCTCGTGTGACCTCCGGCAAGTCCCGCTGTCTTCCGCTCGGCCTCACTATGGTGGGTGTGCAAACCCTGGTGCTTTTCTCACTGGGCTGTTGGAGGTTTAAGTCAGCGAAGGGCACAGTGCCTGAGACACCACCAGTCCCGGACCAGGGCTAACTCGTATCTCGACCACAATCATGATTCGCATCGTGTCTACCTGTCAGCACAGACCGTGCAGCCTCGGTCACTCTGGCCAAGGTCAGGGTGCTCATTCCGTGGCTCCGGGCAGCAGCGCCCCCTTGTCGCCAGGTGTGCACACTGCCCACCTGGCACCCTCTGCTCACGTGCCTCCAGGTCAGGCCTGCTCCCTGAGTTCCTCCCCCCGGGCTGGCGGCTCCCAGGTTTGGCTTTCTGGGGACAGGTGGCCAAGAGGCCGGGGCCTCAGATCGCAAGCGCAGGTGTGACGCGCTGCTCCTGCGTCTGCTCGCATTTGGGGGCCGGACGGAGCCACCTGGGCAGGGGCAGCAGGCGGGAGGCAGCTGCCGCCTGGAGGAGGGACGAGGACACAGTGTTGCTGCACAGCTGTCCCCTGGCCCCACCGGGAAAACCGACGAATGAACGCGTTAGTTAGTCCCTCGGCTCTGGGACCCCAGCACCCCGAGCAGCCTGTGCGCCCACATCCTCCGCAGAAAGCCGGGTCGATGCCAGGCTCTTGAACCCGGAGGGAAGTCATTTTGAATACAAAGAATAAGCCGATGCCTAAGCGAATGAATAAACAAATAGAAGCACTCCTCTTCACTATTCCGTTTTACCGGTTACGGAAGGTCTCAGGACTGAGGGTACAGGGGACCCTCCTTCCAGACGCAGCCCCCCGATGAGAACCGGGCACCCCGCCCACATCCCAGGGGAATATGGTTCAGTGAGATGGCTCAGGCGCAGAGCATGGCGATTTTTTGAATGAACTGTGATGGAAATGGAGCTTAAGGACACGGGAAAGTAATTGTAGAGTTTATGCGCCACTTACTAAAACAATGAGAATCCCCAGAAATTTAACTTCAAATCAAGCGGACTGGAACTCCTGTCGCCGGGGAAGGGTCCGAGCGCCTGGTGCTTGCTCAGGGGGCCCCTCCGCAGGCGTGGCCTCGTCAGTCGCTCCTCAGTGTCACTCACCTGTCCCGACCCAGCGACCTCACCAGGTTCAGCATCCAAACGCCGAGGAATTCTCAGGCAGCCCGGAGAGCAGCGGCCTCCTCGCTTGCCGGCCCCGAGCAGTCCCTTGAGAAGTGACAGAAGCCCGGGCGACGACGATTCACAGATGGCTTTCGGATCGCTCGCGGGGGGAGGAAACTAACCAAGGCATGTCCGGGGTCTGCAAAGGGGCGGTAGCTGGCCCGCGCGCCTGCTTCGAGGGCCTGAGTTTCTCTGCAGCAGCAGCAGCGCAGGTTCCCGCCCAGCAGGGGGCCCCGAGGAGGCAGTGGGAACCCAAAGACGAGCGCTGGGTTAAGCCCTGAAAGGGAGATTCTTGAGTGCGGGATACACGAGGTGTGCTAGGGGGGCGAAACCTCTGTGTGACTCCGCATCCCAACACAGAAGTTAAATAAAGGGGGGTGCAAGCGAGCGTGCGGTTCCGTGCGCCAAGAGGTAAGGAAGAGGGTGGTCAAGGTGGCGCTGGAACCGAGGCGCACATGCAGAACGCCCCCGTCGTCCTAACGGAGCTGCTGCACCTTCGATACGAAAATGTGTAAATGTCCTCGGAGCTCCTGCAGCCGCTCAATTTGCACGCGGCGCCCTGCGCACGCTCGGCACCCTCTGGAGCGGCCTCAGGGGCCGTGGCCAAGCTGCCTGAGCGCGCAGGTGGGCTGCACCCGGACAGATGCCACTTGGACCCTGTGGGAGAATGCAGCCCAGGGGACGGCAGATGGCAGAGTGGAGGGGCTGCTTCTGCAACCCAGGGCTGGGGACACTTGAGAAAGTTGAGCAGCGAACATCTTCGATGCTTTCTCCGCTCTGTAAGGACTCCTCAAGCCAACAGCCGGCCCAGTACTCAGAGTGAGACAGCCCACAGGGCCTGGCGAACTGCGGACTGCCATTGGTGTGACCGTCGGCGCGCCCTCTGTGGGGGGCGGGGGGGGCAGGGAGGTTAGGGCCCGACGAGGCGGAGAAGGGGATCCTCCACGTAGAAGTTGCGGGGGACTCACCGGTCCCATTTGCGCACTGGGGGATCCGAGAGACACCGAGGTAGAGAAACAAACCTCCCGGAGCGGTCGTGGGTCGCGCAGTCCTTTTATTTGGAAAAAGAGCGTCGGATTTGGCCAGCCGGGTGCTTTGTGAACGCAGTCTGGGAAACGTGGCAGGAGCAGGTTTACTTAAACCGTTTCCTTTCGATGGCGACCCAACTGTTTCCATCTGGCATGCACAGAACGCACGGACGATGGCTTCTCCGACTCCTGCGAACGGTTTTCAGAGACGGCCTTGCCCTCCTGGCCTTCGTGACGTGTGTGGGGACTCAGAGCGGTCACTGCGTCTGACCCGGCCGACGAGCGGGTGGTGTGGGCTTTTCTTTTCCCCCATCCGCTTGGCGCTGACGCTCCTACCTTGCTGACCGGGCCTGTCCAGGCCCAGGGATGAGGGCCTGGTCCCGGCGCAGGGCGCGCTGGGTACCGATCTGGGACGTCTTGCATCTCAACGCTGATTCCGTCTTCATGCTTTCCAAGGACTTGCCCGCCCCATCTAAATCCGCTAATTGGCATAAACCGCTCCATTGTATGACCACTCCGTCATTACTTCCTTCTTCTCGCTCGCCTTTTGCTGTTTAATTTATCGTTCCGTCACTCGCTTCTTTGGAATACATCTCGGACTCCCCACCTGCTCTTCATGACACGAACAGTTAAAACCACCCATTTTCCTTTAACAGCTGCTCTCGCCGCATCCTCCATGTGCTCTATTTTCATTATCATTTAGCTCAAAACACGTTCTAATTTTTTGAGATTTCTGTTGAACTTATGGATTCCATCAGGAGTGTCTTGTTTAATTTTCAAATTGTTGGAGATTTTAGAAGCATTTCACTTTCATCGGTTTCGCATATATTGCCGTCACGGTCAGGCTGCGCGTAACTTCAATCGTGCTAAATTTATTGGACCTTGCTTCGTGACCACGGATGGCCTGCCCCGCAAGCGCCCCGCCCACGTTGGAAAGCAGCATGTGTGGGCCGCCGCTGCGTGGGGGTCCGTGCGCGCCAGGAAGCCCAGTGGGTGCACTCACCCTCTCCTTCCCCCCTCGAGTTCCCTCCTGGGACCCAGGTGTCTGGTACGTCCGTCTACTTGGTGGTGCCCCAAAGGTCACGACGGCTGCGGGGTTTGTCGATGTTGTCATTGTTTGTCCGGTTTAGGTTTTTTCTTCATCCTATGATTAGGGTGGGTAATTTTGACTTATCTGTCTTCAAGATCGCCGATTCTTTAATCTTCTGTATTCCGACTTCTGTCGATGCCACTAAAGTGAACTGCAAAGCCGACCCTCTGGCACGTGGGCTTGACCCCCAGAGCGTGACCTTTGTGCGTGAGCTTCCTCTCTCTTTGGGATCTGACGGGGAGCCTGGGACCGTCGGCCAGTCCCTGTGGCCGGGCAAGGGCCGGCTCCCAGGGACATAATTCCCCCGATGGTTTGCCGTCTCCCAGCTGATGTTTCAACATGCGGTCCCTGGAGTTCGCCCCTCGAATAATTCGTCCAGGAGTCGGCAATAATCCCGAGAAGTTTCCGTCAGCTAGGGGCTGTGGAGTCCCTGGCTTCCCCGACACCTCACCCTGCACTCCAAGCCCCAAGCACCGACGCCCCGGGCCCGAGCTGCGGCTCTCGTGCCCACGAGAAACTCGGGGGTGCCCTGTGGGAAAAGACCGCAGCATGTGCACCTGTTTTCTGCAGTTCTCTTCCCGAAAAATTCTCTTTGGTTTCTACTCTCTGAATGACTCTTAAGTGCCTTTGAATGATTGGTATTTTAATATCTTGTTCCGAGTTTACAACTGTGCCAGGCACCCGAGTGAACATGACAGCATCGCCCCTGCCCCTCCTGGGAGCTGGGCGTCAGCAGTCGCGGCCGGTGCGTTTGGAGGAGCAAGTGCAGGTGATGGCCGAGGAGGGACGAACGTCTACCCGCCCCAAGTCTGCGCGCACCTCGCCGGCTGCTGCCCGGGCCCCGCGTCTGGTGCACGGGCTTCCTTGACGGGTTCCGCCCCGTCCTCGCCCCCCCCCGCCCCCCGTCCTCGGCCCCCCGTCCTCGCCCCCTGTCCTCCCGCCCTGGCGCACATCAGAGGTGGGTTGAACAGATGCACAAGAAGGTGATGGAGCGTTTGTTTAGCACGCGTGTGGCTGGATGTTCCTTTCACGTATTTTTTACAAGATATTTTCTACAAAAATCGGGCGAGAACGATCTCGGTGTGTATGTGCGTTAGTGTGACAGTGTTCGTGTTTTCGAGTGACTTAGGAAGCCCTCCTTTGCTGGGCCGTCCCGAGAAGACACTTCCGAAACTTCTCAGGGAACCCTGAAGAAGCTGCCTTCTCGCCCCGAGCTGCTCCGTGGGCGGTGCGAGTGTCCCCCTCGCAGGGGCAGAGGAAGACGGGGTCCGGAAGACCGCGGGACTTCCCACTCTGCCCACCTGCGGTGAGGCCAGAGCTCACGCGCTCGCTGCCTCCCTGCGGAGCCCGGTGCGTGCGACTCTCGAGGCGGCGTGTCCGCCCCTTCCGCCTGACGTGACGGGGTCACTGCGTTGCGGTGCGCGGAGTCCTGTCCTCGGAACATGAAAATGCCACTCCATCTTCTTTTCCAGTCACTCAGTCAATGCTAACGTTCTGTCTGCTGAATTTATGGTTGTGTTTACAGCCAATTCAAGTGCGTTTTGTCTTCACGTAGAAACTGGGAGAGTGAAAGAAAGCTAGAAATAAAGTCATGGGATATTCTACAGCAAAGATTTTCCGAAGTTCCTAAGCCATAAAACATAAACATTCTCTCCCCCCTCACCCCGCCACCCCTGAGAAATTATCTGCAGGACGGAAGGTAAAATCCCCCCAGTGCGTCCAGTGTGTGTGCGACCGTGGCCGTGGCCCTTGGTCACGCCCACAGTGTGAAACATTCTGGCTTCGCCCACGGAGAAACCTGCGCTAGTGACACAGCAAGTCGAGGCGCAGCATCTCTGGTTGCGGTTTGGGACACATTCACAGAACCAGCCACTGGATCTCTGTGACCTTGGGGGGGGCCCCGAAGGTGAGGGGCACACAGCCGGAATTGACGTTTTCCCAAGACGTCCTTCCGTTCGTGCCCAGGCCTCATCAGTGAGGTCCTGAGATCCGACACCGACCACGGTGCCTGCGAGCTGCGGGGCCACCGGGATGGCAGCGCGCTCCTGTGCAAAGAGAGTCCTCCTCTCCGGGCCCGGCAGTGCCTGGCGCATCGGGGGGAAGCGCTGGGCGAGCGGTTCCGCCACAGGTGATGCCACGGCTCCCGTCGGCGACTCGGCCACACTACGGCTGACGGCAGTCCGCTCAGAAGGAGGGAAGGGTTTCTCTGGGGACCTAGCAATGTATGTACCCAGTGAGGTTCAAGTTAATTATACTAAAACCAGTTTATTTTTTTTTAGTGAATTTGATTGTTCACTTAACTCTTAAGCAAACTCCTATTCTCTAATAGAGGGTCATGTTATTTTCCTTGAGAAATTTCATACTCCGTGGAGATAGAACACTTTACAAAATGCACCCCTTGCACGCTGCGGAGCTCCGTTTAAGGGGTAGGGTGAAGAATAAAATCATGATATGACGAAGCGCACTCCGTTCAGACTTTTTAAGAGCTCACGTTTACCAGCGAGAATCAGGCCGTGAACGGAGGCGGGTGGACAACGTCCACGGCACGCCTTGGAACAAACGAGGCCGCATGAGTGACAGTGCTTGAGAGGGACGAGGACCCGTCTCAGAGAGAAAGGACCGGAGAGGCGAGCAGAAGATTCTGGACAGAGGAAGGGGACAGCGTGCCTAGCCCGACGGGAGCACGCGGGTGCGTTTCCAGGAGTCAGTTCTGGTGCCCGCAGCCCTCGACCTCCCCTGCCCGGAGCGGGGGGGCGGGGGGACGTCCGCTTTCCGACCGCTGCCGGGCTCACGCCTCCCTGCTCGCTGCAGGCGGCTGCGCAGAATGGCGGGTGTTTGTGCAGCGAGGTGAACTCTCTTCGACTGAACTCCAGACAAAAGTTGCTTGTCACGTGAGGGTCTTGAACTCTGACTTGGCTCCCAGTAAAACAAGCAGTTTCCACCGGTTCCCGGGGCGACCTTCGGAACGCGGCTCGCCGGCGTGTCTCTAGGGCCAGAGCAATCTTCCTTGCTCCTCTTCTCTCATTTTATTCTGGGTTTTAGATGACAGTAGTAATCCTGACTCTGTGTTTGTTGTCCAGCCCCAAATCTAGAATAAAGAAGTGAAAATACCTTCCCAGTCAAGCTCTCTCCTCGGTAGAAACCTTGACAACACTTGGACCCATCGCACCGTGATTCCCAACGCGGAACGCAGTATAGATTCCGAGGCCTCGTTTCCTTCTTTCCCCATAAACGGCCGTTCACCACGCTCGGTGCCTCCGCGTCTCTCTTCCCGGCCGCCGGCGTGTGCTGGGCTGCTCTGCGTGTCGGTGCGGGCGGAGCTGCCCTGTTTTGCTGGCTGTGGTCTGTTCGCCACCCCTCTTGCGGGGCACTCGGGCTTGTCCCGATTTTCCCACGAGCGTCATGCAGGGTGACCGTGGCAGCCAGATGGGACTCCTGGCCAGATTTCCGACAACGGCTGCATCGTGGGGACTCAGGGAGGAGGGACACACAGCTTGTCGGGGTGGCCGGCCTGTTTCCGCAAAGTCCTCTCCGTTCCTTCACATTCGGTGCTTTCTAACCGAAGAGTTACGTGGTTCCTCATTTTTTTTTAATCAGAGACTTCTGTGTGAAGTTGGGAACATTTTCACGTGTTTGGCTGCCTAGAATTTTTGAAGTGTCCTTAAGCCAGTGTGACACCCACTCGAGTACGTGGTTTCCGGCGGGTCACGGATGCTGACAGTCCTTAAAAGTCACTCCAGATTTTACGAGTCACCTTTTCTCTAACACGTCTACCAAAAGTTCATACATGTTTTTACATGTATCCCTCTCACGTGGCCACGAGATTGGAAAACTACATGCTCCGTATTCAAAAGCCCCGTGCCACGGACCAGGGACAGAGGGACGTGGAGGGTTCAGTCTCACACGCTGGGGGCTCATTTGCTCCTTGAGATAGAAAATTGATTCGGCTGGCAGCGAGCAATAACAGCTATGAGTACGGCGTGTAAACATTTTATGAATAAAACCACAGTTTCAGCGATGCGCAAACAGACGCTGCGTGTACGTGATGACACCTCCTCTCTTCATTCCCGGTTGGCTCCCGGTGCCATTCCCGTCCGACCGCAGGCACAGACCCCTCCGCATCCCGTGTGACGGCCCCCCTAATCTGCCCTCTTTGCCAAAGCAGGCAGCACGGCCCCAGTATTGCTAATTCGGCAGTGAAAAATAAATTACACTTTTAAGCCAAACAACTAACACTCAACTTCAAATGCCGCTTGCCGCAGCGAGGAGGGTACCGGTCTGGCGGCCGCCGCCCCTGCCGACCTCGTCACCCGGAATGCTGTCAGTATTTTCCCACGGATTTCTGACACCGCGTCAGCGGCTCGCTCCTCCAAGGCTGACAAATGGAAAATCATCGGCGAGTTTCACGAACCAGAAGGCGGTCCCCAGACATCTAGGAACCCTGGAAACCCTAGAATCCCCAGAGAAGGGCCTTCGTCGGAGCACCGGAGGCGGCTCTGCGAGGCCACCAGGGGCTTCCCATGGGGCCGATGTCACCGAGCCCCGCCGAGTCCCCGGACGGCAGTGCTGGCATTTCTTCTCGAAGCTGTGAACCTCCCCTGGTGTCCCCGCCGCCGGCCTCCCTCCAGTGACACTGCGCACTTGTCCATGCGCCATGGAGCGTGACCCATACACGATGCAGTCGTTACATTCCAGAGTGAAGCTGCTTTTCTCGAAATCTGATCCGTGAGTGGAACTCAGTTGAGTTGCTCCGCGTTAACTGGCCGGCCCGCTCCCCTGACATTTCCGAAATACCTGCGGTCGCCCCTCTCTCTTCCTGGGTACCACCAGGGGCCCTCTGGAATCTCCAGGGAGACAGGAGCTGGGTGAGGGAGGGAGAGAGGGGCGCTGCCATGGTGACCCCCACTGTGAGGCCTCAGCGCTGCTCAGGCAGGGTCAGAGGTCAGTGCTCGGGCCCTTCCTGGTCCCTGTGCTCTCGTGATACTAACAGAACGTCCCCAGGACGGGCGGAGAGAGACCCTCGTCATTCCAAAGGTGCCACCCTGCAGCTGGGGGAGCGTTCACCGCTGCAGACCCGCCTGAGCAGGCACAGGTGTGGTGCACCTGCCGGGCCGCCAGCTTCTTTCCCTCCTGGCCCATCCTGCTCGCCCAGACGGCGGGTGTGCCCTCGAGTTCACCTGCACGGATTCTCGTGAAGAACTTGTGTTATTGTTCACTCGGCTGCCGTGCACTAATTCATTCAAATGAGGAACACCAGCTGTTGGAGCTAGGCCACAGGGAAGCTGACCATGTCCCCAGAAAGGCTGGCCACCGCTGCGACCCTGAGTTCAGCAGAGCCAGCCTGGTGGGATCAAGCAGGGTCCCTTCTGGGGACCTGACCCTACTTTCAGGTACAAGAACACCAAAGTGTGGGGTCGGCCCAGTGCAGGCTTTCAAAAGCAACACGCATGGAAAACCAACCAGAGGTGTTGGTGTAAATAAACCTCTAGTGGTCTTACTGACAACGCAGGGTTAGAAACATCACGGAGGGAGGGAGGGAGGGAAGGAAGGAAGGAAGGGAGGAAGGAGGAGGAAGGAAGGAAGGGAAGGAAGGAAGGAAAGGAAGGAAGGAAGGGAAGGAAGAAAGGGAAGGAAGGAAGAAAGGAAGGAAGGGAAGGAAAGAAGGGAGGAAGGAAGGGAGGGAGGGAGGGAAGGAAGGAAGGAAGGGAAGAAGGGAGGAGGAGGGAGGAAGGGAGGGAGGAAGGAAGGGAAGGAAGAAAGGGAAGGAAGGAAGGAAGGAAGGGAGGGAGGGAGGAAGGGAGGGAGGAAGGAAGGAAGGAAGGGAAGGAAGGAAGGGAAGGAAGGAAGGGAAGGAAGAAAGGGAGGAAGGAAGGGAGGGAGGGAGGAAGGGAGGGAGGAAGGAAGGAAGGGAAGGAAGGGAGGGAGGGAGGAAGGGAAGGAAGGAAGGGAGGAAGGAAGGGAGGGAGGGAGGGAAGGAAGGAAGGAAGGGAAGGAAGGAAGGGAGGAAAGGGAGGGAGGAAGGGAGGGAGGAAGGAAGGGAAGGAAGAAAGGGAAGGAAGGAAGGAAGGGAAGGAAGGAAGGGAAGGAAGGGAGGGAGGGAGGAAGGAAGGAAGGAAAGGAAGGAAGGAAGGAAGGGAAGGAAGGAAGGGAAGGAAGGAAGGGAGGAAGGGAGGGAGGGAGGGAGGAAGGGAGGGAGGAAGGAAGGAAGGGAAGGAAGGGAGGGAGGGAGGAAGGGAGGGAGGGAGGAAGGGAGGGAGGAAGGAAGGAAGGAAAGGAAGGAAGGAAGGGAAGGAAGGGAAGGAAGGAGGGAAGGAAGGGAAGGAAGGAAGGAAGGGAAGGAAGGAAGGAAAGGAAGGAAGGAAGGGAGGGAGGAAGGAAGGAAGGAAGGGAAGGAAGGAAGGGAGGAAGGGAAGGAAGGAAGGGAGGAAGGGAGGAAAGGAAGGAAGAAAGGAAGGAAGGAAGGAAGGAAGGAAGGGAAGGAGGAAGGAAGGAAGGAAGGGAAGGAAGGGAAGGAAGGAAGGAAGGAAGGAAGGGAAGGAAGGAAGGAAGGAAGGGAAGGAAGGGAAGGAAGGAAGGAAGGGAAGGAAGGAAGGACAAAGTCCCTAGGCTACTTGGGTCGAGGTTCGGCTGTGACGACGTGCCCACTTACTCTGCTTCGCCCTCGGGTTTACGCTTCCTCTGCGTCTGGGCCCAAACACTGGTGAACTGGCCGTCACGGGTCTGCACAGTGACGTGCAAACCTACCCAACGGTTCCACCCGGAGAACTTGGAGTAGAAATAGACCCGAGAGCCTTCAAATCTGCGGGGCTGGGCACACCCGGTCACTAGATTCTTGGGCCCCTGGAAGCCTGTTTACGACCCTCGGTGGAACCAGAACTTACGTCGGAAACCTCCAGGCCGGCACTGGAAAGTGCGGCCTGTGTGGCGGGAGAAACCAAACAACCACGGCGAACGCTCCGCCGCCAACAACGGCGAAACCCGGAGACCAAACTCCGCTCTCCACGGCCGCCCTCGCTCTGTCGAGCGCCACCCGCCCGCCAGTGTGTGTGTGTGTGTGTGCGCGCTCCTTACAGAAACCTGCTCTTCCCGCTGGAACCCCGCGGAGCGTGCGCACTGGAGAGCACCCACACCTACACCCAGGTCTTAGAGCGCGTGGATGGATTCGAACCCAGCCTCGTCTGACCGGGGCCTGTCTCTCACGCACAGCCGCGCCCCCTGCTCTCGGCGGTCCGCACGCGCCTCCTCGGGAGCAGGAGACACAGACGGGAACCCCACCCAGCCCCACGGTGACAGGCTTGGGGTGCCCTCCTCCTGAGAGCCCTTTGCTAAGGCGGGGAGGACGATGCCCCAGCGGGGTCCGTGGAGATGGGGGGATGGCTCTCGGGCCGAGACTGCGCACGACAAGGAGAGGCCCAGGGCTGGCTCTCGGTAGGCGCACGGCGGACGTGGAAGAAAGGGTCGCCACAGACATGGCCGCCCCCCCGCCCAGCTCTGGCGTTTGCTCCGCGTGACGCCTCGGCGCCCTTTCTCATAAAAAGACTCGCATAACCCTCGGAGATGCTGCATTTGCTCCAACCGATTTCCACTAATTTGGTCCCCAGTTAAACATATTGAGAGAGCAGGAATTCTAATCTGTTGTAACATTTATTCTTTTTCCTACTCTCAGATAAATGGATTAGCATCGTTAGGATTAAGTTTGCAAAGATAGGCCCAGTGGGCGCGCCCAGGATGGCTGGGGTTCCTCTGCGTGCCTGTGAGTGGGAGACGCGGAGGACAGGGACCCGCGGCGCACAGACACAGACCCGCGCCGGAGAGGCAGGTCTGCCCCCGCACAGCTGGCTTCTGGTCCTTCAACTGCAGAGCCTGGACGCGTCCCGCACGCACGGCGTGAGGTGACGGGCGCGTTAGCCACGTCCACTGTGGTGACCGTCTCGCAGTGGGAATGGACAGCGTCTGGCGTCATTACAAAGTCTCTTATCACAGAACCACCAGCATGTCGCTCTGCACCGTGACAACACCCCGCTGGAGCACACCACGGGACACCTTCGGTGAGAGGTTCACATGAGGACTGTGCGTGACTGCACCCACGTCACTCCCTGCCAGCCACGCTGACGCCGGCGTTAGTTTTATCGTCGTTCTCCAAGAACCCTGGCCTCATCGGATGGCTTCACTGCGTGTTCAGTGACGGCTGTGGCTGCCTCGTGTAGTTTCAGAGCCACGCCACCACCGCCCGGCTGCGTGCTTTCTGTGTTTACACGGAAGTTCTGCCGGGCGTGTCGGAAGGGAAGACTCCGTTTCTCATAGGAAGTGACTTGTGCATGTTCTTGAAAACTGAACACAACTGCAGAAAGTTCGTTTCGCTAACAGGTTTGGAACTATAGTCAACACGACAGAAATATGTTTTTAATAAATTATTACATTCTATGTGTTTATGAAATAAGTATATTATGAAAATCCAGAAGCAATACAGATCTTATCACACAAATGTATGTATACAGAATAGTGTGTGAAACTCAAAATACGTAGCTCAAAGCAAGGCAAGAAGTGAATTTCCCAATGTTCAATCATCTTATTGCGCATTTTAGAAAATCAGACTGCAGGTAGTACTCCAGCTGAAGAAGTGCGGATGTGTTTACAGAAATCATAAAATCATGCCCTTCTTTCCAGATTGGGAATAACTGTCCACATTTTAAAGTTACAGATATGAAAGCAGTTCTTAATGTTAAACCACAAAATTCCTGAAAGCTCTGTGTGGGGGCAGGTGGCTTCCCTCAGGGGGTTTGGGAAGACAGCTTCCATCGTTAGGGCGCAGGGAGGAAAGGTCCATATCACGCAGAATCCTAAAATTCTTTAAGAAAACACAAGTGGCAAGATTAAACAGGAAACAAAAACTTTACTAAATCCCTCTCTTACCTTCCTATCTCAAATATCGACAAGTATGTTTAAATCCATGCTTACAAAAGCCGTATCTATCATCTGTGTTTATTCTCAATATTTTATTTCAACATTTGTTCTGAGGATTGTATCGTTTTCCTTTAGATTTCCTCGCAGGCCCTGAGCCTGTGCGGAACACTGAGCCGACGTTGAAGCTTCGGCCCTGGGTCCCAGGCCCCGGGCCGGATGCTCGGGGTCGATCCCAGTACCCTCCCCGGTTACTGGTCCGGTGCCCGCCACACTCAGCCGCAGCTGAGGAAAGTCCAGATGTGTGGGCGCTCATTTGTACCCTTTTCCGGTGTGCAAAGCATAGATTTGGGAACTCCATGGGCTTACTTTGGAGGCGGGTAGGTGGAAGGCTGTCGTGGGATACAAAGAGAGACATCAGTAATGCCACCTGTCCCCGCCCTATTTGTCATGGCGATGCGGCTCTAACAACTGACACCGCGAAGTGCAAGGACACCGCTCTTCTGAGTACGGTTTTCTTCCGAAGACAACGGCCTAGCCACCAGAGCGTCCCCTGTCTGGTCTGTGGTGGAGTCGGGGGCCTGGAGGTTCGGGGACCACCGGCTGTTATCCGTGGGGCGGGGCCCCGTGCACGCCCGGCGGGGGGGGGGGGGGCGAGCAGCAGCCTCGTTGCCCGTCTGGGACCATCCTTGGGAAGGCAGCGCGCCACCGCCCAGTCCACGAGGAGAAGCGCGTGCTTCCAAGAGCAGCCGCGTCTTCTCAGCGCTCAGGGCGCGTCAGACGAGGCCGTCTACCAGCGTGGACGTGGCCGTGGACGTGGACGTGGACGGACTGACGCCTCACGTCCGCAGGCCGGGCGCCTTGCTCCCGGAGGCGCAAAGGAGGCTTCGGGGGGCCCCTCTTCCCGCCGGGCGTCACTCCGGCTTTGTCCTTGAACCTGGCCTTGGCTCTGCGAGGAGGGTGCCCCGGGGGGTCGGCGCTCAGACCACGTGACCCCGGCTCCCCGGGGCTTCGTTACCGTTGGTGTGCGGGAGTCTCTCTGGGGCTCCCTGTCGGTGGCGGTTCGTCCCCTCGAATCTGCAGGCCGCTGTCTTTTCCAGCCGCCATGTCCTCCAGCGGGTCCCCAGCCCCTCCCTGCGCCCTCTCTCGGGGGCCCGGGTCCCTCACCGATTGTCCCGCAGGCGCCTGACGCCCCTCCCCCTCCCCGGTCTGCTTCCTCTCTCTGTCGATAGTGGGCAACGCCTCTTCTCCCGCTTTCCTTCCTCTTCCCTACGCTCCCTTCTGCTCCTTCCCTCCTCCTGCGGAGTTGATCCACCGAGCTTCTTCGGTTGCACATTTAGTTCCAGAGTGCCTTCTGGTTCTTCCGGACGTGAGGGGTGTCATGCCAGGCGAGCTCGGGCCATATTTAAACGCCCTGCTGGGGCGCACCTCCTGCAGGGCCGGCCCCAGGGCAGAAGTGGGGCACTCCCATTACGGCCAGGGGGGTGCGCCTGCTCCCAGAGGCTCCCTGACCGCAGTCGGGGTGGGCGCCTCCCCTGGGAAGGGGCGAGAAGCCCCGAGGCCCCGGGACAGCAGCCCAGGCAGGCGGCCGTGGCAGCCCCGGGGTTTTGTGTCTGGCTGCAGCGGAGCGGTGGTGTCCGAAAGGTGTCGGTCCTGCTCGGCCACCTCCTTCCCGGGCCTTTGGCCAGAGACAGCTGGCTCCGCTTGGGGCCGCTCCTCCATGGGGAGGTGCTGACGCTTCTGGGTTTCCGGCATCTCACCTCCGCGTCTGGGTTCTGCGAGGCAGGAGGCAGACACGGGGACGCACCTGGCCTGGAAATCCCCCGCACGCGCCTTCCGCCCTCAGTCACACACGTGTGTTTAACACGCAACGTCCGGCGCCATGAACTTCGCTAGTGGGCAAAACAGGGAGAAGCAAGTCCCTGCCGGAGATCTGGGGTCGGAAACAGTCCTACACTTGTTTCCAAAATCGCAGACTGAAAACAACTAATCCCCAAGTCTGAATAAACTCGCTGCCTCCTAGCAACTTGGCATCGCTGCCTCCACTCTAGACAGGGTTCGGCTAAAATCTGCGCCCACAGTCGTCTTTCTACCTATGTCTGCAGCCACGTTTGCATCTGTATTTGTAGCTCCGCGCAGACGGAGGCTGCACACCTGTGTGCATCCGAAGCACTCGCTGTTTTCCATCAGTGCGGGCGGTGCGTACTCCATGAGCGGGGCCAAGCTCTCTTCCCGTCAGTGACAGCGGTCCCGAGTCCGTTTCGGGACCTCTTCTGAACGAAGGGTCCCGGGAGCGGAGTTGAGAAGTTCAGCCCCAGAACCTGTCAAAGAAAACGTCTTTTCTGCGACGCACCAAACCTCGGGCTTACTTACCGCTCCCATCGGGCCTAAGAAACTGCAAACCGCAACAGCACGGGGCGGAGAAACGCACGGAGAGAAACCTGCAGTTGTGCCTTCCCACAGGAAAGAGACCCACTACGGAGCATTCGCACCGAGTGGGATTCGCTGGGAATTAAAGCGGCGTCCGCTGCCTGGCAGGCCCCGTGGCGCCTTCGGGGCAAAGAGAGGCGGCTCTGCGGTTCTTGGGGCGCGGTAGCTGTCGAGGAGGAGCGGAGTGGGGGAGGGGGGCCCCGCTGATGCATCAGGCGAATGCAAGGCAGCTCAGCCCGCGGGTCGCAGGCGTCTCCGGCGGAAGTGGAGCCGTGGCCGCCCGAAGTTCAGGGAGCGTGTTTCCGCCGTGGCTTCTGTACAAGCTCTGGCAGATTTGAGTTTCCAGCTTTTCCCAGTGACATTAAATCCCCGAGTTGGAAGCCAAAAAGGCACGTAACTGATCACGAAGGTCCCCTGGATTGACGTGCACACTCGCGGGGACCCCGTCCCGTCTCCTTAACCTCGAAGCCTCCGCACCGACTCCTGAACAGACTTGTCTGGGATGGTTTTCCCGCCCAAATTGCAGCCTAGAATTCTGCAGGACTGATACAATGATGCCACCTCAAGTGCCTTGCAGGAGGGGGAAAAAAAAACCCACAACCCAGCACAGAGCAAAACTTTGCGTATCCAGAAAATAAGCCCAGAAAATTGCTGGTGACAGACACCGGCGCAGAGACAGCCAGACTTCCCCAGCAGGCGGACAGGATAGAAGCAGACAGTTTCTATTAACAATAACAAGACAAAATACAGAGGCCCTTTATCTCTTAAAATGTAAATTTATACAAGGATTCATGCTGCCCTGCTGTAAATATCAAATACCCCTTAAGACCAGAGAACAAGAACGGATTGATTTTCCTCGCGGCCCCCGCCCCTGGCCGCGCCTCGTAGCTTGGCATTATATCAATGCTAAATTAAAACCCTCACCCTCAGAACCATACGGGAGATTTGTGAGGTGCAAGCTGTTTATTCTTTAAATTATATGATTGATTTTCTATGTTCATATCTACTCTATCTGAATCATTTTTCAAGTTTATTCAATTGATTTCTCCGTGTTATGCGTTGCTCTCTCAATAACCTTTCCTTAGTGCATATCACCTTTATATCTGTTCTCATTTACATTTATAGGCCGAGAGCAGCTGAAAGTATATTGATTTTCTTCAAGCACTTTGGTATACAATCCCTGGTTGTTTGTGATGAATGCTCTTTCTCATTTATGGTATTAAAGTCTCGGCGAGGAGCCTTAATTCGATTTGCATTCATTTCGGTCATCTGCCCTTCAGAGATGCGCGCGGGCGGAGGCTGCTGGGGACAAAATTCATAATTTAGCACAGCTGAAGCCAGTCATCAGGCGAAGGGGGGCGGCCTCGCCTTCTGTCGGCCACCTAGGCCACTCCTGCGTCAACAACCGGCCTATTCCACGTCATAATTTTTATTCGCAGCTTCAGACTGGTGATCGTGTCCTCGTCACTCTGCTCGCCTATTAATCAGGCGGCTGCTGCGGCTGGGACCCGGCCCACGGCCTGGGACCCGCCGTCGAGGGTGCGCCTGCCATCGAAGGGCCGGTGTGGCCTACTGGGCGATTAGAGACAGATAATTCTCGGAACGCTGCCTCACCGATCATTCAGAGTCTCAGCGTCGCCCTCAGAGAGGCGGGGACGGGGGGGGGGGAGAGATGCGGGGGGGGGGCAGAGTGAAAGAGAACGAGAGCACACCGCAAATAAGATGCCGGGTTCTGTAAGCTGAAAGGTTAAAGGAGGATTATTGTGTATTTGCCCAGTAAATCAGTTTCTTAGAATGCCTGGCTAAATCCAATACATTAGCTAATGTCTGTGTACACACAATATCTGTTAGTCTAATAAAGGCCCTCGCCGCTCCATTTGTATCCAGCGCCGTGACCAGCCCGGGGGCCCCAGCTGCCTGGCGCCGCCGGCGAGCACCAGGGACGAGCGACACCTGGAATGCGAAGTGCGGCAGGCGGTGGCATCGTCCCCGCCTCACCAGGCGACCCGAACACGCGCTTCGGTGGCGGCAGCGGCGGCAGCACGTGAAGCGATAGATGATGACTCGCAACACTTTTCTCTCCATTGTCCACCTCTTAAAAGAAGGACCAATTTTATATTCATTTGACACGGAAACTAAATAGTCGGCGCGAGGAAACCCTTTTGACTCGGAAGTCACATGTCACTCAAAAAGGGCCTCTCTCCAAAAACAACCAACAAATCGTGTCCACGGCCAGTTGCAAGTGCGCGCCGGACTCCTGTGCGGCTGCGCTGCCTCTCGGGGATTTCCCTCCCGTGTCGGCTGCAAAGAGCGTCCCGACCCCGATTTTCTCTGGACGTGGGGAAGGGAGCACAGCCTCTTGGGTAAAAACGGGCGCTCTCTCTGACACGTGAGGTAGGAGATGGAATCTTCCCCCCAAGAAGTTTTTCACATTCCCTTGACCAGAGAAAGAGGATCTGGTCTCACGGCTAAAACAAAGCTAATTGAACTGGATGAGCCAGAGCGTAAAGCAAGTGGGGGTGGGGGTGGGGGGGCGTGCAGAGAGGCCGATCCTCCCCGAGTACCCGAGACCAGAGACATGTTTATTCCAAGGGGAAGAGGACCCCCGTCTACCAGAAAAAGCAGCGTAAAGTGTTTCTTTCCTGACCACCCTGCTTTTGTGTATTTTTAAAAACGCAGCGTCAGTCCAGGCAGCGCTGGCTCAGCAGGACCTGGCATCTCGGAGTCGGGGTGAGCGGAGCCGGAGGAAGAGGCCACCTCGGTGGCGGAGCGGGGGAAGCAGGGGACAGTGGAGGGGCCGCTCGGGACAGCAGCTCCCGGCCCGTGTGAGTGGCCAGGTGTGCAGGGAGAGGGCTCAACCTGGGGGGCAGGTAAGGGCTGGCCCTCCCTCCATGGGGGGTCCAACTTCTTCTTCGCTCAGAAACGAGGCGATTGGCTGCACTGTCCTCACGGGAAGGGAGAAGCCTGGATCTGATCGTTTCTCCGTCCCCGTGTTGTGTGACGCTGCGGGCAGAGTTCCCGTTCAACGGGCTCGGGCTCGCTCCCGTGGCCGGCGTGCGGGGCCTGCGGGCGACGGCGCTCCGGCGTTTGCCGAGGGCTAGCGGGGTACGCTTCGGTGTGCGCTGCCTCCCGCGCCCCTTCGCCTGCCCGATTCGGATATTTCGAGTGTGCCGGCTGTCTCCCAAGTGGTAGGACGTAGATTGTTCTCAGTTAACGTCTCGATTGGATCGCTACCAACTCCAACCGGTCCGCCCGACCGTGCAGCACCGCCCAGCGAGAAACCTCCAGCTCGCAACCTCGCAAACCACTTCCGGCCCCTTTGCCCGCTCGCAGCGCCTTCCCCACGCACCGCACAGGTCTCTATTTTGCATTTCAGCTGCGGTTTTCTCTCTGGAAGTAATGAAGCCTAGTACGCCGACGATGCCCCTTATCGCCCTCCAGCGTCAATATTAAAACGGCTGCTCAAAACCTCTCCGATTTTGGTAGGTGTTCCTTTAGTGCACGCCGGCAGGACAGCTGTCACGGCACGATCTAACAAAGGTGTTCTGCACGAAGTTAGCGACGACTAGGCGCTACTAGGGCCACCGCACGGAGAAAACCGAACTACGTTGGGTTCTCGGCGATTCGCGCCAAGCCTGTCTCCCCGACGGACCTGCCCTCCGGCCTGCGTTTGAATGTTCCCGACTCTGCCGACCCCTCAGCGCACGGCCAGGGCGGGACTCAGCGCTGCCCTGGGGGCGGTGATTTCTGACTTGTCGGCAGGACGCCGGGTCTCGCCAGCCCCCACCACCCCTGGGAGACACGTGACCCTCCGTGGCCCTCGCTCTCCTCCCCGCAGAGGTCGC